>JAAXCT010000769.1:0-339993 GCA_012490785.1 Eragrostis nindensis | reverse complement strand
GAATCAGACTTGCTGTCGTCGTGCTCCTTTGGCTTGGAAAAAGACGAATCTTTATTCTCTGCAGAAGCTTGCCATCCACGTTGATAGGCTTGCCATCAGCATCGAGAGCAACTTGGGAACTGCTGGCGTTCTCCAAGCGTGCAATGGCAATATTATGTGCTGCCAACTGCTGCTTGACATCATTGACGTCAGCCTTGATTGATGGAAGAGCCGAAAGCTGAGTAGCTTGGAGTTTGAGCTGTCCATTGATCTCAGTGATGGCTGCTGCAAGCTTGGTGAGCTCAGCGCTCAGAGCATCGATAGAAGATTTGGAAGCTTGAGTAGTAGACTTTGGATCTCCCATGGAATCGTTGGTGAAAACAGGAACAAGATTGATCGAAGTGGAGCAGGCGCAGGATCGTGAGTCACTGATACCAAATTGTCACAAGCCCTTGACTGCAACAGAACGAGCTTTAGTTGATGAACGTAGATTGTATGGGTGATAAACTGGAGGTCGAGTACGCGGCCGCCGAACCGCACGCTTGCAAGCCGGCGCCGTCGTTGACGTCGCCGAGATGCAAGGCACAGAATAGTAGCAATTTGGGCTAATACTTTTCTTGCCTGAATCGTTCGACCTCGGCGCCTTATATAGCAACCCGGACTAACACAAACTGACTTGATTACAATAAGGAAAGCAACGCATAGACTTGGAAACCTGAAAACTAACTAGGACTCTAATCACTCTAATCATGCCATGAAGCTAGTCTTGCCGCCGTCAATACGACACCGACGTCCTCTACTTACACGACGTGAACTCACTTGCCATGACACATATTATAGATCTTTACAACAAATGCATCTCTTATTATCTTCAGGGTGTTATGTTAAAGGAATAACTACAAACAGATGCATGCTATATAAAAATTAGGTACTATGGTTAGTTAAAACTTACCATGTCTTTCGAGACATCCCATGGTGCACCAATGATCACCTCATCAACATAACGGCAAGCCAAAACACTCAAACTCCGCTCATGGAGGTTCATGATTGGGCGATGTCGTCCTCGCGTTGAACTGACAAACATAGTAAACACAAGTACATAGGGTGAATGCTATGTTAAATAATTCATTAGATATGCAATACTTTGAAACAAATGCACTCTGACTGTAAATAAGGCCTAGGAGAACAAAATAAACGTGGGATAATCAAAGGGTGAGTTCAAAGAATAACCATCATACTACCTTATGGTCTGATCCGTGTGAATACCCACAAGCAAAAAATCTCCAAGCTCTCGAGCAAGTCGCAATATCTACGTGGAAGAAACTATAAATACAAGAATGTCTGAATCACTATTGTTTTGGAGATGGTTAATTTCTGTTTTCTTGCAAAAGAAAAGAAAGTGCAGCCAACATAGAGAGATACTATCTGCAAATATTTTCCCTTTCTGGGTGGGTGGGCGTCTGGGAAAGATTCTCATTTACCTCAACATGTCCAGCATGGAACAGATCAAACGCACCATCGATATAAACTATCCGAGAATCTGGGCGTGGACCCTACATTGGAGAAGCCTACAGTCAACAAAAAGAACAAGTGGTTCCAAGTTTCAATGCTACCTAGTAAATTATTGCAGCATTGCAAGTTTCTAAGAATTTAAGTTACACTATAGTAAACATAATGTTGTGTTCATGTCATCGACAGAATTCACAAACAGTTCATCAAACAATCATACTGGATTTTCTGACAATACAATGATATGGTCAGATCCTGCTGCCCTTTGTTCAAGAATAAATTACTTTTCAGGCAAGATCAGGTCTCTAATAAGAAATTTTGATCATCAGTTTTCACCTAATACAGTATGTTTACAAAGGTGTTTGCCAGCTGAGTTTTAAGAGACCAGAAGTAAATGATTTATTAATGCATGTGATACTGCAGAAGTGATACCCTGCTATTTGAGAACTGAACTATTCGCCTAGATGTTGGAAGAAAATGGGATACTCTAGTCCCACTTCCGGATCCACCATCATCAATTTTCTGGCCATGTCCACTACTGAACTGCCTTTGTAGTGAAGAGTGATTGTGGGCATCAGAAGATGATCTCTCTCTAACACAAAGAAGCATTCTTCCTGTCATGATGAAATATAAGATAAACATGAGTATAAACTCTTTTCGTCGCCATATAAGGTTAACAGTAGACTTGTTGGAGAAACAATACATCTACAGTCCATTGCAATATTGGAGGATCACTGTAAAGTTCAATCAAAACTAAGGTATAACTTGAACATAGAATTCGAACCTACATATTCCTTGTTTCATACTTCTCACCATTAGCAAAGCAAATTCAACATAAAAAACAGGACAGGAAATACAGAAGCAAAATTAGTACCAACAATGTCTGTTGTTGACACTCCCTCAGTCCTTTTTATCTGCTTATATCGGCCAGCCTTTTTGGCAAGAGCATATGCATCGGTACCATCCGGTAGCAAACAAGGATCATCACCATGGATAATGTAATCAATGTTATACTCGTTGAATAGCTTGTGCATGAATTCTTCAGTTATGGCATAAGGCGCATCTGGAATGACATCATCTACCCACTTCACAGCACGCACCATTATCATTCTGTGTTGTCAAAACGGGAAACATAGAAACTTAACACATATAAGAATCAGTGGAGCAACATATCTGATACTCCCAGACGCAGCCAAAGAACCAGAAGTACAACACCAAAGAAAAAGGCCTAAAGTTCCATACAGCAGTGTCACATGTAAGAAATAACATGAAATGAAAAATTAGAGAACGCAAAGCTGATTATTTAATGAGTATAATATATTCGTCCAATTTGCATATGAGGAAAGTGTCAAACACAATAATCTAGTTAATTATCACCACAACATGTGTGAATTACCCTATTTCATATTCACTGGAATACTGCCATGAAAGCACGTAAAACCACGTGAAGTTCCCATCTTGTGCAGATTGCAGCAAGAAATTTGTAAATTTTACAGTAACCAAAAGTGTTTTGAAACAGTTTTGTGTGTGCAAAAGCTCCTGGAATAAAAACTAATGTGTCATCTTTCTTTGATACAACAATAATTTTCTTTGTTGTTTCATCTCCACAAGATTGGCTAGGTATAGTTGCTGGATCGCCAAGCCTATCGCAACCCCTCCTTTACACGGGCTTGGGACCGGCTATATTGAGACAACATAGGCGGAGTTGTCATCCTTCTTTGATGAAGGGAAAAAAAAGACAGAGTAAAAAGAATGAGAAATATTTAGAGATGTCAATTAAACGCCGAGAGAAAGTTCAGCAAACATGACAATTTGTGATACAGAAAGGAAAGCGACACTGTGACGATTATTAAAGAAAATAAAAGATTTCTCTGGCACAAGACATGTCGGCAGATAAAACTTTGGGCTTGCAATTACAATTCAGGCGATCGAAAGCAAGGTTATTACTTGTAAGAATTTGCTGGTGCTTGTAAATAAATCATGTCTTATGATTACTTAGTTTCCTTTAGATTCTTACAAGGTTATTACTTGTAAATAAAACTAAGTTTGCCAGTACTTAACATGCTAGTTTCAAGGCATGTGATCCGTAATAACTTTCTTTGGATCCATATAAATCATGGACCAGTTACAAAATGGTCAGTGACTTCAGCATGAGGGGGCTTCTCAGCCAATGTTTTCACCATTGTCACCAAATGGAACAGAGCTAACCTTGCCAGCTACTGATCAGATTGCAATCAACATAGATCCCCACCACCACAGAAAAAAAAGAACATTCAATACATCACGGATATAGTCAACACAAGAAAAAATTGCCATGGCACACAAGTAGGACAAAGATCGAAACTTTGGTGACAAAGTTAGTTGGTCCGCATAAAAGAGTTTAGGACAGAGCAAGGAAAGCAATAATCGGTAGCAGTTTCAAACCCGCACATAGAGCTACCGAACTACTGGATTACTTCAATTTGGGACTTAAGCTGCGATGGCTATGGAATAAAATGTTTTCTTGCTGAGTATGTTGTAAACAGAGTGCCTGGCCTGTTGATGGCCTGTTTTAAGGTGGGGATACTCCCTCCCCCCCACCCCCCCCCCCCCCCCCCCCCCCCCCCCCCCCCCCGCGTTGATCGTTCAAAAAAAACTATTACAGACTGCTCATCCGGTAACCTGCGTCGCATAACCATGTTGTAGAATTACACTGAACATCACCTGAGAGATCAAGAAAATTGATACAATGAGGTGAAATGAAAGGGTTTGGATGTACCTCTCGTGCATCGGCGTGACCGGCGGACCCTTGTTGGCCTTGATCTCCTCGTCGCTGACAACGCCGACGATGAGCTCGTCGCCGAGGGCGCGCGCCTGGCGCAGCGCGTTGCAGTGCCCGTAGTGCATCATGTCGAAGCAGCCGTCCATGTACACGCGTACCGGGCGGCGGCGGCGCCGGAACCGCCGCCGGAGCGCGTCGACCGGCGGCAGGGACGGAATGGCCACGGGGCCGGCGAGGTGGAGCGCGAGCACTGAGGCGCCCAGCACGATGCCTCCGACGACGCACGCCGCCAGCGTCCGGGCGCTGCAGCCGCTGCTCCCCGCCTCCATGAAGACAGGAGATGGACGGACACACGGAGGAGTGAGAGTGGGTTGTGTGTCTGGAACGTGTTGTGTTGTGCGAGTGGAAGGGATCTAGGGTTAGGTGACAGGGTGAGCGGCGGTCGAGCCTGGCGCCATAGGAGGTGGGAGAGCGAGAGAGCGGTGGCGGCGGCGAGGCGGGGACGAATGCTCTGTTCTCTTGTTGTGTCCTTCCGTTCGTGTGTGCGTTTGCTGTGTTGCCGTAGTGGAATTCGACTATTTTTCGCTGGCTGACATGCGGGACCAAAGTGTCTTAAAGTGAGGATTATGAAGTAACCATGCCCCCACGTGTCATCTTGACATCCTAGAGCATTAATCGTGTTTGATTAGTGCAAGAATTTCTAATCACTAACTGAAATATTCTTTTTTTCCTTTGCGAATACAAATTTAAATAATTTGTGTCACTTCCGTGTCCATAGAGCATGCGAATCCAATAGTCCAACTTAACCGTAAGACGAATCCTAAGCAGATGTCATTTTGTCAGCAGAATCATGTAGTACTATGTGATTATTTTTTGTTCCACATGTAGCCACAAAGTTTGTGTATTATGTATTAAAAAAACACGGTAAATGATAATACCTAAATTTCGAAAAGGATATACTTTAGAAAGTTTGTGTATTGTGTATTCGGGAGATTGTGACATAGGATATACTTTAGAAATATGCTTATCCAAGCTCGTGCCCTCAGAGCATAATTCTTGAAAGCAAAATATGCTGGATCTAAATATTTTAAATGGGTGTATCCTTTTGTTAATTTTCTGTTTGAAACTTTATTTTTTTGCTTGATTTGGCTTGAATGGAGCACAAATTTACACATGTGTCCTGCGTATGGAAGAGTTTCAAGGAGGCAAACCGTTTCAACAGAATATGACAATGATGGTGTGAAATTCGACACAGTGGTCAAGCTTTTTTGTTCTAGTTCTTTGATAAATAAATATCCAGTGTTTGACCTGTCGGCAAGTACGACTGCTTCATGTATGCATCTAGAGTAAGATGACCAAATGGCGCGAATCAGATAGCTCCACCGAATACCTGGCTTCTGTTGGGGCTTAGGAACATTTAATCTGCCTTGACACGTCGCTGCGTTTGTGTCAACATCATTTTGATGACAATTTTCCTGTATTATTGTTTCCTATCGCGCATGAATTGGAGGCACACTTCATTTTTACGGCGCAAACCTTAGTCATGGGTAACACCAAAAAGTCGGTAGTCACATCCTAAACTCTTTTCACAAGGATTTTGATGCGTATTCCAGCCTCCGGGTAAAAGTTTTACTCCGTTGTATGCAAATTTATATGATCGAAAACACAATGGTGGGCAATGATCTTGCACAAAAAGGCTACATACTAGGCTGAAGGGATCATGTACAACAACCAGAATTTACAGCATGTTATACAAACAGTTGGAGTGCCACCAATCTTTTCAAATGTCAGTCTAAAACTAAAGTGCCATCTCGGCCTGAAGCTTAGTTAGTTCAGTCAAGTCATTGGTTTGTTTAGAAGAGGACGTCACTTCTGTTGATGGTTGAACAGGCACAGAAGGCCTCACCGGGGTTCAGGCAACTCATCAAGCTCTTCCTCCTCCAGATCTTCTAGCTCCGCTTCAAGCTCATCCTGGTCAAAATACATATATAAATAAGTCAAACCCCTTGTAAAAATAGGCTCTGCATGTAATTTTGTCTCCAAAGCACACCATCAGTTTGATGAATTATCTGGAGTTTAGATTAGAATGTGTCTCCCTGTCAGTTAACTGAGATTTGCTTATCTCTCAGTCAATAATAATAATAATAAGAAAGTTCCAGGTTCATGTAAAAGATCCAAGTGGCAAGTTTCAGATTTAATATATGAGCTTGCATGCCTTTAACTAGTACGATAGTAAGAAAATGGTACCTCATCAAAGTCAGCAGACACCCCAACCGGCGTCGCAAGAGCCTCCTGAATCTGCTTCACATTTTCTGTCTGTTCGTTCGCCTCTTCGATGGCGTTTTCAATGTCATCGATATTCCTGTAGAAGAATTACAATAGCCAGTTCATCATAGTATTCGTAATTATCATGAACGTGCAAAGCATCAGGAGTTGATAAACACAAGTGAAAGAAAAAAAAGGATGAAAACAAAAGGCCCCGAGTATCGTATTTTCACACAATAGTAGAAATGACAGCCCTTTCAGATGCTGTGTGTATATCTTAATAATCCATAGTAGTATAAAGAAGAGTGAAATGGAATCTTACAATGAGTGCTGAATAGCTTTGACAGCAGACGATCCGGAGCGCAATGCATCAACTGTGTCCGTAGTTGCCTTTGCACTTTCGAGCATTATAATCTAAAAAAGAATAATGTCATATCAATTTCATGCAACCTTTTGTAAGCTCTCAAAAGTACAATCAATACAATGCACATTTAACTTCCATTACCTGGTCATGAACCCGCAATTGAAAATTCGATAGCTGCTCAATTTGCGTCTCATACAACTTCTTTTTCTTCAGACACTGAATTGCAGCTGCAAGAGACAACAACATATTCTCGTATAAGTCGAGTTACAAATGCTGAAAAGCACCACAATATTAAGAAAAATCATAGTGTCCCCGCTACAGTAATTTGCACATTCATGGTATATTATGTGCAAGAGATAACATCGATGATGATTTTTGAACAAAACAAAATGGATGAACTATTAGTGTTCCTTACAAGCCTTTTAGTGGCAAAGCTTTTTGAAAAAGATTATGAATAGAAAATCAAACCAAATTTGGCAACTTTAACAAGTATGCATACCATTCTTGTTCTTCGCTTTTGTATAATCCTTGGCCTTCTCAATTTCTGCAGAACTCTTTTTCTGAAGAATGCGCTCTTTCTTCTCCAACATTTCTAGAGTCTACACACACATACCAACATGAATCGTAAGTCTTAGGTAGCAAGTTAACATTTTTGGTGTTACAGATATAGCTTCCTAGTTTGTTTGCAATTTATTATGATGTAGGTTGAGGGGCATGCAATATGCAATCATCACCTTGATAAAAACACACACACAAAAATAGGTACCTTATTATGTCCTTAAGTTTTGAACAAAATATGACTAGGATTGACAATGCAGTTGACCATATCCTGAATTTAGCTAAATGTCAACATCTACGACTGGCTGGTAGCTTTGTTCAAAGGACTTCTATTTTTTTTAGCGAATGAGAGGAGTTCCATTGTTCTCTTCCACTGTCTTCTGAAAATCTGTTGAATTCAAAATCTCACATGTTCACATTACAGCATTCGACTGAGGATGGCAATGTCGTTTCAGGAGACTGGATTTAACATTCACTACAACAAAAAAGTGCTCCAGCCAGTTCTTTCTTCAAGTGATCATTTTCCACTCCCAAATCATCTTTCTGGAAGAGAATTTAAACCACATCTATGTAAATCCCATAACCCTGCTACATATTGCTAAGAAAAGAAATTTCAATACTCCTGCTGCTAATACATTACTACTCCGGGCACAAAAGCACAACGAGGTAACCTCACAAACAGGGAAGACAAACAGAAAATTAGGCACAGAGGGGATGAAATACCTCATGGAGCCTATCCAAAGTGGGCAAGGCAGAGGAGGCAGCCTCCTTCTTCTTCTTGCTCTTAGTCTTTGGTAGCAGTTTCTTCAGCATCTTCTTGCCACCGCTTCCTGATCCTCACTCTGGTATATCGATGGCCTTCTTGCCACCGCGTATGAATGAACAGGTGGGAGATGAGTTGGGAATGGCCTTCTCAAAGGTGAAGGGAAAGCGAGGGAATAGATGCTCAGATAAGCTTACTTGAGATAGTAGTTAGGAAATACAGGGGAAACCATTAGTTAGCATGTGAAGGAAGACTGGACTTTTCTGCTCATGAAAAAAAAAAAGATCTCTGATGTCACTATCCTACGATACAAGCTCCATGTTTGAAAGTATGCCTACTTTGACTACTGACTAGTTTTCACTAAAAAGTTGTTAATTTTGAAATACGTGTCCCAGGACAAAATCAATATTTTTAATCTGTTGATAGAACAGTGAAACATTTTCAAAAAGAAGTGACAGTTCTACCAGAGCCTAAAGATTTCTACTTGCAACAGAAACAAATAGTTTCAGCATATAAGAAATATCTGTACTTCTGTAGCAGGTAAGTTGGATTAGGTTGGCCTCGCAACCATATAATTTGGCACTTAGCTGTGCTCAGCATTCATATGGTCAGTCAACAACTGCGAGTCCTGCATCATATCACTTCATGCTTATTACTTGAGACAAGAGTAATCTTGTTTCCTTTCAAGACAACATTGACTAGTAGTTGGGCTGCCATTTGTTAGCATCTACGCTTTAGCTTTTGAGTGGCTAAATAGATGAATCGCACACTGCTAAATTGTCGATACAACTAAAGCAAGATGAAATGTAGTATTCTTTTACCATGTTTTTATTCTGAAAGCAACCAACTTTTACAAAAGGGATTACAGATCGGAATGGGGGAATCCTTTTCAGCGCCCATGTCCAGTTAAACTGAGCGATTACCCCTACGAGCCTTCCTCCCCTCTTTTTTTTTTAGATAAAGGAAGCTTTTATTTCAAGGTGAAATAATGTTCCGGCCTCTGCACAACGAGGGTACATTTAGCCTTTACATGTCAAACACCAGGTGAGCTGCTACACAACAGCCTATGACACCTAAAACCAAATAGCAAACTATCATCTAGCTCAGCACATCTAAAATCCTATGGTGTCGATCACACTGTTGTTACAGCCATATTATCCTTGTAGCTGCTTGAACAACGCCTAATCATACAGGCAAACTCAGACGAGGTCGCGCGAAGGTGATGCACCTCCCCGCGCTCAAGCGCGGCACTTTCGTTGCACATTTTGTCATCATATAGAAGGATGTCTGTCGGATTTATGCGAAGATGAAACATCTCCTCGCGCTCCGCACGACGCTTTCGCTGCACCATTACCAACACTGAGTGACTTCCTTGCTGATAAAATGAAACCTTGTCTGCAATTTGCGTAACAGCGGCAACAAGTTGACAAAACCAACAAACAACCATGTTCACGGCATTATTGGCCTCTCCCGAACAAAGCGAGATTTAGCCACCATGTTGCGATTAAGAATAGAAACCCATGTTGTAGTAGAGTGAATAGGAGCTGCACGAGGCTACAAAACCTACAGCCTCGGTTCAGTTGGTCAGAATCCCCGCAAGCAAAGACGCAATACTAACGCAAATTAACAGACTAACTATGTGTTCATCCCCAGATAATCGGCGGATAGAGTGGGGGAGTTGAGCAAATAGCAACCTGAGCACCACCTCGACGCCACGGAACCGCGCTGACCTCCCTAGCTCCGTCGGGTGCCGCCACCTCTTCCGGCCAAGATCACCATTTCTTCCCTGCCCGGGACTGGGATCCACCGGAACGGACTGCTGGTAGCAAAAGAGGTGAGTCGGCGAGTGAAGAACGGCAACTGTGGAGTCATTGGGCCGGTAGTGTTGGTCTGATGGAGACCAACTGGGCCAAAATCAAATTTCATGTGTGAAGGCCCGTCGTTCCTTCTAATCAATAGGCCGGCCCAAATTAGGCAATGAATAGCCCGGACCAACGGAGAGAGGACCCCAAATTGGCCGTGGCACAGGTTAGCAAAAATCCTGGGAACGGATTGCGGAGATGAATCGACGCGTCCTGATACGAAATTTCAAGTTCTGAAATGATCTCTATCTAGAAGTGGAAAATAAAAAGAAGCATTTGATGTTCGGCCGTGCCAGCTGCTGTTGCAATTGCATTGCATGGATGTCCTCTGCTTCTCGGCTGCTGTCAATTCCTGGCTAAACTCGATCAAGTTGCATGCAGTGTTATGTTCGTGCAATTCCAGCGCCTTCCTTGGATCACTCCCTCTAATCGATCAGTCATCATCGGATGGCGGCCAGCGACCCGTTGGAAGAGCTGTGGCGGTAATCTTTTCTAGAGTTATTTCAGCATAACGGTAGACGGGTAATAACAATGTAATAATCTTTCTGATCTCAGTGTGTTTACTCCCATTCTATTTGAAATTAATTTTGCCAAAACGCTGAGAAGGCCTCTACATCTATATATAGAGGGCCGAGGTGTTCTTTCTCCTCCTTGCTCACGTTCATACAACTACTGCCTCCTCATTGCTTATTAGTTTGAACACAACCTTTATACGTACGAAGAAGTCAACCGCAAGGAAACAATATGAGGAAGAACGGTGGCGGTGTCCTGCTGACTATGTTTGTGTTCCTTATACTACTTGGAGCTCTAGCACTCCCTGCACAGTGTATGTATATTTCAGTCTTGCCTTCACACAAAATTTAATTATAACATATATCTTTCATCAGCTCTAAAATAGTAACACAGCAGGTCGTCGCCAACTGCTAGGCGTGGGAAGTTCTGTCGCTGTTGATGAAAGAAAGCTCAAGCTGGTTTTTTGCACCGTTTCACATTGCGGATACTACAGTAGTATGGACGTGCTATGCTATTGCTGCCCGGACTAGAGCCGAAAAGAGTATTATCACTTGACGATGGAAGAGTGTAAGAATAATCGTGCCACCTGCAATCCCAAATGCTCACCGTAGCTTGGGAGCAGATTTACCAAACATAACTTTAAGCCAGCTTGAGTGTTCTCTCCTGTATACAACCCTGACCAACATAACTTTAAGCAATGAAAGAGACCCCATATATTGGAAGTGGACAGCTTATGGTGAGTACACTGTGTCGTCTGCATATGAAGCGCAGTTCTGCAGGGCTACTGTACCTTTCCCGACAAGAGCGTTGTGGAAAGCCAAAACTGAACTTTGCTAAAAAAAAAAAAAGAGAGAAGCCAAAACTGAACCTTAATGCAGGTTTTTGCATGGTTGGCTATGCTGGATAAAACTCAAACTGCAGACAATCCCATGAAGAAAAACTACCCTTGCAACCCAACTTGCGCTCTGTGTTACTGCCCGGAAACAACTAATCATCTCCTGTCTCAATTAAATTTTACAGAAGCAGCATGGGGAGAATCTGCCAGACAACTAAGAGGGTGTTTGTTTCTCTAGGCCTGATTTTAGGCTTGCTAGAATCTTGTCATTTGGGAGTATTAAATAAAGTCTAATTAAAAAACTAACTGTAGAACCTTGTACTAATTTGCGAGACGAATCTAATGAGGGTAATTAAGCCGTGATTAAACGATGGTTAATGTGCATCACTGTAGCGAAACATAGATTAATTAGGCTCATTAGATTTGTCTCGCAAATTAGCGCACATCTGTAAAAAGGTTTTGTAATTAGACTTATTTAAGATGCCTAAATAACAAGATTAGTTTTGATGTGATCTTTAGGCCTAAAGAAACGAACAATCCCTAAAACAACTGAACCACGCCATGTCAATCAATACTGAAGAAACAAAACAAGTATTTGCGGTTTCTGTGCCACAAGCTCAAAACTTTTTCACTAGCGCTACATGTAAACTAGAGGGAAGGCGCATAGGGAAAACTCATGTTTCTCTGAAACTGTTTTCAGAAGTTATGATTGTTCGAAACAAGGACCATATACTTCTGGTCTTGTAAACTTAATTATTCTCTAATCCATCCCCTAGGCCATGCTGAACTTCATTATCATGAAATGTCACAGAAACACAAATTTAATCACTCTGTCAAATTACAATCTTGTTGCAGAGACATCCGGGCTTATAGGTCCCGTGATCAAGGCGAGGCTTCCTCTGTCACAAGCATGCTGACTTGCTGCTGCTGTTACTGCTCCTCCTCCTCCTCCATGGTACTGGGCAGTGCGTGGCGACAGAGAGGGCAGACGCGGTTAAGCCGGAGCCACTCGAAGATGCAGTCCTGATGGAAGGCGTGGGAGCACGGCATCGCCCTGAGTTTGTCCTCTACATCGAAATCCTGAAGGCAAACGGCGCACTCTCATGCTTGGTGTCGCACGCGCTCAGCTCCTGCAGGCCCAGGATGGCATTGCTCGAGGCGGGGATGCTAGCACGCTTGAAGCGGTAGCTGTGTTCCTCCTCCGCGTCATCCTCCTGCTCCCTTGGGCGGTAGTAATCATTAAGATACGGAACAATCGGAAACCTTGGGTTGCGGAACTCCTCGTCCTCGTCGTCGATCTCCGGCTCGACGGGGTACATAGGGGAACACCGGATGGTGTTCTTGCGGGGATATCCATCGCCGCTTCCAGGCGCGGAAAGGGCACTGTGTTACCTGGCAAAACGGATGCCGAATAACACAGATGATAGATTACCAGATCAACGCCCTGGCCAGCGACTCATTTTCGCGACAAAGGAGCAAAGCTTCCTGTTAACGTACAGGAGGACGAACCCTTTTCTCGACAAAGAGCTAAAGGAAACAAAATAGAAATAACAGATACGAATAAACTGGTTGGATTGATCGTCCCGTGTACAGATGAACTCGTGGCTATATATAGCCTTTTACAAAAGAAGTCTTATCTAATCACAACTACAACCAACCATCTAATCTTAACCGAATTATATCTCTAATTTATTTGATGCTATCAGCAACCGCCTCCATCTACTACTCGGACAACACTTTGATCCCAGCCCCAAACGTGATCGCCGCCTTGCATGAGTTCTGCCATGTGCTGCCCTCCAACTCGTTGCGGTTCCGGCTTCATGTACGACGTGATTTGATATCCGCCTGCTTCGTGACTAAATTAAGTGCCCAACACATGCCCCCCTGCCCTTTTGGCAAACCGAAATATCTTTGCCAAAAGGCAATTAGTCGATCAAACACCCTTGAAGAATCCTGCCATACGCTGGGATGATATTGTTTCAAACATCTCCGTTGAGTGCTTGTGGCAATCCCTTCCCTTGCAAATCTTCCACGAAATATGTGTTCCCTGGCACGATTCCGGTTACTTTGAAAGGCCCCTCCTGTGTTGACCCGGCCCTTGACTCGCCATAGCCTGGATCGTCCAAACAAAACCCGTTTTCCGCCACCAGTGACCCGGCTTGCTGTATTATTTGGCCTGAACCACCCATCCTAGTCATTTCCAAATAGTCATCCACTGAAAATAACCCGGCCATTAGTGATTCCCAGCCTGAATTACTGTGAACTGACGAACTGCCATCGCCATTGTGTGGTGACCCGAACATCCATCAAGGCCTGAATGTTCTGTCTTCGTCCACCAATTGCACTTCCTTCTGGTACCGGCTCGGCCAAAAACATTGTTTGTTGGCCTGAACCATTACCTCCAATCCCGGCCTTATCACCACCTTGACACAGCCCGGCCACTTGCATTCCTCGACCTGAACTGCTAACACTTAGTTCCTCAATTACCTCGCCAATCATCGACTTAACCTCAACTGTTAGCAGCCCGGCCTGATACATATATCGACCTGGACTGCTATATGTACAAGTATCCATACATGTCTCACAAGAAAACCTTACTTGCTCAGCCTCGCACGTTTCGCGGCCTGAACAATTACCACCATCATCGTCACGTCGCCCGGCCTGGTACATTCCACAGCCTGGACAATTGCCACCATCGTCGTTACATCGCCCGGCCTGGTACGTTCCGCAGCCTGAACAATTATCCTTTTCTGTCCCAAACTGCCCGACCTCGCACGTTCCTCGGCCTGGACAGCTCCCATCACACATGTCTCGTTGCTCAGCTTCACACATCCGACAGCCGGAACAACTGCCACTATGGAGATTCCATTGCTCGACCTTATGCGAACCACGGCCTGAACAATGGTTGCCCCCCGTGTCCTTCTCAGCAAACATGCTATGCAAACCATCCTGCACAAAAAACATACCTTTCTCTATCCGAAAACCTGATGCTTGCTGTGCCAATGAATTAGCCTGCTCATTATCATGCCTCGGAATATGATATATAACAAAAGTGTCAAACATCCTAATCACATCCCAGCACTTTTCTAAATAAGATCTCAAAATTCCATCTAAACACTGACACTCGCCTCTTACCTGTTGAACTGCCAATTTAGAATCCCCAAGTGCCTCTACATCTTTTATTCCTGCACGCCACAAATGTTCCAACCCCAAAAGCAACGCCTCATATTCTATTTGATTATTAGTACAAGCACGTTCTATCCTGACTGCTACCTCATGCACTAAACCATTTGGAGATTTTAATATATAACCAGCACCCTGCCCCTCCAACCACTTCTTAGCATAAAATTGATCCATTAACACTAATATTGTTGAGCCTGGCTATTTCAGCCGGCCTTACATGGATAGGCACAAACCCACTTTCCTCCACGCTCACAAAATCAAAACCAGATAGATCCCTCCCCAATAAACAAGCCATCTCGCCATGCTGCCATTCTGCAGCTTCCATCGTCGCTACTCACTGCACATCCTCGGCCAGCACCACCTCTACCTCGTTCTCGACCCACTGAATGAGACACTGATGAAGCTTAGAAGGAACACAACAGTTCGCATGTATCCAGTTCCTTCCTAGAAGTGCATTGTAACGCCCCTTCACGTCTACCACAAAAAACGCCGTCGGGATTGTCTTGCTTCCCACCGTGAACTCTACCGACAAAACCCCCTTGGTCTTCGCCGGCTCCCCCAAAAAACCACTAAGACTCATGTTAGTCTTAAGCAACTCCTCCTCCTGAAAACCTCAGTGGCATGACGTTCACAGCAGCTCCCCCATCTACCAAAATCTGGCTCACCGGCGTACCCGCAACATGCCCTCGAATATGAAGTGGTTTTATGTATGCCCCTGATTCACTTGGTTTTTCAAAAGTAGCTCGTTCCGCTCCCAAAGCTAATTCTGCAACGTCCCTCTCAGGTGCCATGAACTCTTTAGGCAGCACGAACACCATGTTAATATCGACATTATGCAAACCCGCACCCTCATCGCTCTTAGCCGAACTACTATCACTCCCATCATCACTCTCCTCTTCCCTTGCCAAACGTTTTTCCTTCCAAGTCTGCTTCATCTTCGTCATTGGCCGGTGCTGGTTGAACCAACAGTCTCTCTCCTCCTCCGCTTGCTTTGCCAACCGCTCCTGCGTCCTAAGCCGCTGACTCGCCTCTTTTGCCCATGGCTCAAACCATCAGGACACCACTTCTCTTCAGGTTTAGTTCCTGGTGGTGTATATCTTCCCCCTCCTCGATTCTGATTATTTTCAACAGAACCAACATCTTCCGATATCCGGCTGTTTTTTGTTGACTGCACTGGACTAACTTTCCTCTCTGGTTCATTCCCGGCGCGTACTACATGAGTCGTGTCTCTATATGCCTCACCATCTCGCAACACAACCGAGCCAACTGGCCCATACCCAGGTACCAACCCCGGCCCGACAACTCGCTGTTTTGCAATAAACTCCATCCGAGCAGCCTTTTCCGGAGTATCATCCTCCCTCCAATGACTATCTCTTGCCCGCTTGCGATCCTTGCCATCAACCAAATTCAACTCGCCACCACACTGCTCTCCATCATAACTACGACGTGCACTAGGCACAAACGGGCAAACAACATCCCCTATCACAACGTTCGCATCATCTTTAACCGGCTCACCCATTACTGATAGTCCCTCATGTGACTTAAGCTCACTTGCCTGACCCTGTTCTTCACGTTGCCCATCAATATAGCTCTGCTGCCTATTATCAACAAGCCGCCGAAATACACTTCGTCGATTTTGATCAACATATTTCTGCATTAGATAATTAGCTGTAGGTTTAAAAACTGACCGACGCTTTTTACCTTCGTTTAATTTCCACACACCAACTTCTGCACCCTTAGGTTTAACCATCCTAGCCTCAAGTTCTTTGTCTACTACAATGCTTTTTCCCTCCGTCGTCCCACGCACCTGATCAGCACGCAAAAGCACACGTTTCCCCTCAAGGTCAATTGTGTTTACAGGAAAAGGATTTTGATCAAGTTTCATCCCATAACCCTCCCCAAACGACAACCCACCGTCGCTTAAGGCTGACTGAATCTGACGCCGGAAATAATTACAATCATTAGTTGAGTGCGCATAAGAATTATGCCATTTACAATACGATTTCTTCGCAAGTTGTTCAACTGGAGGAATGGTATGACCGTCTCTCAACCTAATAAGCTTATTCTGTAGCAACATATCAAAAATTTTATCACACTTCGTCACATCAAACGTGTATTTCATTTCTTCCCTCCTACCCAAAGCAGGTTTCAACACTGAACAAGTAAATGCTTTTCCCCTTGGCCCATCGACCCACTCTGCTACACATATATCAGCTTCGTCTTCACTAACTGAGTCGGTTTCCAGTTGATTAACAGTAGTTCTATCTTTATCCCGAAACCTACTTTGATATTTATTTTCCTGAAGCCGACCCTCGCACACCATCGCTCTCTGTAGTAATTGATTAAGATCATCAAATACTTGATCCTCTAATTTTTCTCTTAAATGTATTAACATGCCAACTAGCGCCAGGTCAGCCAAATCTTTCTCTCCTAATGTGAGACTATAGCATCTATTTCGTGTTGCTCTGAACCTTCTGACGTAATCTGAAACAGGCTCTAGATGTTTTTGTCTGACGGCAGCGAGATGGGACAGCCTAAGCTCGGTTTCTCCATTAAAGAAATATTCATGAAACTTCTCTTCAAGCCCAGCCCACGTGGTTACTGAATTAGGTGCTAAGGATGTAAACCAGTTAAAGGCCGTGCCTGATAACGACAACGGGAACATCCTAATTCGATGAGCATCAGTGATGCCAGCGTCATTAACATGTACCAAAAACTGTCCTATATGCTCATATGTGGATTTTGCATCCTCCCCCGTGAACTTGACAAAGTCAGGAACTCTAAATCCCCGTGGATATGGTATTGTATCAAAGTGCTCAGGATAAGGTCGTTGGTATGCTCTAGCACGGTTTCTTGATTGGATGCCCAGCTCTCTAAGCGCCCTAGTAATTTGATCTCTAACCCCTTCGGCCACAGGTACACCCCCGTTCCCAGCGTTTTGAGGTGCTGGCCCGTGAGCTATTGCCTGATAAAACGGCTGCTGCAAGTTAGCATTAGCTACACGGTTCCCATAATTATGATTAGGCACAGCTGGTGCCTCCACTGCGCGACACGCCTGTGCCTCATCGTAAACCTCCCGAGCCAACGTTCTAATCTGCCTAGGAAGATTGTTGTCTAGATCCTGCTAAAAACCCCCAGCGCATTGCGTACGTCTTCTCCCAAAGCGTGAGTTAGATGAGCAAGATCGTTCCCGTACTTACTAGCCACGGAAACATCAACAAAGTGAACTAAATCTTCTGTAGAAATAAGGGCCGATTGTACCTTGGTTGCTGAGACGCTCGCAGTGTCAGTTTTCTTGATGATGCCGGCCCGCGTCTTCTGATAACACTCCAGCTTCCTCCTCTTGAGTTCTTCCATCTCCCGTTGGATCTCCCGCTCCATCTCCTGCTGATCTTTCTCCGGCAGCTCCTCAAACGCCTCCGGGATAACGTTCCTCCCCTCGATCTCGGAACCGCTCAGGGTCCCATCAGCCGCCTTCCCCGCCATGTCTTCACGCTCGGCAATCGACAGTGATCGTCGTTCCCCAGCGGAGTCGCCAATTATGTTACCTGGCAAAACGGATGCCGAATAACACAGATGATAGATTACCAGATCAACGCCCTGGCCAGCGACTCATTTTCGCGACAAACGAGCAAAGCTTCCTGTTAAGGTACAGGAGGACGAACCCTTTTCTCGACAAAGAGCTAAAGGAAACAAAATAGAAATAACAGATACGAATAAACTGGTTGGATTGATCGTCCTTCCGTGTACAGATGAACTCGTGGCTATATATAGCCTTTTACAAAAGAAGTCTTATCTAATCACAACTACAACCAACCATCTAATCTTAACCGAATTATATCTCTAATTTATTTGATGCTATCAGCAACCGCCTCCATCTACTACTCGGACAACACTTTGATTCCAGCCCCAAACGTGATCGCCGCCTTGCATGAGTTCTGCCATGTGCTGCCCTCCAACTCGTTGCGGTTCCGGCTTCATGTACGACGTGATTTGATATCCGCCTGCTTCGTGACCAAATTAAGTGCCCAACACACTGCTCAGAGGAGACGATGTGACGGCGGATCGACAAACTTCGAATGAGAGGAACAACAGAACAGATGCAATGTCTTACCGAGCTATGAATTTATAGATAGACCAAGTCCAATTCGGACCGGCCGCATTGATGGCGCCGACTTGGATTCCTCGTCGGTTTCGGGGCGGCAAGTCGGCAACGGGCGGAGGCGGCGCCGAGCGGAGAGAGAGAGAGAACCAAACCCGGGAGAGGAGAATGGAGGATTTTTCTTTTTTATTGCCCGAAATTCCTCTCGGATAACTATGTGCTTCTGTGCTTGTGCTGAATATGTGAAAGACTAAAGGCCCATTTCGCAACGCGCAGCCCAGAGTGAGTGGTACATCACCACGGGCCACAGCCCACGGGGCGCCTGCTACTGTCCTAGTATGTCACAGGCCATTAGCAGCAAAATTGGGCCGCACACCAAAATCCAGTCCAAGGTGAGCCGAATGGTGCTGATGGCACATGCCGCCGGTGGATCCTATATGTAGGGCGGGCTATGGTTAAGCTTTGATAGAACAGTGTTTGAGATTTGTGCAATGGCTCAGATTCGCGCAGGTGGAGGAGAGGATGGCTGAGAAGCTGCCACGTGTCGCTCTCTGATTGGGGCGGGTGGGAGGTGGGAGAAAAAGAAACGAATTTCAAACTTTAAACGCATTTTTCTCCTAAACCGTAAGTCCGTTTTCGAATTCATTTGAACCTACGTGTTTGTTACAATTAATTTTACAAAATGAGATCCAATATGAATATTTTTTGAATTTTTTAAAATTTAAAATTTTCGTCAACATTTTAAATATACTATGTCAACATTTTTTTTATACTATGTCAACATTTTTTTGATGTGGTCAACATTTTTTATAAAAATGTTGACTCTTCTGTTTCAAAATGTTGACGCTCTAACTTGGGCTGGGCTGTTCAGATTTAGTGGGCTATTGGGCCAATCTATCGTATGTTAACCATAGGACGCCCTGCATATATAGGAGGTCCCCATGCCGCCGCAGCACTTCTCGTCATCGCGCACACTGAAAAAAAAATTCGTGAGAGGTATTTTGTCGTTTAATTGGCCGATCACCAAATTTCTTTTGAGGAATTCTATTTTTTTTTTTAGGAAAGCCGGTCACCTACTAATAAAGCACCCAGATCGCCAAGCTGCGGGTACAAACTAAGGGCGAATCTATATGGATGGTCTCAATCGGTGTCAGACTTCCGGCAAGATCAATCAAGAATCGGGATTCATGTGTGTCAACAAGAGTGTTGACCCCGTTGGCTAAGCTCGCTGACACAAGCGACCTCACGAGCTGGCTTCGCCCCTACAGAAACCCAGCTCGCATGCGGGTGTGGCCACCGACGAGCCATCACGTGACATGGGAGAGCGGCTAATCAGACAGCAACGGCCGTTTTCCCACATTGAACAAATTTCCTTCCATGTATTATAATTATCATGACCAACACTTTACTGTGAAATAATAGTTATCTCACCATGTCCATAAAAGGTACCCTTTTATGTGGATAACAAGCAAAAGAAACCTTTATTGAATTCACATAATAGAATGTATTTATACATGCATCTATTATGCTAACAAGGTCTTATCCATAACGCCCATCCTCTTTACATGGCGGCGGCGTTGCTCCTAGGTTTGCCGCGACTCGACGAATCGCTGGAAACAGACACGCGTTCGAAACAGGCCTAGGGGCTGCCCACGCGTTTGGCCTGCTTATGGCTAATCAACCACGTTTAGCTGGCCGTGGGAGTTGCGTGAGTTTTCGTAGCTCTAGCATTACTGGGGAATAGACTGTTGCTCGCAAAAGACCGAGGCGTGAGTCAGTGAGTGAACAGCAGGAACTGTGGAGTCACTTGGAAGGCCCAAATTAGCCAATGAATAGCCCGGACCAGAGAAGAGCGAGGCGACGCGGCAAACTCCCACAGCCTAGAGGAGGAGGAGAAACTTATGCCTAGGGTGGTCGCTAAATGAAACAGCTACACCCCTCTCCAACGAAGGGCCCTAAATTGGCCGTTAGCAAAAATCCTGGAGGTTCTAAAAAAAAATCTGAGAAAATTCACGGATTTCGGAAATGATTTGACGCATCCTGATACGAATTTTCAAGTTCTGAAATGATCTCTATCTAGAAGTGGAAAATAAAAAGGAGAATTTGATGTTCGTCTGTGTCAACTGCTCGCAATTGTATTGCATGGATGTCCTCCGCTCGCAGCTGTGCCTGTAGAGCTGACTGACGTAGCTCACGGCATGGATGTCCTCTGCTTGCGGCTGCTGTCCATTCCTGGCAAAACTCGATCAACTGCATGCATGGATTGTCATGTTCGTGTGATTCAAACGCCTTCCTTGGATCACTCCCTCCCCCGGCAGACGGTGAACAATCGATCAAACATCGTTGGATGGCTGCCAGTGAGCCGTTGAAGGAGCTGTGGTGGTAATCTTTTCTAGAGTTATTTCCGCATAACGGTAGACGGGTAATAACAATGTAATAATCTTTTTGATCTCGTATGTTTACTCCCATTCTATTTGAAATTAATTTTGCCAAAATGCTGAGAAGGCCTCTATATCTATATATAGAGGGCCGAGTTTTTCTCTCCTCCTTGCTCACGTTCATACAACGACTGCATCCTCGTTGCTTACTAAGAGTTTGAACACAAACCTTTATACGTACGAAGAAGTCAATCGCAGGGAAACAATATGAGGAAGAACGGTGGCGGTGTCCTGCTGACTATGTTTGCGTTTGTTATACTACTTGGAGCTCTAGCACTGCCTGCACAGTGTAAGTGTATTTCAGTCTTGCCTTGACACAAAATTTAATTATGACACTAGTTGGATGCCCGTGCGCTGCTACGGACAATCAAAACTTTGCTATCAGAAATATTGCCAACATTATGGTTTCATGAACAATAATTTGATTACTCCAACTGTAGTTCCTCCAAGGTGTTACACAACCACTTGATTACATTACACGGCCACATACATGAGCCCATATTAACTACCACATCTTACATTAGGCAAAAGTTGTAACACCCTAAATCCAAAAGCAAACACAGTTTCTTACAACATAGAGTAATGAACAACAATACTCCGAACACTACAACAACTTTCCAGCCGTGTCTACGTCTACACAGGAAGTAGGAAGTAGCTAATAGCAAATTTCAAACCTGCAAATTAAAATAATATTGTTAATAGATAGTTGGTGTTAATATGAATATAGAGTGCGTAGTTAATTAAGGTAATTTCATACCTCAACTACCCAGTGAGAACTTCTTTATACACAATGTTCTTCGTAAACGTCCCAACAGATGTAGAGCGGCTATCCTTTTTATTTTCCGGGACGGCAAGAATTTTGATATTATTCCTTGAGGTAGCTCTAGAAAGTGCAACATAGAGTTGACCGTGTGAAAACACCGGATCCGGGAGGTACACTCCAACATTTGGAATTGTCTGCCCTTGTGCTTTGTTTATGGTCATAGCAAAGCTAAGTCTGATTGGAAATTGTATCCTCTTGAACTTAAAAGGGAACATCTCGTCGTCTGACGGGCATAGAGGAATTCGGGGAAGAAATACCCTCTTGCCAGCGTGCTGACCCAACACAATCTCAGCATCTATTGCATTCCTCATGAACCCTCGCACCACCAACCTTGTCCCATTGCACAAACCGTTTGCCGGGTCAATGTTCCTTAACAATACCCTCTTGCCAGAGGGCCGAGTTTTTCTCTCCTCCTTGCTCACGTTCATACAACGACTGCATCCTCGTTGCTTACTAAGAGTTTGAACACAAACCTTTATACGTACGAAGAAGTCAATCGCAGGGAAACAATATGAGGAAGAAAGGTGGCGGTGTCCTGCTGACTATGTTTGCGTTTGTTATACTACTTGGAGCTCTAGCACTGCCTGCACAGTGTAAGTGTATTTCAGTCTTGCCTTGACGTCACAAAATTTAATTATGACATATCTTCTATTGGCTCTAAAATAGTAACACAACAGGTACTCGTCACCAACTGCTAGGTGTGGGAAATTCGGTCGCTGTTGATGAAAGAAAGCTCAAGCTGGTTTTTTGCACGGTTGCACTTTGCGGATTCTACAGTCGTTCGGACGTGGCATGTTATTGCTGCCCGGACTTAAGTCGAAAAGAGTATTGTCACTTGACGATGGAAGAGTGCAAGAATAATTGTGCCACCTGCAATTCCAAATGCTCACCGTAGTTATATCGTCTGTATTCTTCGATGAAAGGCCGGCCGAGTGTACCGGAGTGCAGTGAACACTACTTGCACCTTCCTTTCACCAGTTGTGCCGTTTCCCTTTATAGTGAATGGTATTCATTGATTCATGCTCCATTGCACCTTTCTTTGACCAGTACTTTCTGGCTCTTTGAGATTTGCAAGGCAACGACCATACAAAAGAAAAAGGTAAGCCTAAAGAGAATCTTGACGGCGTTGCATTTGGTCGATTTTGCAGATGTCTTTTCTTTTCCTACTTCTCTATATCTACTATTTCTATCTTTTGTTTTGGTTTTCTATGTTATTATCTACTACTAATAGAAAGCTGATTGGAAACAATCTTGATTGGCAGATGCGCTAAAATCAAGGGAAAATCCATGAAGCTGGGAAATGGATTGATGCATCGTGATACAAATTTCAAACTCTGTCTCTATCAAGAGGTAGGGGCAAAAAATCAAATTTTAAATGGCTATTCCTCGTGGCCAATCCATTGCATGGATGGAGGCCATCTGCTTGCCTGTGCGAGCTGACTTGCCCGAAGCCGAAGTGCGTGGTGGATGTCCTCTGCTCGCAGCTGTGCCTGTGGAGCTGACTAACGTAGCCTTCACTTCACAGCATGGATGGATGGTGCGAGCGACCCGGAGCCGAACTCGATCAAGTGCGTGCATGCATGCATGCAATGTCATCTAGCGACAATGAAGAGTGCATGCCTAGCGCTGGAGGTGTTGGTCATGCAGGTCTTCGCCAATCATGGATGGAGGTTTACCAATAGGATTGGTCTTTAATAAATTTCTCCATCAAACTATGTTGGTTATGTCGTCTAGATTGCTTTAGTCGATTTATGTAAGTGCAGACAGAGGTGCTGCAATATTTGTAATGAACGGCTGTAGCCTCGCTCGAGGTCAAGGTCGGGTACTCTTTCCCATTATCTAAACAATGCATGCAATGTCATGTCCGTGCAACTCCAGCGTCTTCCTTGGATCACTCCCTCCCCCAGGCAGAGATCGCCGGCGACGAACAATTGACCAGTCATCGTCGGATGGCTGCGACAGAGGTGACCGTTGGAGGAGCAGAGCTTTGGCGGTAATCTCTGCTATAGTTATTTCTGCGTACGGCAGTAAGGCTAATTAATAAGCATGTAATCTTTTTGATCTCGTATATTTACTCCTAATTTTATTTGAAATTAATTTTGCCAAAACGCTGAGAAGGCCTCTATGTCTATATATAGAAGAGGGCCGAGGTGTTCTTTCTCTTTGCTCACGATCTACAACCTGCTGCCTCCTCGTTGCTTATTAGTTCGAACACAACCTTCATACGAAGAAGAAGTCAGTCGCAAGGAAACAATATGAGGAAGAACGGTGGTGGTGTCCTGCAGGGCATGCTGACCATGTTTGTGTTCGTTACACTACTTGGAGCTCTAACACCCGCCTGCACAGTGTAAGTATATTTCAGTCTTGCCTCGACACAAAATTTAATTATGAGATATCTTTTTATCGATCAGCTCTAAAATAGTAACACAGCAGGTCGTCGCCAGCTGCTAGGCGTGGGAAGTTCTGTCGCTGTTGCTGCCAACTCCACGTCTTTGGATGAAAGAAAACTCAAGCTGGTTTTTTGCACGTTTGCAATTTGCGGATTCTACAATCGTTCGGGCGAGGGATGTTATTGCTGCCCGGACATGAGCCGAAAAGAGTATTGTCACTTGACGATGGAAGAGTGTAAGGAGAATTGTGCCACCTGTGATCCCAAATGCTCACCGTAGTTATTATGTCTTTAATCAGCGGTGAAGGGTGCATGCAGTGAACACTACTTATTTATAGCCGTTTTGAGCCAAATAATGTGTAATGTCAAGAGTGGCTATACATGTCAATTGCATCCCTCTCTATTGAACGGTATCTATTGCACTCTTCTTTCACCAGTACTTTTTGGCATCCAGTAGCTAGTATGTGTACTTTATCGTCGTTCGGACCTTGGTTGTAATAATGGACAGCTACATGTATCGATCGATACAGAGGCTGGAATATTAATGCATATTCCCTTTTCTAAAAAAAGTAGCTAGTCTTTGAGATTTGTAAGACAACCCCCCCCCCCCCCCCCCTCCCCCCCCCCCCCCCCCCCCCCCAAAAAAAGGGTAAGCCTGAGAATGGGCCTGTTCGATGGACACATAAAACAGCCAACTATGGCTGTTTTTGGTTGCTTGAACTGTTGGTAGGTGAGTAGAAAAATTTCAGCAGCCGAACAGGGCCAATGTTGGTGGCGTCATTTGGCCGAGTGATCGAGATCGTGAAGCAACCCCCCTCCCCCGGATTTCAGCCCTCTGCAGATTGTTTCCGATTCCTCAATTACCTTTTTTTTTAACTGGATTCCTCAATTACTTGAGATCGTATAGAAATTTCCTCTTTTATTTTTTATTTTTTGGCCTGGCTGCAGAGTCCAACTCCACAATGTTCTTGAAGCACGCGGCTGCAGAGGATGAGGCATCGTGATACAAAATCTGAAACTCTGAAATGATCTCTATATATGAAGAGGTAGAGAAAAGAAATCAAATTTGAAATGGCTATATATATATATCCTCGTGGCCATTGCATGGAGGCCCTCTGCTTGCAGGCGTACGTGCCTGTGCGAGCTGAGTGACGTAGCCTTCGCATGGATGGATGGTGCGCGCGACCCGGAGAGATGCCCGCGCGCGGCTGCTGTCCATTCCTAGCCAAGAAACAAAGCCAGTACTGTATGCATGCAGTGTCGTGCCTTGGATTACTCCTCACCGGCCAGGCGGCCACGAAGACGTACACTCTTGTGGTGCCTCCCTCCATCCGGCTGGTCAGCGATCGATCGATCGGTCACCGCCGGCGAGCGACGGACGAACAATCGATCAGAAGGAAGGAAGGAATTGGAAGGATGGCCGCGACGGCGGTGAGCGACCCGTTGGAGGAGCTGTGGCGTCACGTGATTTCGCCGGACCGTACTCACCTGCTGTGCTTCTACCCGAGCAAGATCACCATGAGCGGCATCTGGACGGGGGACAACCCGCTGGACTTCTCCCTGCCATTATTGCTGTTCCAGATCCTGCTCGTCACCGCCACCACCCGCGCCGTCTCCCTCCTCCTCTCCCCGCTCCGCCTCCCGCGCTACATCGGCGAGATCCTGGGCGGCTTCCTGCTGGGCCCCTCCGTGCTGGGCCGCCTCCCGCACTTCTCCGACGTGGCCTTCCCCGTCCGCAGCCTCTTCGTGCTCGACTCCATGTCCCTCCTCGGCCTCATCTACTATGTCTTCACCGTCGGCGTTGAGATCGAGCTCGCCACCGTCCTCGCCCGCTCCGGACGCCGCGCCTTCTGGTTCGCCGCCGCCTCCGCGGTCCCGCCATTCCTCGTCGGCGCCGCCACCGGATACCTCGCCCTCAGCACCGACGCCACCCGCAAAACCAAGGACCAGGTATTGAACGACCTGTCGTTCCCCATCTTCCTGGGCGCCACCTTCTGCTCCACGGCCTTCTCAGTTCTAGCGCGCAACATCGCGGAGCTCAAGCTCGCCGGCACCGACGTGGGCCAGCTCTCCATCTCCGCATCCCTCATCAACGACACCTTCGCCTGGTCGGGTCTCACGATCGCCACGGCGCTGGCGCACGTGCGCTACGGCCTGCTCCCCTGCGTGTGGACGCTGGTGTCCGGCGTCCTCATCTTCTCCGTCGGCTACCTCGTCGTCCGCCCCGCGCTCGCGCGCCTGGCCCGCCGCCGCGCCGCCGAGGGCGACCAGGTGGTCCTCAGCGAGGCGCAGGAGTGCTCCGTGCTCGTCGGCGTCATGGTGGCCGCGCTCGTGGCCGACGCGGGGGGCACGCACGCCATCTTCGGCGCCTTCGTGTTCGGGCTCGCCGTGCCCAACGGGCCCGTGGGCGTGGCGCTGGTGGAGAAGGTGGAGGACTTCGTCATCGGCATGCTGCTCCCGCTCTTCTTCGCCATGAGCGGGTTACGGACGGACACCGCCAGGATCACAAGCACGCACGCGGCGGTCTTGCTCATGGCGGCCGCGCTCGCCGCGGCCGTGCTGAAGGTTGCCGCGGCCGTCGGCGTGGCCGGCGCGACCGGGATGCCGCTGCACAACGGCGCCTCCATCGGGCTGCTGCTCAACACCAAGGGCGTCATCGAGCTGGTGATCCTCAACATCGGGCGGACCAAGCGCATCATGAGCGACCAGTCCTTCACGGTGCTGGTGTTCATGTCCGCGCTGGTCACGGCGCTGGTGACGCCGGCGCTGGCCATGGTGGTCAAGCCCGCGCGGCGCCTCGTGTTCTACAAGCGGCGCACTGTCGCGTGGCCGCAGCAGCCGGACGCCGAGCTCCGCGTGCTGGCGTGCGTCCACGCGCCGCGCGACGTGCCCGGCCTCATCGCCCTCCTCGACACCGTCGCCTCTTCCTCTAACTCTTCGCCGGTGGGCGTGCACGCGCTGCACCTGATCGAGTTCGCCGGCCGCGCGTCGGCGCTGCTGCTCATCAACGCGTCCGCGCCGGCGTCCTCCTCCTTCTCCGACGATGACTTGAAAGGGACCCGCAGCCAGGTGGAGACGCATTACAAGCACATCGCGCACGCCTTCATGGCGTACGCGGAGAACAACAACGACAATTTTGTGACGGCGCGCACGTTCGCGGCGGTGTCCCCGTACGCGTCGATGCACGAGGACATAGCGGCCGCGGCGGAGAACCAGAACTCGGCACTCATCCTGCTGCCGTTCCACAAGCACCGCCTGGTGGACGGCGGCATGGAGCCGTTCCACCCGGCCGTGCAGGCCCTCAACGCCACCGTGCAGCGCTTCGCGCCATGCACCGTCGCCGTCCTCGTCGACCGCGGCCTCGGCGGCGTCGTCTCCGGAACATCGGCGTACCGCGTGGCGGCGCTCTTCTTCGGCGGGCGCGACGACCGGGAGGTGGTGGCGCTGGCGACGCGCATGGCGCACAACCCGGGCATCGACCTCACCGTGCTGCGCTTCGTCCAGAAGGGCGGCAGCTTCACGGCCAGCGAGTTCGACTCGCTCAAGGAGCGCAAGGCCGACGACGCCTGCCTCCGTGACTTCCACGACCGGACCAAAAATGGTGGAGCGGCGGTGGAGTACCTGGAGCGCGGGGTGTTCAACGCCAGCGAGATGGTGGCGCAGATACGGGAGCTCGAGGCGGCGGGAAAGGACCTGCTCGTCGTCGGGAAGGTGCCGGGCTTGCCGGCGCTCACGGCCGGGATGGCCGATTGGTGCGAGTGCCCGGAGCTGGGGCCCATCGGCGACCTCCTCGCCTCCAGGGACTTCCAGACCACGGCGTCCGTGCTCGTCGTCCAGTCCTACCAGAGGGCGGGCCCGGGGACCACCATGTCAGCGGAGCTCGGCCTCGGCGACGTCCTGCCCGGCGCCGCTGCTGGAAGGCCGCCCCGCCGAGCTCGGTAGGAACTGGAGATACCGTTGAGATGGACGATTGTGTATGCGCATGCTCATGGTCTGTACAAGTAACTAACTGGCTACCAGTAGCAGGCATAGGCCTAGCAGATTAGCAATTGGCAAGAAGGGGCGTATGTAGATGCCAGAGATCATTGGAGAAATTCAGTTCTCCATCGACGCGGCATGTCTAAAAGCTAATTTTTCTCCTGCGTAGTGCATGCACGATGATGTCAGTTTGTACAATGTGTAGTTAGTCAGACACTCTTGCATTATGAATCTTTGTTTCTGCCACTCAGGCTCTCAGGATCGTCTCGCAGCAGCAAGTTATTATGGCGTCTCTTTAATCTGCAGAAGCCGTGTGATGCCTCATGATTTGACAATTTCTTAGAAGCAGTATTGGATTGATTTCTTACTGAAATTGCAACCTTGACCCTGACTCTGAACTTGCTGAAATACCATGTTGCACTGGGGAGTGGCGCGTTCTCCAACGCTTTATCACTCTGGGGGCCAATGCTGGATTCAGCCTGTCATGTAAGGAGACGGAAACGGAAGACGACCCAGGAGATGCATCTAGCTGGGCCTTGTCATGAAATGCTGGATTCAGCCTGTTGCCAGGCTGGGTCTGAAATAAGAGCTGGACTCAAATCTTGTTGGATCATTGGTGTGATTTATTTTTTAAGATCATTGCGACCTTTCAACTGCATTTCTCTTGCACCACTTAATATTTCTTGCGAGGGATTTAATATTTTCTTATACAAACAAAAAGGACATTATACAACAAGTTTTATAAAGATAAGTACAACATAGTGACACAGAGTTAAGAATTGAGCTGTCCCGCAATATAGGCCTTGTTTCGAAGAGATATAGCTTAAAAATTCCATGAGTTTTTAAGCTATTCATACCTTGTTTTAGGCATCCATGAGTCTTGACTTATAGATGGGGGCACTTAGTTGAGTTATTTTTTTCT
The DNA here is from genome assembly GCA_012490785.1 of Eragrostis nindensis. NCBI lineage: Eukaryota > Viridiplantae > Streptophyta > Magnoliopsida > Poales > Poaceae > Eragrostis > Eragrostis nindensis. Next base: position 310,749 of record JAAXCT010000769.1, on the reverse strand, counting down.
ATTTTACTACAATAGAAATTAAAGTATTTCATACCTTATAAACCACCCTAAATTCAATATGGATCTCGGAGCTGAAGCTGAAGCTGTTAAAAAGGATCATGTATTTGCCTTGACACTTGTGTGCTAGTTCTTACTACTATTTCTCATTCCTTATTACAAGTAACAACCCAAAAGAAACAGAAAATTGAAGGATAATGTGTGAAACAAACCACTACCTAGCCGTTGGGTAACCAACAATGCAGAAAGGCTAGTCAGAATGCACATTCATCAGGACTGTCCAATCTAAAACGACTGAAGCAACATGCATTCATGTAGCTCTAAACAAGAAGAGACAAACATGCTACAAATAGATCTACATATGAATACTACTCCTACTTAACAAGAGACATGGTATGTGTCACATGGGGCAGGTGCACTGGACAGTGTGAGATACTCTGGGCCAAGCAAGTATACAAGGGGAAAGGAGCAGAAGGGAGCTCGTATGAAGGAGGTGTGGGGAAGCAAGGGACAAGGGGAACACGATGGATGCAACCACTGATCGACGCTGCATTGCACAGCAACCACCCGTGACTTGTGTACATGCAAACATGCCTCGGAAGTCGTTTGCTGTGGACTACTGCCCATGTGTTTGGGACCAGATAAATTAAAATACGTGTCATGCGATTGCTTGCACCATTTTTATTACTTAGCTTGACATGGTACTCCTATTTTAAGAGGCCTGGTACTAAAAGTGGAGTACAGATTCTGTTAAAAAATTGCAAGAGCCATTGGAAAAGGCAAATCAATCGCGTTCGCATTCTGGGACGGAGGCAGGAAAAGAGGGATCAATAATATGGTCATGATGCCTGCAATCTTCTCCGACAGTGCACAGAGCTCGCAAGTTGCAGATAGAGGATTGAAGTGACGCTCTGTCCAGTGAGACTGGTCACTGGTCGTACATGCTTGTGTCCATGTGTCACGGCTTGTACAGGACAATGTGTAGTAGGACTGCTCATTGTAGTCATGTTGTGCAGCATATCGATCGTTTCGTTCCCAGGAGAAGCACATGCACGCAAGCAAGGACTGGGCTCCACTCCCCAATGGTGTCCAAGGACCTGCCATAAGGTCGAGTTCGGCGTCGTTGCATGCATGGCCGGCTTGCAAATGGCGCGTGCGTACTCCAATACCTCGATCATCATTTTATACTGTACTTATAGAGAGGAAACACAGTGAACTTTGATCATTCCCTTGATTGGTCGGTCGAGATAGAGAAACTTTTGGGCCCGTATGATCCAGACATGCATGTATGTTAATGAATCAAACAATAATCATGCATGAAATACCGCCAAACTGGTACTGTACTCTGATTCTTCTAGTAGTAGTAGTCAAGATTGCATAGTCCCAAGATTCAGCTTCTCTTGCTTGTCTCGCCGAAATAACCGGTATTCTGTCCAAGATCACGGTGTAATCAGATTGACATATGTGTCACCTTCTATTCTAACCGTCTAGCCTAGAGTGATCTCTTCAGCTTGTGCGCAAGCATGCCCTTTCTAGCATTCAAACACAAAAATAGTCAGGTGTTAAAAGACCATGATACCTTTTATTTTACTTCAATTCATCCTCCACCAACCCTCCTATCAATCACAAAATTTGTATTATCCTCAAAACGCCCTACAGTTAGGGAAAAATTCAAACCTTCAAAACGTCTTATATAAAGGGACGGAAGAGAATAATATCTATCGGCCATGTTCTCTCCTAGTTTAATTAGCTTGTCGCCTCCTCGGTTTTTCTTCCTCCTACTCCGACTGATGTCAAATATTCTTGACGAGGCAAAAAGATGAATGATTTCATAGAAGAAGGGCAAAAAAAGATGAATGATTTCAAAGAAGAAAAAAAGACGGAGTAGTGCATATGCTCTAGATATGATTTCTGGAGCTGGAGCATGGGGGCGGGGCGGACCACACTGCTGAGCGTGCATGAGTCACGTGAATGGCTGGCTAGGCGACACGTGATACTCGCCCTTTTGCCACGCTGGAGCGGACGGCGATGCGCAGCCTTGCAAGCATGTGTGTAGTCAGGTACCCCAGTCACTGGCTCACTGCCATCGCATGCCATGCCATGCCATGCAGGCTGCTGCCACTTGCTAGCTTCACTCCTGCGTGAAAACTCCCATATTAAACCTGTGCAAGAACGCATAAAAGACAAGGCACTACAAAAATGCTCATGTTGAGATCGCCTGCATATATAGGAAAAAACAATGTTGTCCATGGCATCTTGTTGTTATCAGAAAATATATTCCCCTGTAACACTGCAGAGAATGCGCCCGCCCTAGCTATTATCCACGCCCGGCCGCCGTATCACAGCAATACTCAGACGAGATGCCAACAAAGATGGAGCTACCCGTGATCGACCGGGTCGCCTTCTTGTTGCAGTACCTACGAATCGTTCATAGTAGCATGCTTTGCTGCACCACTGACCATACTGATTGCTGCATCTCGTTTGCCCTTTTACTTTTCGCATTTGTATTCTTCCGTGTACACACCCACCTGGTCCCGCCCTGATTGCAATCCCTGCACAATTTTTCGTAAAAATGTCTGATACCCCCTCCATTCTTTTATCGTTTAGAGCTAGCTATTAATTCAACAATAAAATAACAGACATAGTAAAAACACGGCTTTTTTTAGATAATAAAAAAAATACACGGTTTACAGAAGTACTTCATATTTTCTCTTTTTTTTTGTCAAGATATAGTAATATTTGGAGCAGGGTATGAACAGTTTCAAAAGGTCTCTACTTTCATTTTTAACCTCGAACTCGGCCAATGCACCCTAAATACATCTGTTAAAATCACACCGTAGTGGCCATAGTCAATGTCTAGATTTTTTTGGGGGGGGGGGGGGGGGGGGGGGGGTGCTACCTCGCCAAAAAAAAAGTCTAGAATTTTTTCTCCTTCCGGGTCAGTAGGCAACTGACCAGGAAAGTGCAAATGGTACTCATGGAAATGCGAGCTGCTTTTCTCATGGCACATTCGTTGGCACGGGTTTCTGATCAGTTGCCATCGGATCCTTTCATTGTTATTCGAGGCTCTCAAACAAGTCAAGCGCTCGACAAAAAGGCTACTAGAATCCCTAAAAAAGTCGATGTAAATGCACATTCAGCTGTTGACCTAAACACTACTCTCTGTCGTATAGTCTCGTGCATGTCTTTCCAGCTGTCAACAATCAGCCTATTCGCCTGGTTGCTTTGCAGCAGCTACAGTGTTTCAGTGTTTCAGTTATTTCTTCAGCAGCTGCTACAGTGGCCGGTACGGTGTTCGCAGTTATTTCTTCAGCAGCCGCAGCTGCAGCGCAGCCTGCCGAACAGCCCCAATATACATGCATGATCAAAACACCACTACTCCTAGTATATAGTACTATTAGCAGTATGATTTCAAGTGGTCAAACGTTACAGCCCGCTAATAATTTAGCGATATATGAAGTATAAATAATCCTACTTTCTATATGTTTGGTGGGCGTTTAACACGACTGCATGCAATTCGCAGATCTCAGTGTGTGTAGAGCTAACTCTACCTAGTACTACTGCAACATCTGCTCGTCAATAGTAGTCATCAGCATTCAGTAGTCTGATGAGATCACGAGGATGTACGTAGATGGGCATATAATTCAGTCCTGGAAATACTGTACAACTCTCATCAGATGACAGTCCGGTCCAGCACAGCACAGGACCACACCCACTGTTGTGGCTGGCGCGGCAGTTCATTAGCATTCAGCAAGTGTTACAAAGGAATTGATGGACAAGGTTACAAAGGAATTGAGCCCTCTCCTGCTGTTGTTGCGCATGCGACTATCGACAAACCAAGTACTGGTACGTGCACAAACGCCGCAGATTGATGAGTAATTGAGCTCCTGCCCGTTGCAGTGAGCCAGTGAGTCTGAGTGAGCAGCGAGCTTGGGCTTGCAGGCAGCTGCAGCTTGTCTCGCCACTGATTTGGCCATTATTACCCACCCTGCTAGCTGTCCCGTAATAAAGTTGATTTTCTCTTACGAACAAGATTACAAAGGAATGGAGCAAGAGCGCCTGCGGCGCGCTGCAACTTTAACTGGTGCCGAATGAACCAAGGCGGCGCACTGTTGTGGACAAGTGAATACTGTACGTGGACAAAGGCCAGAGATGTTCACGAGTGGAGTAACTGATGAGCCGCCCGCAAACATCTCTCGGGTGCACCGTGCACGCAGCATCAGCTTGTCTCGTCCCTCTACGCTCTTCAGGATCTCAGCCGATGCAATGCATGCAGGATCGATGCAGGCATTGGCTGCAGTAGAAAGCAGCACAGAGCCAGCCGGGACAATGGAGCATGCATGGATTCACATCGGTTAATTTTACAGGCCCGCGCGTCGTCCAGCTAGCTGCAACAAAAGGGCAAGGTACCGTACGTGGTGGAGTCCGCATAGCAGCACTGGGAAAAGCAGGCTCGACCTCCTCCCTCGTTGATGGTGCCAACGGCTAATCTTAATTACTCCGATACTAGCGTAAAGTTTCCTAGAGGAAACCATTCATCATCGATCAAGGAAGGTCAAATGCCCGAGATGGAAGAGAAGAAGTGCATGGGAATGGGACGAAGCCAAGCAAGAGCGCACTCGTCTCCATGGCCGCCGTGCTGATCCATGCATGCACACGCGCGCTGCGAGCCCTGAGAAGAGATGGAACAAGTGCAAGTGTGCAAAAGGGACAAGAAAAGGAGAGACCCTTTTCGCTCGGGAGACGAGAACGAGGCCACACATGCAAGTCAAGACACCACCGGAAAGCCGGGGTCCGATCCACGATGCACTGCAACCTTTTCGCCATGCAGTCTCGAGAGTCAAACTCAACTTGAAATCACAATTATTTTTCCTCTTAGCATCTGCTACAACCACAATTATAATGTCGTTTACAAGGACCACAGTATAATGTTGAGTAGGAATGGTAAGTACATCTCACATGCATTTGTCGATCGATGAATATGCATGCATGGTCCAGCAAACAAAGCCAAAAGCAATGGTGAAGTGAAGCCGTGAAAAGCCCTCAGCGTGCTAGCACTGCTGAACACACTGCAAGACTGACTCCCACAGAGGAGCCAAAACTAGGCAAAACAGATTTGCATTACCGATCTCTACTGTGCATCTTCGTTCTCCAACAGAAGAGGCATGACGGGAGGCAATTTTAGCTTCAAGGATAGAAAAGATGGAAATATGCAATCCCTCTCTCCTGAAAGGCATCCTTCGACGCGCGCCCCGCGGCGGGGAGCTCGAGCCACGGCAGGCCGAGGCGGCGCGGACGGGGCGGCGAATCGAATGGCGGGCTGCGACGGCGCGGACGAGCCAGTCGAGCGCGGTGGCAGGCGCACGCGAGGGGCCGACGCCATGCGGGTCGAGGTGGTCTTCACCGGAGCGGAGCGCAGAGCGGGGCAAGCCGCGCGGGGTGGCACAGCCAACGCGAGCGCCCATGGCGAGTGAGGGAGGGCCTAGGGGAGCAGCAGGGGGCCATGGCGAGGAGCAGCAGAGCTCGCCTGCCAGCGCGACGCCGCCGCTAGCCCGCCTGCCCGCGCGACTTCGCGAAGCCCGTCTGCCTTCGCGCCAGCCCGCGACGCCGCCACGAGCCCGCATGCCCGCGCATCCGTGTGGAGGAGGAGAAAGAGGACGAGGAGGCGAGGTCCTTGGGGAACGCCGGTGGCGCCACGGTGTCGTCGTCGAGGCCCCGCGCCTTGGTGCTGCGGATCGCCTTGGTCGGCGAAGATGGTCGGCGCCCGCCAGGACAAGCTGGAGGAACGGGGCGAGAGGTGCGGAGGGCGAGCTACGCGCGTCCCCGGCTCGCCGACCCGGACGCCGTGTTCGCGGGCGTCCTCCCCCTGCTCCACCTCGCTGTCGTCTTCGCCGTGCTCGCGCGCCCAGTCGAGTTATCAAAGTTTTTCGTCGACATGGCCGCCAGGTGACCGTCGCCGCTTCCGTCGTCGATTCCGCCCCACCTGGTGAGCCCCGTCTCGATTCCTTACACCCGGAAGTGCGCATCGAGCTCGCGCACCTCTCTCACTCCGTTTCCCTCCGAATCTGCAGCCCAGATCGCTGTGGGACGCGCGCGCGCAGGGGACATGGAGCCTGGGGCGTCGGGAGGAGTACAGCTCAGCGGGGCGACGGGAGGAGCGCGCACGCGCGCGAGCGCGGTGGCAGCAGGCACGCGAGCGCTCGCGGGCGCCGCAGCAGGCACGCACGCGGACGCAGCTGAGGCGACGCGGGCAGGCGCGCCGCGCGCGGGCCAGTGCGGGTGCGGCGCCGAGCACGCCTGCGGGCAGGCGTGCTGGTGCGGCGAGGCGCGCGACGCCAGGGCGTTGCTGGGTGGGAGAGACAGAGAGAGAGCTTGGCGTTGACGGCCTGGTCCTCGCGCTCGCCGCGCTGCTCTTCATCATCCTCGCCACGGGCTCCGGCTCGCCGCCCTGCTCTTCTTCATCATCCATTTGCCTCTCGATCTGTTGGAGACGTCACTGATAATTGGCTCCTCCGTTAACCGTTCACGCGAGCTAATTTTGGTTTGCTTCTCCACTTTGTAAATTGCTTGTTGGAGTGAGTCTAAGCATTAGAGCTGCTCTCAAGTCCCCAACGGCACTGTGCGTCAGAAACAACGAGAAAGAAAAGAATATATGGGGAGAGCTAGCGATATTCCTTCTAAACTTGAGCACAGATATTTTGTTTTTATTTTCGAATACATACCACGCAGGGTTTTCTGAAGAGAAGCCTCACAGCAAAACCGAAAGCGCAACAGATGCAACCAAACAGTAGGGCTTCCCAAGACCTCACTGCCGACCAATGGAAGGATGATATGGATGGAGAGTCGTGTGAGTGCCTCGGACCTTGCGCTGATTGTCCCTCCCGCCGATAGCGAAATGGTGACGAACAAAGCCAGACACAGATCGAGACGCCACAAGTCGATGCTACATGCAGGGCTTCAGGTGTAGTATAGGATGGTCCATTTGGATGGCTTCTTCATGGTTCGCCTGTTCGCCAACCTTAAATAGGCGATCAAGCTGATGATGATTCAGCCTGACGTGGTCAAAAGAGAAAGGAGCGATTTAGAAGAATGAATGCTTGGACAAAGAGCAACACGAGACTTGCTAAAAGACCCAATGACAACAACGTTTCAAGCTTCTAGGTCCACGATCTATTGCAAAATTGGACAAGTATACCTTTCTTTCCCAGCCCAGGCTGATCAAGACACGATCAAGACACGTCCAATCAAGCAGTGATGCAATGCAATTACTAGCGCATTAAACAAATGTTGTAAAAAACAACAATTATGTGTCATCCAAAAGGTAAAATTACCCAAACTAACCCACCATGCACGGAATAAGATTTCAGCTTTGCTGACACAAACATATATTTTTGAAGGGGTGTACACAAGCATATATGCCTTAGCAAGGTATTGTGTGCATTAATTATCACCGGTATAAATAAAATGCATTAGTGAGTTAGATTAAGACAAACGAAACACAATACGTCCCAAAAAAGCTTGAACAGTTCTACTTTATCGTCGCTTACTAGATCTTCCCTCTATTCTCCCTCTTGTTCCAACACCGAGCAGCCTTCTCTATGAGACTACAAGAAAGCCTCTACGAGCATGACACCTTTGACCATATTTGATGTGACGGGCATGAGATCCTGTGGTGAACTAGATAGTAGAATCGTCTGTGCCAAATTTTCTTTTCTTCCATCAATAGAGTTGTGGAGTTGTTTGTAATCAGATAATGTAATATACTTTGACATCAATAAAATTCTATTTTTGCGTAAAAAAGATTACCACTGGTTGGACATCTCATGAACCTATCTAGATATGTTCTTTTATGCTTATACAAATTTTATTTTTTAAACCCAAAATTTGTAAGACCGGATGATTTAAACAGCAAAGCACAATAAGGCATAAAAACTAGAAGTAATATTATAAAAATATTTTTCCATTTTCGAAAAATAATTTTCAAACATAGGAATTAATGTCTTCGGCAAGCATAACTAATTTAAGATAAAATTTAATAAAGAGTAACGATAAACATAATTTTTGTAGGTTTTAGTTAATAATTTAGTCTACCAAATTGAGCCATAATTCCATCTTGAGAGTTAAACAATATGGCGATATATCAGGTTATAAAACTCTTTTTCAAAAAGTTTATATTGTACGCACATAAACCATTCGGTCTCAAATCTACAAGTCATGCTATTGTCACGAGGATAAATCACCAGTGTTGGGTGTGCACTGGCGTCAACGTGTTTATGGTGGTGAGTTCTCGTGTGCATGTATATGAATATTAGTGTCTGTATACTCCTATATCTTATGAAAAAATAAATCGTTCGTGCGATATTATCATTTGCACTTATCAATGTTAAAGCGAAAATATAAAATACTTCAGTGCTAAGCACAGAGCCCAAGGAGAAGCAAATCCAATGCTGCTGCTCCCTATGCGTGTCAATAAATTGGGGTCTCCTAACCCCTTGTGCTTACGCTCTTGTTCGTCTCCGCCCGGCGTCTTCCACTTTACTCCCAGCATCACTCCTCATCTACTCCACCCCTCACCACCGCCGCGCATCCGCTGTGAGCGCGCGGCGCCAAGCCGCAAGGAAAAAAAAAAATAAAATCCGGCGGATCGCCATGCCCGCGGCGTGTTCCCCTTGGCGTTTGTAGATGGGCTCCTCCTCCCTCCTCCTCTTCCCCTCGTCCTCCTCCGCCGCCTCCTCTTATTCTTCTCAATCTCATGCCACCACCTCCTCCTCCCATTCCTTACTGCCGCCGCTCCCTTCGCCTCAAGACCATCTCCTCCTCCACTACCTCGACCTCCTAGACAATCAAGGAGACCCCGCCGCCGCCATGGTCCGCAAGCGCCCCGCGCCGGAGATGGACCTCCCGCCGCCGCGCCGCCACGTCACCGGCGACCTCTCCGACGTCACGGCCGCCGCCGCGGCCGCAGCATCCGGCGCACCGCAGCCGCAGCCGTCGCCCGCGAGCGCGCAGCTGCCCGCGCTGCCGACGCAGCTCCATCTCCCCGCGTTCCAGCAGCAGCACGCGGCGGCGGAGGTGGTCGACGTCCCGGGGGCGCAGCAGCAGCAGCAGCAGCAGCCGGGGGGAGAGGCGACGACGGCGTGGGTGGACGGCATCATCCGCGACATCATCGGGAGCAGCGGCGCGGCGGTATCGGTGACGCAGCTCATCCAGAACGTCCGCGAGATCATCCACCCCTGCAACCCCGGCCTCGCCTCCCTCCTCGAGCTCCGCCTCCGCTCCCTCCTCACCGCCGCCAATGACCCCGCCATACCGCCGCACCACCAGCACCAAGCTCTCCTCCCTTCCCCGGCGGTGGCGGCGCTCCCTCCTCCTGCCCCCGCTCCAACCCAGCTTCCGGAGAAGCGCCGCCACGAGCCGGCTCAAGAGGAGCCGAACCCGCCGTCGCCCAAGGCCCCCACTGCGGAGGAGACGGCCGCCGCAGCCGCTGCTGCCGCCGCGGCGGCGGCGGCGGCGGCGAAGGAGCGGAAGGAGGAGCAGCGGCGGAAGCAGCGCGACGAGGAGGGGCTCCACCTGCTGACGCTGCTCCTCCAATGCGCGGAGGCGGTGAACGCCGACAACCTGGACGACGCGCACCAGACGCTGCTGGAGATCGCCGAGCTGGCCACGCCCTTCGGCACCTCGACGCAGCGCGTGGCCGCCTACTTCGCGGAGGCCATGTCGGCGCGCCTCGTGAGCTCGTGCCTTGGCCTGTACGCTCCGCTACCGCCGGCGTCGCCCGCCGCGGCGCGCCTCGGGAGCCGCGTCGCGGCGGCGTTCCAGGTGTTCAACGGCATCAGCCCGTTCGTGAAGTTCTCGCACTTCACGGCGAACCAGGCGATCCAGGAGGCGTTCGAACGGGAGGAGCGGGTCCACATCATCGACCTGGACATCATGCAGGGCCTGCAGTGGCCGGGCCTCTTCCACATCCTCGCCTCCCGCCCCGGCGGCCCGCCCAGGGTCAGGCTCACCGGACTCGGCTCCTCCGTCGAGGCCCTGGAGGCCACCGGAAAGCGCCTCTCCGACTTCGCCGACACGCTCGGCCTGCCGTTCGAGTTCTGCGCCGTCGCCGAGAAGGCCGGCAATGTGGACCCGGAGAAGCTCGGCGTCACGCGGCGCGAGGCCGTCGCCGTCCACTGGCTCCACCACTCGCTCTACGACGTCACCGGCTCCGACTCCAACACGCTCTGGCTCATCCAGAGGTACGCATTGTGCTTCCATGCACTCAAATCTTGATGCTATCATGACCACTTTTCAGCAACCACTATACTTTATTAGGAGTACTAGTAACCAACGTCAACACTGTGATCTGCACGTCAGGCATCAAAAGTAGTACACTAGTTTAGCAGTTAAAAATTGCGTTTTGGAGTTCCTAAAGCTTGTCATTATGACCAACTTTCTAGGCTACAAAGGTTGCATCTTTTTGTGATGATCCCTTCCAATGTCTTTGGCGATCCCAGAACTGGAATTGCATTTGGTTAGTGGATCACTAAAAGAGCGAGCTGAAGGTTCTTTATCATGATGACCAACTTTTCACGCCAAAAGGCAACCACTATCTAGTTCCAAGTGCCAGAAATGATGGTTAGGTTACTACTAAAATAGAATGACTGTCATCTTCTAGTAATCATGATTGACCACAAAGCTAAGCTCAAGTGCTTACAAGAAATAGGTGTCTGTTTTCTCTAGTCCACTGAACTGCAATCTGTCCAATAATGTACTTGGGGAACCAAGAAATAAATTGAAGTGTCCTCATAGACTTGTTGCATCATTAAAATTCTAAATGTTCCTGACTGATTGATCTTGTCCTACTCTATTTGAATCGCATAAAAAATGCCTGTACTGATGGACCACTGTGGATTGATCAGGTTGGCCCCGAAGGTGGTGACAATGGTGGAGCAGGACCTGAGCCACTCAGGCTCCTTCCTGGCGCGCTTCGTGGAGGCCATCCACTACTACTCGGCGCTCTTCGACTCGCTGGACGCGAGCTACGGTGAGGACAGCCCGGAGCGCCACGTCGTGGAGCAGCAGCTGCTGTCGCGCGAGATCCGCAACGTGCTCGCCGTCGGCGGCCCGGCGCGCTCCGGCGACGTCAAGTTCGGGAGCTGGCGGGAGAAGCTTGCGCAGTCGGGGTTCCGGGCGGCGTCGCTCGCCGGCAGCGCGGCGGCGCAGGCCTCGCTGCTGCTAGGCATGTTCCCCTCCGACGGCTACACGCTCGTTGAAGAGAATGGTGCTCTGAAGCTGGGATGGAAGGATCTTTGCCTGCTCACTGCATCTGCTTGGCGCCCGATTCAGACATCTGGCCGTTAGAGGTTGAATTGAGAGCAAATTTACAGAGCTAGAGTATCACTAGATCTTACAGAGATGTTCTCTTTCCTAGTAGTAGTTCTTTTGCCTCTTTAGCTTGATGCTCATTTCTGTCAATTCTGATAGTAAGAAATGGAGAACATTCTGATCACTAATTGCTAGAAATGTCCACAGTGATAGTTGCTAATGTTTATGGTAGTAGCTGTTGACCACCTTTAGCAATCTGATTAATCGGTTCATCATTTCTCATGTTTGGTGCCGTTCTTTAGCATGTGTTATTAAGGTTCTGTTAGTAGAGAAATAGAGAATGCTAGGAGTTGAGGGTTGATCAGCAACAAGGCATTACTAACAGAGTAGTTAATCATGAAAAATCTAGGTTTCCCTTTGTGTTGTGACAATGCAGCCTCGGATATGTGTCTGGATCAATGGTATTCAAAAGTCACAAATGTAGAGATCATGTGTAACAGTCACCGCTGACTGTCACCATCCGGTTTATGGCTCATTCCTGTCTTGTTTTTTTAATATATTTGCATCATTTTCATGGTCATCTTTAATTGAGTTCACCCATTGTTGGCTCTAGTGGATATGCATTGTTTACTTTAACATCGTTTTCACCTTTCCGTCCATGTGAGGTCATTAGCTATAGCTTGCGATGATCTGCTGCTTCCTGCACGCTCTGACTAATCGGGTTTTGCATGATCAGCTTAGATCTTGTGCCGCAAGGTCATATTCGACCAGTGGGTATTTAAGAATTTTCTTGCTGCTTGTTCACTATCCCCATCAAAGCAATCCCACTCCACTTATTTAGCTGATTGTTTTTTTTTTTTTGGCTTACCTCACTGAATGATATATACCAGCCCGTTCGTGCATTATTTATGCAGACTAGTTATTCTTCCTCAGACGGGGAGATTTTGCCTTAAAAAACAAAGAGGGAAAATGGGTGTTCTTTGGTTTAAAAACATTATAGTATTTCGGTAGAACAAGAGCGGGACATGATGGATGGGAGTTGTTAGCATGACCAAGTGGGCAGCAGCTCCATTGCATTGGTTGCACCTAGTAACATTTCCAAGCTGGGTTAGCAGCCAAATGTGTTAGCAAAGCGTCGCCTTCAAGGCTTCCACCTCTGATGCCATTTGCAGCACTATTATCCTGCGATGGAAAGAAAGCTTTGTTACTAATTATGGAGTGGATACGAGAGAGGTTGGTTGAGGGAAGCATTGCTGCATCGCCGAGAGAAGAGAAGAGTGGCGGCTAGGAGGAACGTGTTGGCGATGCATCTCTCTGCTTTTGCCATCCATGATGGATGGGGCATGGGCCTCTCTTCCTACGACACTTTTGCTTGTCTCAGGGGCCCATTTTATCAGCAATGAGCAGTCCTTTTCCGGGCAGTAGGAACCGTGCCCTCTTGTCTCTTGTTCCGTTCCGGGAGGAGTGCCTACTTCAGGCAGCAGAGAGAGCGAGAGGGTCAGGTTGGAAAGGCTCTCGTCCTCAATGTAGACGGGGTTTGGGTAACGATGATGATAGTCAGCGGTGGTTGTTGGACGTGCCAAACCCATTCCGGGAAGGGAAGAACGAGTGGTTTTGCTCGAAACCTGTGGTTCTGATGGGATGCTTGCCTTGCCATAGACTACGGTAAGATCTTCGTTAGCAAGGCAAGAAAGAAATCTATCACATGTTCAGAGTTCAGACCCTGTTCAGTGCTACAGAAATCTGAAGGAAACTGTGGTGGATGGATGATGGATCTCGTGTCCGGGGTTATTGAAATGGTGGGGATGATTGCCTTGCTTCAGTGGGCCAACGAAACATTCCTCAATGGTCAATAATGGAGTAGTAGTAGCAACAAAACAAAACGAAAACGATGCGATCATAGTGGCACCAGGCGCTCAGGCAGACATAGGAGTGGATCGGTCCTAGGATATGGACCCTGGTGCTCTCAAGGCTGATCGCCTCGCTTCACCGGAGACGCTTCCAAGGGGGCCTTCAACTCAACTCCATTGTTACGTCGTGTCATCATTCTTTTCTTGAGAATAATCTAAAATGGGTAAGAAATGCAAGTATGGAGATGAGGAGCATTTCTGTTTCTTGTGTCCATTTGGAGGCCGGATCGGAGGAGGGAAGGGCCTACTAGTGCAAGGGCATTGATTCGTTCACGGCATGGCAGTTGCTGCAAGACAGACGAGGCGACGCTGCCTGTGCGATAAATTTGGTTGCTGGCGCAGGGTAGTTACTCCACCACCAAATTTCCTTGCAGGGCAGCGCCGCGCTGCGACCATGGCAGACACAGCACGCGCTGCTGTTGCACGCTTCTGCCCGCCACCATCATGCATTGAAGTATCCTTCTCGTCCTCTGTGTGCTCCCTGATTTGGCAGCTGCAAACTGCCGTGCAACGGACATGCACCGGTACTACGTGGAAACTCTGCTTTCATGAGCAAGTCGATCTCATTCGTCGATCCCTTCTGCAAACCAACAGCTTCCTCTTTATTGACAACACCGATGCAGAGGATTTCCAACATTTCTCAATAATGCTGCAAATCACACAGTAACACTCTGGCATAGGAAGTTTGTTTGTTTGGGCTGTCTATTGATAGATGAGCCCACATTGGTCCATCTTGCAGAAAGTAATCGCTGGGCTCGTCGGCCCACATTGGTACCTGGTAGGCTGGCACCTGGCACTTCATCCAACAGGTTTTAGTGGGCCACTAACTTATGTTAGTCCAACGCTATATCAGGCCAGGCCTTTGATAGATGCATGCAAGGGAGCAGCATATTTGCTGCAAAGTTCCTGGGTCATTCATAAGTAAGATGGACCCATTGTTCTAGCCTTTCTTTAAGGCTCCGCATCAAACACATGGATCACAAATTGCAATGTATCAAAATTTGAATATGATTTGGTTGGGGTACGCCAAGCCCAAGCAATAGTGCAACGCTAGGGCGACACTCGAGGACCCTAGTAGCAAGCTACTATAGTGGATCCTCCCCCACAAAAAATAAATTTAATATCATTGTGGGAACGTGTCCCACATATCAGATATTAAACTGATAAGAACAGATACTACACTTGATCTTAGCCAAAAGGCCGAGAAAGGTATGATTTGCATAGGTGCCGTGCCTCTCGTTTTGTATGCGCCTCGCCTGCTCCACACATATTGGCCAGACGATATGGTACTAATTATCTTCACGTTTAATGCTAATCTAGTCGGATCCGTGTAAGCGAACCAGGCCTCCGTGTTACCTTGTTGTTTCGGCTTTGCAACCGACATACATGCTAGTTAGTGGGCCGATTGTGCAACAATTTGTCGTCAGATCTGGCCTTCGTTTCGATCCAGTGGCTTGGGCCCGTTACGGAAGCCTTCCTTGTTGTCTGGAACTGCCTTTTCTTTTTCTCCGTGCGTGGAAAATAGTTGAGGCGAGCACACGACGGCATCACTGGTTGCGCTTTGTTCTGCACGTGATCTGCGAGGCTACAACGTCTTGGACTTTGAGAATCACAGTATCCTGATATCCACTCCAGTATTTTCCATGGTGATGCATCTTGGAGGCCGGATCATCCCTGTTCCTTGTGTCGGCACCGACCCTGTTCCTGCATATACTCACTGTTCATCTCCTACCATCATCCTCGATTCTCTTCCATGATGTTAAGTCATGTCAGGTGACACGTTGTTACGCGTACTGTCCAAGTGAGAAAAGAAAGCGAGGGGAAGGAAATCCAAGCCATGGATGCTCTCCACCTCCACTGGTAGTACATCTCTCACTGAAATTGGGCCAGCCACTACACACCAATTGAGGCCGTCGTGGTGAGGCAACCGACCTCTGCCCGCCGGCACCCAACCGCCGCCCAACGCCGGTCCACCACCGCCACCGCCACCATGTGGCGCGCGGCCGCCTCCCGCCTCCTCCTCCGCCGCGCGCCGTCCCCGTCCCACTTCAACGCCACCCCCACCGCCGCGGCCTGCGCGCTCCTCCTCCACGCGCGCCCCTTCTCTCCTCCGCCGCCGCGGCGCCCGACCCAGGCCGAGGCGGAGCTCGAGGTCACGCCGGCGGAGGCGCGCCGGCTCGTGCGCCTCGTGGGCGTCGAGGCGCTCAAGCAGCGGCTGCGGGACGGGCGGGAAGAGGTGGTGGGGTACGACGAGCTGCTCGACGCCTGCGTCGAGGCCGGCGCGGCCCGCACGCACGCCGAGGCCGAGGCGCTCGCCCGGGCCATGGACGACGCCGGCGTCCTCCTGCTCTTCAGGGACAAGGCGTACCTCCACCCGGAGAAGGTCCCATTTTCCTGCTTTACAAGCTGTCACATCCTTTGCTTTACATTTCTGGATTCTTGCTATCACGCCGGAGTAGTTCTTTCAGACGATTTCATTCGGATCCCTAATAAAAATGCCACTAACTAGAATACCTTTCCTAGGATGTGATGTGACATAGCTAGAGTGCCCACTGCTGGGGGTTGGTATTCGAATCCTTATGGTTAGATTGAGCTGCATCCTACGGATTGGGACCCTAATCTTCCCTATTCAAACAATCAAACTGGCTCTTGAACTAGCCATCCTACATTTATCCTGCTCATGAAATCGAAGATAAGTACCCCTGCCCATTTTCCAAATAAAAAAACTCCTCTTGGTGAAGTGTAGGTTCTATCATTGCTTATCACAACTCAGAAGAATACCTATCCAATAGTCCAATCCATGAGATGTAGTAAACTGATTACTGTTTCAGAAAAGAGGAAAATTGGGAGTACAATCAATATATTAGTTACCTAAAACAACGCAGGATCAGGATGTCGATGGAATTCACAGTAATGCGCAGCATCAAGATAGAATGGTTAAGGTTCACATTGCTACAATGGTCTATGTAGTCATTTGAGGGACTCCTTTCAAATCATTTTGTTCTCCAACTACCCTGTTCAGAACTCAGAACAAAGATCCTATTATGCTCCATTAGGAAAAGTGGAGATCTTTTGTCAAACAGCTAAGCATCAACCTGATATCTAAAGGTGTATAGTTTGTGTTATGGACACTGCGTCAACTAAAGATTTGTAAAACAGCTTAGCATCATCAGTATGAGATTCTTTTTCTTTTCTGTTGCTTTGAACTTTAGGATTCTCCAAAGAAAATAGCCCTCTTGGTGAAATGGAGATTCTAGCATTCTTCAGAAGAATACTTATGTATGAATCCTCTTGGTGCAATGGAGTAGACTAATGACTGGTGACGAAAAGAGTAGCCTTGAGATTATAACCAAGATGTAGCATCTTAACTAAATCAACACTGGATCAGGATATAGGAGGGGTCTACAATTACGTACAGAATCAAGATGTGATGATTATGGTTATGGTTTTTGTCACCTACCCTGGTCAGAGCTCACAACAAGACCATAGAGTGCACTAAGGGGAAAGTGGAATCCTTTCGATGTCATTCATGACACTGAAAAAAGATAAGCACCCGTCTGGAAACTAATGGTTATTATGCATGTCAGATATGTAAACTGCATCCACAAAAGCTTTAAATTTGTTTGACAAGGGTTGTATCACAAGTATGAGATTGTCTGGTTATTTGAACTTTTAGGAAAGTGTCAGGTTTGCTATTTTATCGCATGAATAATTATACAATTTTGTCTGACTGAATTCGTAGGAGCTAAAGATTTTCCTCGAGTTATGTAATAGATAAAAAAAAGTGTACGTCTTGCAAAAATTCAACTGAAGCTTATGTTGATGGATTCTTGACTGTTCGTAGGTGGTGGACCTGGTTAGAAGAGCTGTACCTCTTGCACTTGAATCAGAGAATGACCCAAGAAAAGAAGAGTTTAAGCAACTCCAGGAAAGGAAGGAGGAGATTGACAAGCTGGCGCACAAGCAAGTCCGCCGTATCCTGTGGTGTGGCTTAGGGTTCTTCATATGCCAAGTTGGTCTCTTCTTCCGCCTCACATTCTGGGAGTTCTCGTGGGATGTGATGGAGCCAGTAGCCTTCTTTACGACCGCATCTGGCCTGCTCGTTGGCTATGCCTATTTCCTCATTACTTCAAGGGACCCAACGTATCAGGACTTCATGGAGAGGCTGTTTTCGTCAAGGCAGAGAAAACTTTGCGCCATGCGTAAGTTTGATATGGAGAGGTACCTAGAGTTGCAGAAGCAGTGTAGGTGTCCTCTAGAGGGTCATTAGGAGCTGTGGAGAGGTGCCTAGAATTGCAAAAGCATTGTTCTCGGTGATCTTAACTCCTAAGCCTCATGAACTTGCAATACCGGAACTAAAGTTTATCCTGTGGCACCTGTTGTTTTTCCACGGTGCAGCTTGTAGGACAGCCACCACCCTTAATTAATAG
This sequence comes from Eragrostis nindensis, assembly GCA_012490785.1. Lineage (NCBI taxonomy): Eukaryota > Viridiplantae > Streptophyta > Magnoliopsida > Poales > Poaceae > Eragrostis > Eragrostis nindensis. Next base: position 293,105 of record JAAXCT010000769.1, on the reverse strand, counting down.
TAGAAAACTTAGTTTGAGACATCTGTGTGTTGCTGACATAATACAAGAATCGCTTATAACAGTTACTTTTTTTTTTAAGAATTATAACAGTTACCGTTTAGCCAGGTGTCAAATATGCATGCAGCTTAATGTCAAGACATCATTACCTTTGTTTTCTTACATATTTAAACAGATATTCTAAGGATTTGCACATGCCTTCTGCTGATATATGATCCAGGCATATCCTTCAAGAATACAATATGAATTGAATGAAATTATGCTACCATCCAGGAATAGTGTTGCTTTCTCAGTTTGCTGTGCTTGGTTGGCGGGCATATTTAGGCAGAACGAGCTGAATTTTTAATCGTTATGAAAAATAAATCATCTGAATTCTGGAAAAGGAATATACCTTGAATATTGCTTAAGAGCAACATTGAGGGCGTCCAATGTTGACCACAGCGCAGCATGTACAGAGAAGATTTACATGGAAGAATACATATAAAACGTGAGCAGCAAGGAACTGCACTTTTGCAATTCCAAACCACAAATAAAAAGACTCATCCCCTGTATAACAAACAGGTCAAAGAATAATCTGTCTTCACTTTGCAGGTTTTCTGTCATCTTGTATACTGGATTCGTCATTCCTTCAGGATCTTTTGGTTCTGCAGCATTGCTTTGACAGAGGTTTATTTGATTATTTGTTTCCAATCATAATCCCTTTGTTTAAGCAAGTGCATGAGGTTTGGTGCTTCAAATGCACAAGAGTGCAGTGTGCATCTCATGTCACTGTCATTAATGTGTGTTGGTATATCAAGTCTGCAGTTGCATTGTTACAGATTACCAAGCAACAATCTATCCAGAACTGGTATATTTAGAACTTTATCATGTCTAGCTTAGATAGTGGGCACAGGCCAAATTGAAAGTTACCGTAGCTCTCATACATGAAAACTGGAACTGATAAACAAGACACTTTTCTCCTGACAAATTAGCTGCTGCATTCTTGGACAAATAAAGGGGCAAGAATCATAAGACTAACCAGCCGCTTTGTTCATCCTGGTGTTTTTTTTATTTAGAGCCTTTCTTTTGATCATTCGAGAAAGTTTGTAGTATAAATTCAGCACAGTTGAGGAAAACAAACACCACGAAATTCAGCAGCAGTTGAGGAACACGGTAACAAGCGTGGATTTCATCTTCATCGCCCAGTATAAGGTAAACGGATTCAAGAGCTAGCAGGTCTAATTACTTAATAATAATACAGGTAGCAAACACAAGGGGATGATCGATCGAGCAGAGCAATTACTAGTCTGAAAAAAGTGCAACATGGAATCGAAAAAAGTTGTTCCTCTTCTTTATGATGGACGACAGAAAGACACCTCTCTGAATCTCGACTACGATAAGATATTACATGCCACCAATGGAAGGGAGGGGATTGGAGGAGATGAGGGGAGATCTCATTTTGCCGGCGCTGACACCGAGGGCGGGCCGCCGAGGAGGGCATGCTGCTGGAGCTCGAGGTCGTTGAGCTGCTGCTCCCGGTCCATCTCGATGATCAGCGGCACCACCAGCACCAGGAAGGTGGTACCGGCGATCCAGGCCGCCTTGCCCGTGCTCCGCAGCAGCTTCTTGGCCATGGTCGCCGCCTCACGCCCGTGAGCCGCCACCTGCGACCGGGAGATGGCCGCCAGGATGCCGTCGCCCTCCGACGCGCCGGCGCCGGAGCCGGAGCCGCGGTTGCCCCACAACGCCGAAGGCATCTTCTTCTCTCTTGTGCTTGATCCGCGACGGCGCCGCTCCTTTCCTTTCTTCTCTCTCTCTAGTTCTAGGGTTTTCTCTTCTCTGTCTTCTTCTCCTCTGTCCTCTCTCTTATTTATTATTGGGCTGATGAAAGTGGAGCGGGCCGCGCCGCCAACCCTGCTAGGCCGGCCCGTGTAACTCCGTAAATCGGCCTGCGGAATCTTCCCGCAAAGAAGAAACCGCGGGCTGCCGCCGGGATCTCGTAGCCTCATCGCCGCCTCCAGCCTCGCCCTCGACGTCCGTGCTCTATCCACCGTCACGATGGCATTAGCCTGCTTGTCGGGTACAACTATTTCCTCATTACCTCGAGGGACCCGACATGTTATGCCTTCATGGTCATGGAGTCTGTTTTCGTCAAGGCAGAGAAAGCTTTATGCCTTCATGGAGAGGTGCTTGGAGTTGCAGAAACATTAAGGTGTCCTCTCTCCTCTGGTGTTTGCAAGGCCATCAAATGCATGATCCTTTTAGCGCCATAACTTGTAACAACACATCTAAAATATATTACGTGCTGTCTCTTGTTTCTAGTGCACTCTAGCTTGTAGGACAGCCAATATTTACATGTCATGTTTTTCATTTCAGAAGTATAGTTAGTTCGAGATGCTCATGTGGTCCTGAAAGAATAGTGGTATCCATTTGTCACCTTGTTAGATATGAAAACAACTGAATGTTCATAGCCTTCCTACTATAGTCCTGGACATATTTTGACCGGTCTTTCCAGTTTGTGTGTGCTTGGTCGCAGGACCTTTCATTTGCAGTTATATAAATAAACCGTATAAGAGAAACAGAGGGAGTGGTACAGCATAACCATCTCAAAGTAAAAAAGTTGTGTGATCTGTCAGCATCCCACCATTCAACTTCCCACTATACCAACAATCAGCGTTACTACAAAGAATTACAAGTGAATATTTGCTAGTTTAGACATTTATTCTCTGTACATGTCGTCCCGCGTTCAACATTGGACTCCCTCAGTGTTGCTCTTATGCAACGAGCAAAAGAATGGCATGAAAGAATTTATACAAAAAAACAATCAGCAAGGAACTGCACTTTTGCATTTCCAAGCTGCAAATGAGAAGACCCATCCAACAGTAACAAACAGGTGAAACATGCCTTGGTAAGTCTGCAGTTCCATCCTGGTGTCTTTCGGACATCTTAGGCGCCGATCATTCTTGCAGAAAGCAGGCTATCTCCTTTTGGACATGCAGCATTGCCTCATTACAGGTTGTTTTTTTTTAATTCATCATAACAATTAGACTGCTCATCATAATCCCTTGGTTTATGCAAGTTCATGAGGTTTCTTGCTTTGAAATCTCACAAAAGCAGTATGTGTTGAATCTCATGTCACTGTAATTAATGTATGTTGCATTCTGTCATGAATCTCTCTCTAGTAGTCATGTAGTTCCTCCAGTAGCTCTTATAATCGTGTATCCCCAAATCAAGCCAAGGTTTCATGACACCATTGTAATGCAGAGTAGCAGCCTTTTCTATTTCGACACGACTAATTCCATAATCATGTCCAAGACCTGATTGAACCCATGAATCTTCCAAAGGATATACCAGATCTTCAAAGGCAAGTAAACTTGCAGGGAGTGATTTGAGTTGCTGTGATATCAGGTTGTCCTTCTGCACCTAACAAAAGGAAAGGTAACATAATTGAGATAAAAGGGGTTGTGGTGAAAGGGTAGGACAAGGACTGCTATTTTGATATGATTCCCTTTGGAATGACTGTATAAGGAGCAGTAAAAACTACTAACCTTTTGGAGTAACTGATCATACAAATTGGTGATGCGGAGGTCCCTCCATTTTTCCAATTCAACGACATTCAGACCAGACATCCATACACACGAATTGATGCTGAAACTATATTCTGCAATATAAGCTCTCAACTGGCCGAGTTTAACTCCACAGAACTGCACGGCACCAATCACTTTAGCACCCATGTTGAGATTCCACAGAGATGACAAGTCTTTCTGGACAATCAAATCATCATCCAGAACAACCACTCTGTTCAAGCTAGGAAGAAGGTTGGGCAAAAGGAAATGTGAATGACCAAAAACAGATATGTAGTCGGTTTTCATCTTCCTTTGGGAATCTTCAGAGTGGTTACGAATTGTGATACGGAATTCCTCTGTGGGCCATAATTGTTGCATCTCAAGAGAATCTACATCCTTAGAGAGCTTATGGTGATCCTCAATGTTAGTTACATGGACAGTAGCTTCCAAGTATGAATTTCTGTTAAACCAGTGCTTCATTGCATAAAAATTCTGCGCATCAGTGAACAAATGGAAAACAATGCTGCCAGAATCCTGAAACGTTTAACAGGAAAAAACTTAGCAGTCAGATGAATTCCTATTATGACTATCAATTATTTGGAAAGTTCAGACAGTATACCTTAGAATTCATAACTGTTGAGTTAATTGTTGTTGAAGCTGCAAGGACATTCCTGGAAAATATTGCATAGTGATGGAAGGTAGGGCTTTCAAGCTTCTGCCTATTTAACTGGTCCATGTGAATTGATGTGGATTTGAAATATTCTACGGTCAATCTCATGTGCAAGCAATGGTGAGTTTTTGGCATAGTCTGAACGCCAAGATTATATAGAAATGCACTCTGCCTTGTATGGAAATAAGCTTCATCTTCAGTAATATCAAGTAACTGCCTAAGCTTCCGTTCAACACTTGAGCATCCTACTTCACAAGACTTGGCTCTCTCAATTGTGTGCTCCATTTTCTCTTGCTTCTTTGCAAAACTGAAATGAGTAGCAGGCATTGCCTTCAGAAATAATTAAAGAACATGATGAACAAAATAACTGTAATGACCTACTTCATAAAAGTTATACATGTATACAACTTACTGCTTAAAGAGAAACAGACATTGAGAAGTGATATCATGCGTGAATTGCAGAAGATTCATTTTTAGATTTTGTTACATGCAAAAAGTTTATGAGAAACGAACAGAAAAAGAAAGATTTCTAAAAGTAAGATGAGACTAACAATAATGGAAGATCAGCATCTGCAATAGTTTCACTTAGCATGCGTTCATGTTCTTGGATACTTTGCTTCAGTTCACGTGTGAATCCCTCCTGGTTCTTCAATTTTGCAATACTAGGATAATGAGCTCTTGCCATAAAAAGTTGATCTTTAAGCCTCTTCACAACATCATCTTTGATTACTTCCCTATGCTCAACAGACCAGAGGCAATAACTTCCATATTCAAGCGCACAAGACCTGGGATTCTCCTCATGCACTGTCTCTTGATCATGGTTCTCTTTCCTATTAACAGTAGCATCCTGTTGTAGAATAAATTCAGTAAATCACTTTCCTATGGTAAAAAAAAAGGCAAAAAGTTCTGAAGAATTCGCTAACTAGAAAAAAGGAAAAAAAAAAAAATGCCCGGCTCATTCCCAAAGCATGGATCATCACAGTACTGCCAAAGGTTGCTGAAGAACTAACGATAAATACGTATATGTATGTGTCTGCTTGATAGATACAGTATCATAAAGCATTACACGCAAAATCAATATCTCCACTAGGAAACACTTGAGCAGTATGTGCTTGGATGTCAAGCCATACCATGCTCTCCCAAGAAATCACCAAGGACCTATTAAAACTAGGAGCAAATATTTCAGAGACTCTATATTTAAGTCACTTCTACATTGCACCTCAAATTATGTCAAACTCATGTATATTGTCACCAGATCTGAAGTATATATAAAAGAAAACATCTAACGAACAATACTGAAGGTGCAAAATCATGCTTCAATAAGTCAACTCTATCAGGTACAATCTTACTGCAAATTAACCTACACAAGCACATTAGCCACAGATGGTCAACAATGTTCTTATGTTCCTACACTTGAGGCCGCTATTCAGTATTCGCTGTTGATCACTGTGAAAATGCAGGGTGGCAGGCTACTTAAAAAATCCTCAAAATTGTAGGCGAACAAAGAGATTGTCTGTTACCTTTGATCCCAAGGACAAATCCTTCAATTGATATCTTTTCGGAGTATGAGGTCCTAAAAACGCCATTCAATACATTATGATGGGTACTAGTAAAAAAACAAAGATAATGGTATGTTCCAGGCTTTTTTCCCCCTAATGCTTACCATTATTTCCGAAGGTGTCATTCTTAAGGTCGGTTAAAGAGAAAGAACCTTGGAGCTTTGCTTTTGATTTGACAGCAAGATTCTTAGACTTTAGTTTACTAGATTTCTGACCCAAAATCCCATTAGAACCGTGTGTTTTCTTCTTGGAAACAACCTGCTTACAAAGTTGAAAAGGAGTGGGTCAGTAAAATACTGAAAAAGAAATGTCCAATTTCAGTTACAGATGCTCGTGTTTAAATTTTGTTTTTCACAGAAACACTGACCGGCAAACCAGAAGGAGCTCAGTGTCTGTGTTATTAGCCTATCCTGTTTTTTTCTCCCTTTTATCAGTTTCATTCGTTGAACTATTTGTAAAACTTTGACTGTTTTGTGACAGCTTCAATACTCGAAGCCGGGGTTTATCCCCCGCTTCTAAAAAAAATACTGAAAAAGAAATACACAAAATTTAGTATAGGAGGCTCTAAATGTTGGCTACAGCCAAGGCAGAAAATATTCATTGTGGCAGAGTGACCACTAAACAAGGTAACTATGCCCCAGCTAACCAGTTTTCCAGATTGGAGCAAAGTTTCAGCTCCAGAATGAGCATCAGTACTGAACATGTCACACAATTGATTCATCAAACTATGGTCATAATTGTGGTACCAAAATATGGAAAAGGACAGCTGAATACTAATACGAACAATGCAATTGGATTCTGGAAGGTAGGAGTTTTAAGCACGTTTAATCGTTGACATCATGAAAGGAACAATTTTTTGGGATGCCATATAGTACAAGAATAGCAACATAGCGCAAGGCAGGACGCAAATGCAGTAGGTCGTTGAGCGTCATAACACGCAGCACACGTCCACACGCTGACACGCACAGGCACACGAGGAGCGCATGATCTGTGAGTCCCCCACGAAACCAGCAGACAGAATCGCCACAATTCAAAATCGTACCACAGCTTATGCACAATCCGGCACGGGATCGCAATTTGTTTGGGCAAGAGAGGAAAGCAATGCAGCGAAACAGTACGGTGTGAAAGCAAAATTATTGTACTATATGTAGCAGCAGTACCTTGAGCAGCTTGTGCTTCATTGTGCCCTCATCGAGATGCTTACGCGCTCCAAAATCCAACTCCTGACGAAGCAGGCGACAGGAATCAGAAGAGAAACTCCAGGAATGCAGCGCGGTGCAGAATGAAAAAAAAAGATTTCTTTTTCCTTTATAAAAGGAGGTAGCAGAAGAATGTCTCACGGTGCTGATGACGACGGCAGAGTGCTCCTCAAAGCCATAGCCTGCAAGAACAGAGCAAGACAGTGTAACTATAGAAGCACTCTTGGAATGAGAGCGCAGATCCGACGGCAAGTCATAGGTACCGGTGCGGTGGAGGCCGAGGAGGAAGACGAGGGGCAGGAGGATTGAGCAGACGACGAGCGCCGGCACGGCGGCGGCCAGGCCGCTGCAGCGGCGCTTGGGCGGCAACAGGGGAGAGGACTGGTGCTGCTGGTGGCCCTTCATACTACTACAGCCGCTTGTGTCTCTGCTCCGCCGCCTCCTCGCTTGGCTGCTGCCTGGTGATTACTTCTGCATTAAGCTAGAGGAAGCAATGGATGGCAGGCGGTTGTCTTTCCTCGGGGAGCGTTTACGCCTGCAACCAACCAACCACAACACTACACCGAAGTGGACTGGCCCCCCGGCTAAACCCCTTCCCCCTTCTCTCTCTCACTTCCCCAAGAACCCAGCTTTGCGATGCTTTTGCAGCAGTTTCCTTTTGCTTTGGATGCGCCTCTTTCTCAGACCAACCTTGTGCTAAACCTGACATAACATCACTACATCGATTTGACGAAGAAAAGGTTCCTAAATATGCTTGATCGAATAAAGATTTGGAAAAGTAGTGGCAATTCAGTCAATCAGCCGCTGCTGCTGCCGCCCCAAGTTTAGGGGCCGGTTGCATTGCTTTTCAGTGACGGGTGCTTCCGAGATCCATCCCGTGCACCACCACATACGGAAACGAGCATAGCGGCATTGTGATCCACTGAGCGTGACATTTCTTCTGTATTGTAACGGTGCCCAGAAATGGATGCTGCCATTTGCAAGAGAGGTAAGCTAGCGCCCAGGCTTGCCACAGATCTGGCCTTTCCCCGGTCGTCAGTGAACGAGATGCTGCGGCTTGCCACAGATCTGGCCCCGGTCGTCAGTGAACGAGATGCTGCTTGCTTTCATGAATCGTCGTCACTCCATCAATCAGCACAGGGTGGATGGATTAATCTCTCCGTAGTCCTGTTCTTGTTGTTTTCTTTTTTTAAGCTAATGGTTTGTCCTCTTCGCTGCTTTCTGCTTCACATGCACATGCTGTCTCTGTCCTTTGCTCGAGATCTCCTCAGCGATCCTTCTTGGTCTAATTTTAGTTTCAGGTGATCAGGCACTTGCCCACTATAAAAAACAAGGGCTTTGGAGGCTGCTGACACTCACTGATCTAACACAATTATACATCAGACACAAAGTGGGATACTATACTAAACTCAGTGGTCAGCAGCAAGCCACCTCGTAATTCGTGCCCAGGTTTTAAAGCCATCATTGTTTTTTTTTCTTTTCTTTTTCTATTGCTACTAATCCATGCGTCCTGTCCACATTTGCGCTGCACGCACCTGCGCACCATGTCCGTCACCAGACAGCCAGTCAGCTGGAGAATCAGATCGTCCTCCCGACTGCAAATTGCAGAAGTACGTGTAGTGACCTTAACGGATGCCATTGCGTGACATATTTTGGGCGTTCACAGCCAAATTACTCTGAAACTAGTAAGGTGGCTCGCGCAAATTGCGCGGCTAGCCTAATTGTAGTTTTAGCTTGTTTAAGATAACAATATATGCTATTGCTTTTATAATATAATTTTAACTGTATCTTTCATCGAAGTACAAATTTTACAAATTACAAAGTTTCGCATCTGTTTTCATCATTTTCATACCTAATTTCATCCTCTTCTTACTCATCTTCCTTCTAATGGAAAACTATTGATCTCTGCATGGATTTCTAGCCATCGGTAATTTATACCCATATATATGAAAAACACACAACACTATATTATGAGGGGAATCAAGACACAAAATATTCATTTAGCAAGCTGAAATTTCAACTGCCAGTTTTCTTATTGGCTATGGTTTGGGAGGGCCGAGAACCTCACCAATAGGGTGACATGCATTCTAATCCTTGTTCACCGCTTAAAGTTCAAACCTTAATTGTTTCTTTCTTCCCCTATGTTACTATGAAAATTGAATCTCTGAGGATATGCTGAGGGCCTGTTTGTTTGGGCTGTTGCTTTTGAGCTTTTGAAAAAGCTGGCTGTTTGAGTAGCTGAAAAATTGGCTGTTAGAATTTTAATATTGACTTTTGTAATATATAAAGTCAGAAAAGCAGCCCTCAGCAAGTTTTCAGCTTTTAGTTCATTTCACCAGAAGTCAACTTTTCAGCACTCCAAAAGTCATGTCAGAAGTTTGCTGTTTGTTTCAGCTTTTCAGCTAGCTAGCTTTTCAACTGGAAAAGCCAGCTGAAAAGCTGAAACAAACAGGCCCTGAGTGTGGCCGTGCAGGTCGTTTATCCATGTTCATGAGAGCATGACGTACACAACCTCTTTGCTTTGCGTCTGCCGTCCACTCCCTACTCATGATCCTTCCCAGCAAGGAGCTTGCAGCATACAATAGTGAACATACTATTTTGCCTTATCATCACCTATTATTTTTTTGACGGACCAGATAATCTTTTAAATATTTTCTCACCATCAGTTCATTCCCGTCTTACTAATTTGCAGTACGGACATGTTTTTGCTTAATCTCCTCATCTCCATGAGCCTGTAACTATTCTCATTTTTTTGGAACTCGTGCGGTGACAATATCATGCATTGCCAACAGAAAACACCTAAATTGAACTCTCATGGCTCATTGCCCAGTAAAGTATACCTTTGTTTCCCCTTTAGGCTTTAGCCAAGGCCCGCTACTGCTCTCCATCTCGAATCCTAGTGCGAAGGCGGAGCAATGCCTTAGTCCTCTCTATCCTTCCTTTTCAAGAATCGGATGGAAGCCATGCTTTAGTTCAGTATATTCCGACAACCCGCTCTTGGCTTTAAGGTGCCACGCACAGTGACAGTGTGTGCAACACGTTTTTGCGGCCTGTGCTTGCCATGACCTCAATGTATTAGGAGTGCGTCTTGTTGACGGGGAGATGTTCCTCCTTCCAAGAATTCCATTTGTGTTTCTTCCAAATCAGACTCCTTATTGTCCAAATAAATCTTACATAGAAATCACTCTCGTAATTGTCCAAAAAAATCTTACATAGAAATCACTGGCAGGGTCAATCTCATCAGAGTTCATGGTAATCAGCTTTGTTCTACCTTCCTGCACTACTACATTAACCCCCTTTCAATGTGTCTGGAGTTCAATCATGTAGGAGGACAGTGACATGTTTGCCTATGTCTGATCTGTTGCCGTTTGATGGAGCTCACATGCAATCTCAGCAGGTTTTGATATTCCGTCGGCCGCATCTCGCGACATGTTGAACCTTCCATGGATTCTATATATGTTTCTTCCAAATCAGAATCTTACTTGGCCAAGTAAAATTTACAGAGAAAACCATATATGTTAATGGCACTGTGGCTGTAATGCCGAAGTTCCTCATTGATAGCACCTGCCTTCCTTCGCATGTATGCATGTATGACTTTGACTCTCAAATGGGCACGGCCCTTTGAACTTTGTAGGACTCGCGGGGGCTTTCGTCAAAAAAAAAAAAAAGGCTCACAGGGCTAGAGCGATTTTGCCAGTCTCGACCAAACGTGTCGAGCTCGTCTATGATCGCTCTCCAAAATCTTATGCATTACTAACACCAAATAGTTAGTGATAATATTCCGTATGTCGCTTCTCGTTTGTTCTTGTACTCCTCGTCTGCATGGCACCTGCTTCAGTTATGCGAGAAACCATCGGGGCCGGACTCCGGGCTCAGGGTTCCTCCGCTCCTCTGCCTTGGCTGCGGATTGATCAGCCTTTGACTCCGATATTGACGAACCTGTATTATATCCAACATCGAATATTATCTCCTTATATATATAGTATCGTACCAAACAGAGGCCATATAGAATCCTTATCAAGATTAACAATTTTTTTCTGCATATCAGGGGCTATCTAATCAATATACGGTGTCCTTTATCTGGCCTGTAGGACTTCCCTTTTCTAGCAGCATGGCAAGAATTTTCTATATTTTTATTCCGATTTATATATATATTGTGTTGTATATATCATGGACTCTCTTATTTAATCTAGGCCGTTCAATCTTCATAAAATCCAACGGTTCAGATCTTTTTTTTTTCCCGATTAACGTGGTAATTTCGTGTCCTTCAGAGCGAACGTGGTGGCTTTTTTGGACCTTCAAATACTATTCCTTAATCGGTGTGTGGCTTGAGCAGGCTAAGCTTGTCGGCGTTGTTGCTGCTCATTCCAGCCGTAGTTGAATCCGATCGAAGCGACGATGAGCCTTACTCTCATTTTGTTTGCTATCTTTGATTTGATTATACTTAAATACTCCTTCCGTTTTTAATATATGATGCAGTTGACTTTTTTTTCTTTACTTTGATCATCGTCTTACCTATAAATATTGTGTAAATAATTAAGTGCATAAGTTAACCTTAAAGTGCTTTTTTTTCAATGATATTAATTCCACATCAAAAATTAATTATTTAAATCTATATTGGTGGTCAAAGTTCAACGAAAAAGTCAATAATGTCATATAGTTTAAAACGGATGGAGTATTATTTTTTATTATAAATATAATGAAACACATCATGATAGTTGTTTCATGATAAATCTAGTGGTATCTTTCTTATATTTTCAGTCTTTATACGTATTTATATATTCTGGTGGCCCGCTCGTTGAACTTGGAGCCGCGAGTAGAATGCAAGGCGACGTCACGTACCTATGTTGAGCCCATGGCTTGCTTCTCCCAGGTGGCTCTCTTCCTTGACGACTGCAGTCTTGGCAGCTTGAGATCCATAGCTTTGCTGAGAAGTGCTATGGTCTTCATCTTGAAAATTTTACAGCCGAACTTATTTATTCAACTATTGTTAAAATCACTTCTGTTCTAACAACACACGAATATGGAATCTCTTGGGCCATGAGTTCACGCGGCTCTCCTAGTTTTTACTTCTATATTACTCAAAAATAGATCGATGACAAACCGTGTATTCAGGTGACAAAAACGTCCAACGTCACGACACATTGATTAGGACTCTTGGCCCACGTTAGTTCATGTGTTCAACGTGTACACGATTGTATCATCGACTAATTACCGTATCCAACATATCAACAATATTTTACATGGAGTATTTTAGCTATTATCTCTCCAAATCGTATAAAAATCAAACTACTATTTCTCTGTACTTTTAAATTCTGAATTTTTCCTGTTAATGAATTGTTTTGACATAAATATGTTGTTTAATATAGACCGTTAGATCTTCATAAAATCCAACGGCTCATAGCTTTTCTTTTTTTCTGATTAACGTGGTGATTTCGTGGCCTTGAGAGCGAACGTGGTGGCTTCTTTTTCTCTTCAAATACTAAGGGGCTGTTTGGCAAGAGGGAAATAGAGGTTGGGATAGGGATTGGGAAATGAGACGGAAAATCTAGACCATTTATTCATCCATCATATTAAATCTCAACCCTTTATTTCCTCAAGAGCTATTTCCCAATCCCTATCCCACCCCACATTTCCCGATTGCCAAACACCACCTAAGATAATAGATGTGTCTGTTGAGTGCAATGCGACGACGACCCGGCCGTCAGGCAGCCATGACGTGTTCTTTTTCATCAGTTTGGATAATGCATGCGCAGCGTCGCTCCAATGATTCACATCATCGCCGCATCCGATTGAGTCGAATCTCGCACAGCATTTTTGCTCCAACAAACTAGTATGCAAAACTGAAGAGGAGAGGACACTGTATATATATAGTACTAGCGATCACCAAAGGAACGCGCCAACTGAAACTCTGTGTCACATCCCAAATTTTAATATTGGATTAATGAAAATTACTCCTGAAAAATTTCTTAGATTTATAGGGATCACTTAGAATTTTTCCAAAGGAAAAGCTCATTATTGCTAGCACAAAATATAGGAGAAATGGAAAATTACTAAATAAATTAGAATGGGAACATGTCAACATGGTTGTTGGTATAAAGACTTGGTTTTACAAATTTTATTTGAATTTATTCGAGCTGATTTGGATTTGATTTGGAATTTATTTGAATTCTCCGAATTTCAAAATGTTTGAATTATTTCTTTCCCTCTCCCTCGCTTTGGGCCACTTTTCCCCGTCCCATTTTCCTTTTCTTCCTCACCAGGCCGCACAAACCCTTTTTCCCTCCTCCGGCCCAGCGCCGCAAGGCCCAGCCTGGCCCGCACCTGCGCGCCACGCGCGTCGTCGCCCACGCGCCACGCCGCCGCCGCACGCCACGCGCCGCCGTTGCCGCCTGTTGGATACCCAACTTCTGGGTACCTGACACAACCGTATCAATACACGGTCCATCGCGGTAGGGCAGGACGACCCGACAGGATGGGTCCACGAAGGGACCATAGTTCTTGTCAGGCAATACGGTGAGGCTCGTCGCCTCATTCCGGCCCACCACGAAGCCCATTTGCGTGAGGGACGTGAGGCGAACTCACGGCCCAATAGCGGATCTCCCCGCGTGGAGGCCTGGATCGCACAGGCGAACACTCCGACCCCCAGAACACTGGCGTCGGGTGACGTAAGGGTCGAGCGATCGCTCCGACCAAACCCTCGATAAACCCTAATCCCCCGACCGTGCTCCTCGGGAGCAGTCGGGATCGCGGAAGGCTCCCGACCCGAACAAGGTCCGACCCTTGTGGGCCCGCGTCGTCGACGACGGCCGTCTCGGGTGACGGTCAACTGCGGGGCGGAACGACGAACCTTCCCGGATAAGATTGTCTCTCGGCATTCAATGCCTGGGCGGTGCCAACTACGCTGTGCATTACGTACGAAGGCATGGCGGCGTCACTCCGTCTGCGGGAAAGTACGCGAGATGAACTGGTGCTGGTACGCGTCGCAGAGGCTGACAGTGAAGGGAAAGACGGCTGCCCAACTTCACTATGTCACACAGTGTCGCAACAACACGCCACAGTGCCCACCAGGGCATGGGCAGTCGACAGTACCCGGACAAGACTCGGACGACGTCGGCATACGAAGGCCATAAGGACGGAGGAGAAAGCCATCGTGAACAGAGTCGGGCTCCCGACCCCTCCCCCTCTCTCGTTTTTTCTCTCCTTCTTTCGCATTTTCCCCTCGGTGCCTCCGCTGCCTGTAACCGGCCTCGCCTTGGACATATAAAAGGATGGGCCGGGCCCGGAGGAGGGGGATCGAGCTTTTTAGCACTTCACACTCACACAGACACACGAGAACACAGAGGCCGAAAGGCAAGAACGAGACTTGGGAGCGAATCCCTCTCTCACCACTCTTGTAACCCCTACTACAAGCAACTCGATCGTCACCACGAACTGGACGTAGGGTGCATTTGCCCAAACCAGTATAATCCACCGTCTCACTGATACTCATCCGTTCATCCTCGTCAAGCCGCGCATAAATTTACTAGTCGGCCGGTTACTAAACACCGACAGTTGGCGCGCCAGGTAGGGGACCTCCGCGCGCTTGACGTCGATTTCTTCAGCGGTTGATGGCTTCTTGGCCACCAGCCTCTCGCGGTCGGCTCCCAGGACGTGGGAGCGACCACGGTCGGGACCGGGGGCGCGAGACCGCGTCGCCCTTCCGGTTCTACACGCCTCTCACGGTACCGTACCGTGTCTTTCGGTTCGGCGACGTCGACTTCCTCACCGACCACGCCGAGCTGCAGCGGATGCGCTCCAACGCAGGAGCGGAGCCGCTGCGCGTCTTCACCACCGATGTCCACATCTCACGTGGACCGGATGCGCGGCCACTCCCCGTGCGCGTCGAGGCGTACCTGGGGGCCAACCCGCGCCCGGACGAGTGCCGGCGGATCTTCTACGCGCTGGCACTCCTCGCCAATTGCCTGGCGAACGGACCGCTACTCCCAGTAGGACACGAGGCCTGGGAGCGTCGAGCTTTCCTGCCGCCACGGTTGCGGGAATCCATGGAGGCCCTCGAGCTCGAGCTCGCGAGTCGCTTCCCGCACGCGCGGGACAGTCCGCCTGGTCCCGCCATCCGGCCGTCTCTATTCTCGGGCGCGGAGCCCGCGGACACCGACGACCGTGATTCCGCCGAGGACCTCCTCGCGGAGTGCTTCGACGCGTTCCACTTTGACCGTTTGCGCGAATGCAACATGGTCATTCCCGCTGAGGGTGATTTGACTGACCCCAGCGACGACGACGAGGACGCGGGGGAGGAGCCGCCCGCGGATGGGGGCGCCCAACCCGCGCCCGCTGGCGAGGCAGCTGAGAACGCCCCGGCTCCGCCTGCTCGGCAAGGGGAGGCGGAACCCGGCGACGCCGCGGCAAGACCGGGGATGCCCCTAGCATCTCCGCCGCCGCGACAGGATGCGCCAGCGCTCCACCACCTGCTCGCTCGAAGACGCGAGCTCGCGGAAATGGAGTGCAACCTCGAGCGTGAGCGCCAGCTCCTCGAGGAGCAGATTTCTCAGCGCCGCGCCCACGGTGGGCGTGCACGCGCCGAGGCTCGTAACGTCCACGTCCGGATCATGCAGGATGCCGGTGCCACTCCGCCACGCCTGCCGCGGGCGAGCCAGAACCTGGCTGCGGCCGTGGAACTGGCGAACGACCTCCCGCCGCCTGCGACTCCCGAGGAGCAACAGCAGCGGCGGAGGCTCCAGCAGCTGCTCGAGGTCGCCGCGGAGCAGCAGGCCGAGAGTTCGCTGTCGCGACAGCGCGCTCTCGACTCCGCGCAGCGCGCCTCGGACTTGCGCCGGGAGAAGGAGATCTCTGTCGCGCAGCAGAGCCGATCCCCGGAGGGTCACAACCTCCCACCCGTTCGCGATCGGGTGGGTCCGATACGTGACGCGCGTGTCCTCCTCGACGCGCGTCGCCGGGAGCCAGGTCGCGGAACTCGGCGCGAAGCCGAGATGAGCGGCTACCACCCTCGCAGGGGCGGGCGATACGATCCAGCGGAGGATCGGAGCCCGAGTCCTCCGCCCCCCGGACCACGCGCTTTCGGGCGCCACATCTTGTGTGCACCCTTTCTGCAGCGGTACCGCCAGCCCTCCAACATCGTCAAGTACTCGGGTGACTCCAACCCGGCGATCTGGTTGGGCGACTACCGGCTCGCTTGCCAAGCCGGTGGGGCCGACAACGACGACTTCATCATCCGCAACCTGCCGCTCTACCTCGCCGAATCCGCGAGGGCGTGGCTAGAGCACCTCCCATCCGGCATCATCCAGGACTGGGAGGATCTGGAGGAAGTCTTCGTCGGCAACTTCCAGGGGACCTACGAGCGTCCCGGGAACCCATGGGACTTACGGAACTGTCGCCAGCTCCCCGATGAGACTCTGCGCGACTACATCCGGCGGTTCTCCAAGCAGTGCAACGCACTGCCCAACATCGCCGACGCCGACGTCATCAGCGCGTTCCTCGCCGGGACGACCAACAGGAAGCTGGTGCACGAGCTGGGGCGTAACAGCCCCCGCACGACGAAGGGCCTCCTCGACATCGCCACCAACTTCGCGTCCGGTGAGGACGCGGTGGGGGCGATCTTCACCAAGACTCCGGCCAAGCCCAAGGGCAAGGCCAAGAGGGAGGAGTCGACGGCAGCGGCTGGCCCCTCAGGCCAGCCCAAGAAGAAGAAGAAGAAGAAGGGCAACGTCGCCCGACAGCAGGCGTCGCTCGTCGCCGCGGCCGACCGCAAGCAGAAGCGCCCGACCACGGAGGACTCGCCCAACTTCTTCGAGAAGAAGCTCGGGGAATTGTGTACCAATCACGCGTTCCCCGTCAAGCACACCATGCGAGACTGCGCACTGATGCACAAATTCCTCGCCGGCAGCTCCAAGAAGACGGAGCGCGGTGAGGCGCCGCCGAAGGACGGCGACGGGGACAAGGGTGCGGCCGACGACATCTTCCCCGACCCCGACGGCTGCCTCATGATCTTCGGCGGCCCCGACGCCTACGTCTCCCGTAGGCAACAAAAGCTGCAGCGCCGGGAGGTGTACGCGGCGGAGCCCGCGGTCCCCACTTTCCTCAAGTGGTCCGACTCCGCCGTCACCTTCGACCGCTCCGATCACCCGGAGCGAGTGCACCGACCGGGTCGGTACCCGCTCGTTGTCGACCCTGTTGTGGGTCGGAAGAGGCTCTCCAAAGTCCTCATGGACGGAGGCAGCGGCCTCAACATCCTCTACACGGAGACGCTCGACGCCATGGGCATCAGTCGGGACCGTGTCGGACCCACTCGGGCGCCCTTCCACGGGATCGTCCCGGGCAAGCAGGTGGTGCCGATCGGGCAGATCGATCTGCCCGTCACCTTCGGCACCGCGGTCAACTTCCGCACCGAGGTGCTGACCTTCGAGGTGGTGGACTTCCCCGGTGCGTACACGCGGTACTCGGGCGGCCATGCTACGCCAAGTTCATGGCCGTCCCCAACTACACCTACCTCAAGCTGAAGATGCCGGGGCCCAACGGCGTCATCACTGTGAGCACGTCCATCCAGCGTGCTTACGAGTGCGACCGCGAGGCCTACGAGATCGCGGTGGCGCTCCTGCATAAGGACGAGCTCCCGGTGGCGCCGGCGCCGCCGGAAGAGCCGGAGCTCGACTCCAAGGCTTCGGCCGGGACCTTCGACCCCGCCAGGGACGTCAAGGAGGTCCCGCTCAATCCTGCCGACCCCGACAGCAAGACTGTCCGCATCGGCACCGCGCTATCCTCCAAATAGGAAGGCGCGCTCGTCGACTTCCTCTGCGCCAACCGAGACATATTCGCGTGGAAGCCCTCGGACATGCCGGGCATCCCAAGGAACGTCGCCGAGCACTCTCTCTGCATCAAGCTGGGCTCGCGCCCGGTGAGGCAGCACATGCGCCGCTACGACAAGGAGAAGCACAAGGCCATCGGCGAGGAGTTATCGAAACTCCTGGCCGCTGGGTTCATCAAGGAGGTGTACCACCCCGAGTGGTTATCCAACCCTGTACTTGTGAAAAAGAAGAATGGAAAGTGGCGGATGTGTGTTGACTATACGAATCTCAATAAGGCATGCCCAAAGGATCCGTTTCCTTTGCCGCGCATCGATCAGATCGTAGACTCGACCGCAGGGTGCGAAACCCTCTGCTTTCTCGACGCGTACTCTGGTTATCACTAGATCCCTTTGAAGGAGTCCGACCAGCTCGCGACTTCCTTCATCACCCCGTTCGGCGTGTATTGTTACGTGACAATGCCGTTCGGGTTAAAAAACGCTGGGGCGACCTTGCAGCGTTGTATGATCAAGTGTTTCGGCGATTTGATCGGACAGATCGTAGAAGCCTATGTGGATGACATCGTTGTCAAGTCCAAAAAGATCGACGATCTCGTCGCTGACCTAGATCAAGCCTTCCAAAGGCTCAGGGCGTGTGGCATCAGGCTTAATCCCGAGAAATGCGTTTTCGGGGTTTCGAAAGGCTTGCTGCTGGGGTTCTGCGTTTCGGAGCGCGGAATCGAGGCTAACCCCGACAAGATTGAGGCCATTGCGAAGATTGGCCCCATTCAAAACCTGAAGGGCGTACAACGCGTCATGGGATGCCTGGCGGCGCTAAGCCGCTTTATCTCTCGACTCGGAGAGCGAGGGCTCCCCCTCTACCGACTTCTCAAGAAGTCGGAGCACTTCATCTGGTCCACAGAGGCTCAGGTAGCGGTCGATCGACTTAAGGTGGTGCTATGGAACGCGCCCGTCCTTACGGCACCGACCGAACGCGAGCCTTTGCTCCTGTACATAGCAGCCACCACTCAAGTGGTGAGCTCCGCGCTGGTCGTCGAAAGGGTGGAGTCGGGACATGCTCTCCGGGTGCAGCGGCCTGTGTACTTCGTCAGCGAGGTCTTGTCCGATACCAAGACTCGCTGGACGAAGCTTCAAAAGCTGTTGTACGCAGTCGTGATCACAAAGCGAAAGCTCCGGCACTACTTTGACGCGCATCCGGTGACGGTGGTCACCTCGTTCCCCCTCTCCGAGTCTCTGAGGAGTAAGGAGGCCACCAACAAAGCCGCGAAATGGGCGCTTGAGCTCATGGGACAAGAACTCGAATTCGCCCCTCGCACCGCGATCAAGTCCCAGGTGCTCGCAGATTTCGCGGCCGAGTGGACAGAGATTCAGCAGCCGCCAGCTCCGATCGAGCACGAATGCTGGAAGATGTTCTTCGACGGCTCGCTGACGAAGAAGGGTGCGGGCGGTGGAGTACTGCTTGTCTCACCTCACGGGTCTCGTTTGCGCTACGCGATCCGACTCAACTTCTCCTCGTCCCACAACGTGGCGGAGTACGAAGCTCTCGTGAACGGCATGAAGGCTGCTGTCGAGATCGGCGTCAAGAGGCTGGATGTCTTCGGCGACTCCCAGCTTATCGTCGACCAGGTAACGAACGAGTCAAATTGTTCAAATCCTAAGATGGCTGCCTATTGTGCCGAGGTAAGGCGGCTCGAGGAGAAGTTCGAAGGGTTCCAAATCAACCACATCCTGCGCCGCTACAACGAGGAGGCGGACGAACTCGCCAAGATGGCGTCCAATCGGGACCCGGTCCCGGTGGACGTTTTCTCTCACGATCAGCAGAAGCCGTCCGTCCGGGAGGCCCCCACCTCGCCCGCTGAAGACGGGCCCAGGGCGGCCGATTCATCATCGACGGCGGCGAGCGATGAGTCGCGCGCCCCCGCAGGCGGCGATGAGTGCGCCGTCTTCGTGATCACGGGATCCGGGGAAGGCATCGGGGGCTCGGAAGCCGTTCCCGACCCCGTCCCCGACTGGAGGACCCCGTTCCTCGACTGTCTGCTTCGAGAATGGCTCCCCGCCGACCAGACAGAGGCAAGGCGCCTCGCGCGACGCTCCAAGTCCTTTGTTCTGGTTGAAGGCGAGTTGTACAAAAGAAGTCGCACGGGAGTTCTCCAGCGCTGCATTCCGACCTCGGAAGGCAGGGAGCTCCTGTCCGACATCCACGCCGGTGAATGCGGCCACCACGCAGCCCCAAGGAGCCTTGTCGGAAAGGCCTTCCGTCACGGTTTCTACTGGCCCACGGCTGTGGCCGATGCCACCGAGGTAGTGCGTACCTGCGAAGGGTGCCAGTACTACGCTCGAAAGACGCATATGCCAGCTCAAGCTCTGCAGACCATTCCCATCACCTGGCCTTTCGCCGTATGGGGGTTGGATCTGGTCGGGCCCTTGCGAAAGGCGCCCGGGGGCTACACACACTTGCTGGTGGCCGTCGACAAGTTCTCCAAGTGGATCGAGGCTCGACCCCTCGTGAAAATCGGGTCCGCCGAGGCGGTCCAGTTCTTCACCGATATCATACATCGCTTCGGTGTTCCCAATTCGATCATCACTGACAATGGGACCCAGTTCACTGGAAGCGAGTTCCTAGAGTTCTGCGACGACTACAACATCCGAGTCGATTGGGCGGCGGTCGCACACCCACAGGCCAACGGCCAAGTCGAACGGGCGAACGGCATGGTGCTACAAGGTTTGAAACCGCGCATCTTCAACAAGCTAAAGGTACATGCCGGTCGCTGGGTAAAGGAGCTCCCTGCCGTGTTATGGAGTTTGCGGACCACCCCGAGCCGAGCGACGGGACAAACTCCCTTCTTCATGCTCTACGGGGCGGAGGCAGTGCTCCCGACCGACATCGAATACGGAGCCCCTCGGGTTCGAGCCTTCAACGAGGAGGCCAACCAACGATTTCTCGAGGATGCCCTCGACCAGATCGACGAGGATAGGGAGGTTGCCTTGGCCCGCTCTGCCAAGTACCAGCAAGCCATGCGACGCTACTACGGACGCCGAGTCCGTGGTCGGACGTTCAAGGAGGGAGATTTGGTTCTCCGACTGGTGCAGAGCAACAAGGACCAACACAAACTGTCGCCGCCATGGGAAGGACCGTTCGTTGTCACCGAGGTGCTCCGCCCCGGAACGTTCAAGCTCATGGACGCGGAGGGACAACCCATTGCCAATGCATGGAACATCGAGCAGCTACGTCGCTTTTACCCTTGACTCTTGTGAATACATTCGTTGTTTCTTCTTCCGTTTCAACATCGTTACGATTCCCCGACCCTCTCTGTTTTTCATACTCTCGGGACAGCCGTCTGGGTACCCTCCTCACTCGGGGGCTCCACCCGGCGGGTGTGGCCTCGTGCCACGTTGATTTCGCGCGCGCAGGCAACAATGCTCTTAAGAAACAACGCAATTCGGCTAAGAGCTCAACCCAATCCTCGCAAACGCAAAATCAACGGCCAATGACTCGAAGTGCATGACAAAACGCAAAGGGCATCGTAGCACCGAGGATCGAGATGAGGATCGGCCGGTTCGGCTGCGGGCACCCGACGCCCCAGTGGATAAGGGTCGGCCCAAACGACCGGTCGGAATCGACTCGACCCTCGGGGGCTACGCCTGCCCAATGCAAAGCGTCACGCAAAAAAGAGCCAAAAAAGGGAGTTAAAACAAACAACTTTCGAGCAAAACGTCTGCGAAAAACTTAAGGCAAAACCAGCAACGTTTTAAAGCTCCACGGGGCACGCACGCCCCCCTGTTACTTGTTCACAAAATAAGGACCCACTTGGGTCCGACCACGACTGCAACTCACTAATCTACTGATTTCCACCCTCGACTTGGAGCGAGGGGATCATGTCCAGGTGTCCATCGGCAAGACGGCGCGCGAAGGGAGCCACTTCCTCCTCAATCCGCTCCAGGTCCTCCTCGGTGCTGGAGACTTCGTAGCCGCCGGCAAGCACGTCGATCTTGAAGTGCTTCCCGTAGTGGCTCCTCGCCACCGCAAAGGCGAGCTGGGCCCCTGCGCGGAAGCTCTCCTCCTCCTGGATGCGGAAGTACGCCGAGAGCCCGGCCACGCGTGTCGCGAGCGATGCGGCGTCCGATGCCCCAGGCACCCGGATCTCGTTGCACTCCCGCTCCACGATCTCCCGCAGCTGGTTGGGGCCCACCAACGCCCGCTGCGACTCCTCCTCGAGCGTCCGCGCGCCTGATCATAGACACCTCAATCCGTCAAAAATCGCCGGGGAGGGAAGCGAAACAACCAAGCAAGAATTCCAGTTGGGAATGGACGGCGTACCTGTGAGTTCCTCTCGCACCTGCTTGAGCTCTCGGGTGAGGTTGGACGTGGCCGACTGCGCAGCGGTCTGGAGCTCCCGCTCCGTCTGCAGCGACGACTCGGCGGACGATGCCCGAACATTGGCCGCCATCGCACGCTGGTCCGCCGCGGTCGCCGCCCGCTCGGCGGCAGTGCGGAGATTGCGCTCGTCGTCCAGCTCCTGCCTCAACGCCCTCTCCCGCGCCTCCGCTTGATCCACCTTCTCCTGCGCGTCCTCGGCGCCCTTCGACACGGCTTCGGCGGCCTCGGCTCGGAGGCGAAGGGACTCCGCCAACCGCTGGGAGCGCACCACCTCAGCAGCACGCTTCTCTTGCTCCCCCAGCAGATGGCGGACGAAGTTGGATTTGAGCTTGCTGTTCATCAGGCAGGCCTACAAGCGGCAGGGAAGATTGCAAGACGAGAATCAGGAAAGACAAAGGCCCACTCGCGCTACTCACCGATGGGATGCAAGAGGAGTGTTCGCGTTACTCACCTCAAGGGGGGCGCGCGCATTGTTCATCCGATCCTCGGCGTCCCTGACTCCCGCGTCCACGGACGCCTTGATCGACTCGAGGCGGCTGGCCGCGAGGGAAAGCTGCCGCGTCAGGTACAGCCAAGCCGGCGACTCCTCCGAGTCGGCCAGAGGTACCGGACCCTCCGGGGTCCGCACGATTGCGTTGGGGCCCCAGCCCTCCTGCGCCAGGCGCTAGAGCCTCGGCACCCCAGCGGCCACCGCGTCCCATCGGGGGTCGCAGCTGTGGCGGACACAGGACCCCGAGAGGCGCCCGCGTCACCGCCCGCCGGGGCGCGTTGCCCCGTCTCCACCTCTCCCGTCGGCAAGGCGGCGTCAGGCTGTCGCTGGGAGCCTTCCTCCGACGCCGGAGCGGCCTCCTCGCGACCGCGCCCCTGCTCGGCGGCCAGCCGCAAAGCCTTGCGAGGCGCAAGCTGGGTCCCGTCCCACTTGGGCACAACCCTGGGAAGACAAAAATGGAGCCCGGTCAAAAAACACCAAGGACGACCAAGATGTCTTTTAGAAGATCCATGTTGCACTTACCCCTGAGCGCGTTTGCGCTTCCGTGCAGGGCGAGCCGTCGGACGCTCCCCCACGCCAGAGGTGCGCGCCTCCGACCCCGTACCAACAATGGGAGGGCTGGTTCCGCGCGCCCCCGTAGTGCGGGCCGGATCGGCCCGCTCCGTGGCTGCGGCGACGGCCACAGCCTCGGCCGCCGCAACAACCGCTCCCGAATCGCCACCGCCAGGCGCGTCCGACCGCGGCGCGTCTGCCGCCCCGACTTGTCTCGCCGCGGCGGTGGAGGTGCTCGACGTCGTCGCCACCGCTATCCGACGGGGAGTCTCGACGACGAGGACCCCTTGGCTCCCCGCCGGGGCCGACGACGAAGAAGCCACGGTCGCCATCCCGGTTGAAGACGCCGGCGGAGAGGGAGGACGCTCGCCCGATGGACCGGCACCGGCAACCGACGCCGCCTCGCGGTCATCGATAAGAGCGTCGAGCCACGCGTAGCCGTGGGGGGATTCGCTCCCGCGGCCGCCGTCGGGGTCGGAGCCGCTGCTGTGGTCGATGGCCGAGTCCGAATCGAAGTTGGACTCGGTGTCCACGGCCTCGCCCCTTCGCCGGCGCGCGCGCCGCACCTTCCTCCGCTTCTCGTAGGCGTCCTTCCTCGCCCGATGGCGGTCTTTCCGCCGCTTCAGCTTCGCGGCGTGGTCGCGGTTCACAGCCCTCCGAGCAGCGTCCTCGGGCACGGGGGCGGCGGAGCGCCGCGCGAACAGCTGCGACTGCCCAAAGAAAGAATAGTCAGGGAGCGGCGGCGGCGGCGGCGGCTGAAGAACAATCAGGCAAGACAAACAAACAAGAACCCCAGATATGGTGAGAAGACTCACGACATCGACCGCGTCGGGGTGCGGCAGCGCGGCGGGGTGGCCCTCGATGGGCCACACGAACTCGTCGTCCTTGAAGTGCAGGGCGGACCTGCCGGCCGCCTCGGCCAGCCGACCCCCGATTTCTACGGGGCCCAGGGGCACACCGTCCCCCATCACCGTCCCGTTGAGGTCGGCGTCGGGAGTCATCCTCCACATGGGGAGGGCTCGGCGCATCAGCGGCAGCACCCGGACGTGGTGGAAGTGGCCGGTCACCCCGACCAGCGTGACCCCCTGGTCGCGCAGGGTCGCCACTGCCTCGACCAGCGGCCGCACGGCGGCGAGCTCGCTATCGACAAGACCCCAGTGCCAGCAGCCGGGGGCCTCGGGCAGGCGAGTGCCGGTGTAACGAGGCAACGGGCCGGCGCGGTCGTTCTTCAGATAGAACCACCGGTCGTGCCACCCGAAGTTCGACGAGGTGTGCGCCACCGGGATGTAACCCGCCGACCGCCCCTCGCGAAGGCGGATGCTGGCGGACCCCATCAGCGGCACGCGCCTCTGGACCTGGTGGAGCATCACCTTGAAGAAGTACTTCCACAAAAGGAAGTGGGGCTCGATGCCGAGATAGGCCTCGCACAGCGTGATGAAGCCGGCGATGTGCCCGATGGAGTTGGGGTTGAGGTGCTGGAGCTCGATCCCGTAGTGCTCCAGGAGCCCGCGGAAGAAAGGGTGCGCCGGCATCCCGAACCCGCGGGAGTGGAAGTAGGTGAACGAGACGACGTAGTCGTCCGGCGGCGACGGCGACCTCTCCGACGGCAGCGCCCACTCCACCTCGTCGGTGAGCGGGCGAAGGAGACCCTTGGCGACCAGCCCGCGCAAGAGATCGGGCGTCACCACCGACTCCGGCCACTCGTGCCCCCCTTCAGCCATTAGATCTGGCGGGATGAGGGGAAGCACGCGACGGCGAGGCCGGCCCGATCGGCGACGGTGGCGGATTGGGCGACGAATGTTGGCGACGGCGAGAGGAACCGTGGAGGATGGCGGGGATCGCGAGCGAGCGCGGCGGCGATGAAGATCAACAGTGCGGGCGATGGAAAAGGCGAGGAGACTTCCCGGATAGGTACGCTCCTATTTATATGCGCCGAACCGACGCGGCGCTCCTTCCCGCCTTGTGCCTCGCGTCCTTTCGTTTTCCTCCACCCTAACGCGTGCAGGAGAAGGAAGCGTGGGTCACGTCCCGTCAAACAGACGTCGTGCCTCTAGATCCGCGCCGACGAAGCGGTGCGACCTTTCGCATTCGCCGCGTCACAGGCCGAGTTGGTTGGGAAGCTGACTTGGGCCTCCAGGTAATTGGCAAAGAGCTATACATGCTCTGACGGCCCATTCCCGACCCAAGAGTTCACAGGCCGACCTATCAATAGGTTCGAACGGTCGCTCTGGGCCAAATAGAGTGAGGGGTACTCAAAGGGGGGCACCAGCGGCCAGTACCCAATACGCGCGAAGCGTACGGGCCCCTAACGAGTACGCTCGAGTCCGCGGCAGAAACAGACCCATGGTTTTCTCACCGAGAGATGGCAGCGAGCCACCGAGACCGGTCGGAAGGACTCGGAAACCGAATGGGACGGTCCCACGGATCTTATGACTTCGACCCCAGCAGGTCTCAACCGGGTCCCCGCTGACGGCAAACCGGGAAGTCACTCGAGCGAAGTTACCTGAACGAACCCGCTAATTACTCGACAGGCACCACCCATCGAACCATCGAGGAATGGCGTGGGCGGCCTCACACCTCCGTCCTTCCGAAAGGACGCTTGAGGGGAGACGAATTAAAAGACGAAACGGTCCTTGGATCGATCCCTAATCACACGGGGACCGAGGGCATGCATTCGCAAGAGAGACCCACAGCTTGGTCGCATTTCGAATCCGAACAACGAGTCATACCAAATCGAGCCTTTTTATTGAAACAATGTCCTATGTACAAACCCGACCCGGGGGTTGACACCCACGGTGAGGATTACATCGAATCTTAGAACTAAAGCCGCCAGCGGCTGATACTAAGGCTTAAAGCCATTACTGGTGCCATTCGCAGCAAAAATTCCCATGAGCGAATGGTACCAGCATAATCGGCGCAGGACTCGACCTCGAGGGTGGTGGCGCTCAATACCAAGGCACCTAATCCTCGCAGGAGCGACTCCTGGGACGCCGGGGGTTGACGGAAGCCCGTCTAATCCTCGCGGGAATGACTCCGAGTCCGGTGCGCGACCCCGAAGCACGGCCAAATCCCTCGACGACGCGGGGGAGCGCGTGGTACGCGGCGGCGATCGTCCGGAGTTGCGCGACGTGCGCTGCCCTCTTCCTCGTCTGAGGAGAGGACAACGACTTCGGGCGGTTTCATCTCCGCCGTGGCCGTTTCCCCTGCGACGGGGTTGGGGGGCACGACAGCCAGCGGAACCGGACAGAACACCTGCTCGGAACTCTCGCTACGTCGCGGGACGGCGGGAGGGGGAGAACACGCGGCCAACGCCAGGACCACTGTCCTCCTCTCTTCCTCCTCCACTGGATCGCGTTTGTGGGAGAAAGATTTGCGACGGTTTGACATGGCGAATCTGTGGGAGCCGAACCCGCCGTGCGAGCCTATTTATAGGTGCCCCGCGCGGCGATACAGGAAACGCACGCGTGACCTGATTCCCTGCGAAAGCTGGGAGGTCCGGCTCCTGCCTCCCGTACCCATACGGGCACACCATGCCACGACGGCCGCGGATAAGAGCGAATCGCACCACAGTTTTCCCGTGAGTCGCGGTTTCGAAGACCGCGCTACTCAAACACTGGATTACCCAGCGCGCACACATTTCCCCGGTCGCAGCGGTGCCTCTCGCAGGCACGGATGACCGGGCCATGATGCGACGCCTCGGAATGGCGCGACGCTACGTCGCTCTTTGGCAAGCATTTAGCCTGGAAGCTAGTACTTACTAGCTCCCAGCCTCGGGGGCTACACCCGGCGGGTGCGCTCGCACGCACCCGCCGGACTGGCACGCTCTGCAACCCGGAGGACGGCGACACCAGCCCCGACGACAGTGCGACACTCTCGCCGGGACTCGGGGGCTACTGTTGGATACCCAACTTCTGGGTACCTGACACAACCGTATCAATACACGGTCCGTCGCGGTAGGGCAGGACGACCCGACAGGATGGGTCCACGAAGGGACCATAGTTCTTGTCAGGCAATACGGTGAGGCTCGTCGCCTCATTCCGGCCCACCACGAAGCCCATTTGCGTGAGGGACGTGAGGCGAACTCACGGCCCAATAGCGGGTCTCCCCGCGTGGAGGCCTGGATCGCACAGGCGAACACTCCGACCCCCAGAACACTGGCGTCGGGTGACGTAAGGGTCGAGCGATCGCTCCGACCAAACCCTCGATAAACCCTAATCCCCCGACCGTGCTCCTCGGGAGCAGTCGGGATCGAGGAAGGCTCCCGACCCGAATAAGGTCCGACCCTTGTGGGCCCGCGTCGTCGACGACGGCCGTCTCGGGTGACGGTCAACTGCGGGGCGGAACGACGAACCTTCCCGGATAAGATTGTCTCTCGGCATTCAATGCCTGGACGGTGCCAACTACGCTGTGCATTACGTACGAAGGCATGGCGGCGTCACTCCTTCTGCGGGAAAGTACGCGAGATGAACTGGTGCTGGTACGCGTCGCAGAGGCTGACAGTGAAGGGAAAGACGGCTGCCCAACTTCACTATGTCACACAGTGTCGCAACAGCACGCCACAGTGCCCGCCAGGGCATGGGCAGTCGACAGTACCCGGACAAGACTTGGACGACGTCGGCATACGAAGGCCATAAGGACGGAGGAGAAAGCCATCGTGAACAGAGTCAGGCTCCCGACCCCTCCCCCTCTCTCGTTTTTTCTCTCCTTCTTTCGCATTTTCCCCTCGGTGCCTCCGCTGCCTGTAACCGGCCTCGCCTTGGACATATAAAAGGATGGGCCGGGCCCGGAGGAGGGGGATCGAGCTTTTTAGCACTTCACACTCACACAGACACACGAGAACACAGAGGCCGAAAGGCAAGAACGAGACTTGGGAGCGAATCCCTCTCTCACCACTCTTGTAACCCCTACTACAAGCAACTCGATCGTCACCACGAACTGGACGTAGGGTGCATTTGCCCGAACCAGTATAATCCACCGTCTCACTGATACTCATCCGTTCATCCTCGTCAAGCCGCGCATAAATTTACTAGTCGGCCGGTTACTAAACACCGACACCGCCGCGCCACGCCGCGCCCCGCCAGGCGCTCCGCGCCGCGCCCAGCAAGCCCACGCGCGCGCCGGTGCGAAGCCCGCGCCCGCGCACTGTGCGCACCACTTTAAGCCGGTGCTCGCGCGAGCGAGCACGACCGCCGGTCGCCGCCGCGAATATTCGCCGCTCCGGCTAACGCCGCGCCGCTTCAAACCCTCTCGAAGCTCCGCTTCACTTTGTTATACATCCCGAACCGCTCCACATTGCCCATTCATCTTCACTGCCATCTAATTTCTCTTTTCCCCTTTCTCTCCCAACTCCGGCCACCGTCGAATCCAACCCTGGTGAGCTCTCCCTCCTCTGCTTAGCTAGTCACACGAGTAGGTATTGAGCTTCTTTACCCTCTCCGCTACCTTCCCGAGCGAGCCCCGGCCTGTGGATGCACGCATGCACCCGGTCCAGTGGAACGCTCTCACAACACGCACACGTGGGCTCGGTTCACCGTGAGCCGTAAAACATGAGCCACTGACATCGCGGTCCCACTAGTCAGTCACACAGCGCCATGGAAAATGATAGAGCCACCCAGCGTAGTGTACACAGCTTGTTAATTATAGCCTTTTCTTACGTAGGAAAAATTCTCAGAAAATCCAGATAAATCTCAGCCTTGCACATTTAACAGTTAGACCCTCTACCTTTCTTTAATTTCTATTTAAGTCCCTGTCTTTTTACAGAAAAGTCCCTATACTTTTCTGTAATTACTTTTCAGCCCCTATCTTTTTACACCGAAGACCCTAACCTTTACCATAATTACATATTGGTCCCTAGAAACCCTTCTAAGTATCTTTTACATACTTTTCCGCCTTAGTTACCCCCCTAACCTTCCATAGGCCATAACTTTTCCGTTCTAGCTCCGATTCCGATGATTCTTGTTCCGTTCATCACCTTTCGATATCCTTAATTTGATTGTGTCTTCTGAATTCCCATTCAAGTTTTATTTGATTTGATTTGATTTTATTTTATTTATTTTATTTATATGTTAGTATTTATTTCGACGATGTTCCGTGTAGAATCCGAGGAGCACGAGGACGACCCTGAGGTCGAGGGATACGAGGAGGAATCAGACCCTAGCTACGAAGGCAAGCTCTACATTCCTTGATCATGATTGATCCTATGATTTATGCTATGCACCTAAATGACCATCCAATGAAGTATGCATTATTTGTTATTTTACTAATTGTGTAGTTATAATCCTACTCATTTATTGATAGTGATGTCTGTTACTTAAGGCATGAATATCTAATCCTTGATTGCCCTTGTTTCACCATAACCTTGATAACTCTAGGATACATGTTGGTCGTTTGTAACGCACCTACTTATATACCGCAAGTGGACGGTGTACAGTTGTAGCACTTTTTCCCCTAGAAGAGTATTCCAAGGTTGAATCGAATCCACAAGGACCAATGGGAAATAAACAGAATTATCAGTAAAAGAGTTAGCCAGGCTTTCTAGTGAGTGTGAGCGCGAGCGTTGGGGAAAGTCGGGGTCGTGCCGGTCGGCACACAGAGCGTGCCGATCGGCACAGAAGCCTAATCGTCTGGATTATCTGAACAGCCTAAGGAACCTAATAAGATCACGGGTAAGTTAGCCTCAGTCTGCTAGTTGAGATCGTAACCATAAAGCTTGATTGAATAGCATCATAAACGGATTTACTGGATTGAATGCCACCGAAGATCGGCAAGGAGAAGCCCCTTTTCCATTGAGCCCTGTCACGACCAATCGTTGTAATCGGCGGCCGCTCCCCACTCTACCCATCATCTCAAGGATCTCGCATTCTCGAGCGAGCGTGGTAGCACGGAGATGACAAGTAATCATGGCATCGATACAAGGTCCCGATACTAACTTAACCACAATGGAGATAGTGCAAGAACGAATCTTGCCACCTCTTTTTGCCATCACAATTAAGATAACATCTAATACTTAGTCGTCACTAAGCGTAGGAATTAATGCATGTAAAGACCATGAAATCCAGATGTCAATAATCGAAACCATCCATCCACATATTCAATCGTACTTCAATGATACATAGTACAAGATACATCACCATCTAGTAGGCCTACCTTGATGGATCGCCTCTTGACTCCAATGGTTCTTGATCTAGCAAATAGAGAACGTGAAGGACGGGGCAAAGCCCCGGTGGCTCTCAACTTTGAAAGTTGCCTAGAGGAGGGGGGGGGGGGGGGTGGGGTGAATAGGCAACAGGACCTGAAACGGCTAATTAAAACTTAATCAGCAACAAACAACCCGGACTAGTCCGGGTGGAGTCGGACTAGTCCGAGTGTAGCCGGACAAGTCCGGCTCGGGACGGACAAGTCCGGTACCTGCGCAGCGGAAAATAATCGATGAACTTAAGAAGTAAACTAGATCGATTCAAGCAGGGTAAATAGCAGGTATACCAAGTACAACAACTGGAGCAAGCTAGTAAAGCAGTAGAGCAAGTAGATCACAAGTATTTAAGCAAACCCTAGCAAACCCTAGGTAAGCAAGTAAAAGAGCAACAAGTAAGTAACTTGAGACAAATCTGCAACAAGGAGACACAGGATTTTTCACCAAAGTTCAGCTTCACTTAGAAGCCTACGTCTCCGTTGAGGAGTCCACAAAGGACCGGGTTGCTTTCAACCCTAAACCTCTCCAAGCACCAACACAAAGTCGGTCTCGGTTCTTCACTAAGAAATCCTCTTTCGAGGAGGGCAATACAAACTTCCCGGGCCTCAACCACACAAGTTGGGAGTCCCCGGGCGACGCCTAGCCGTCTAGGGGATGAATCCCCAAGAGTAACAAACACGAACGTCGGCGGCGGTGAAGAAGAACGAGGTGCTCGATGCAATATGCCTTGGCTCACTCAAGGACTCTCCAATCCTCTCTCAATCCCTCAAGAAATCGAAACCCTAGGCTTGGGGAAGGAAGAGAGCAGCTCAAAGTGTGTGAGAGTGTGTTTTTCAGATCTGGGAGTGGCCAGCCGTGCAAAGGGGGAGTAAGGGGTCTATTTATAGTCCATCCCCCAAAAGTGACCGTTTGAGCTGTCAGTACACGGACTAGTCCGTGTAAACTCGGACTAGTCCGAGATTCAAACGAAACCCTAGCTCAAAAACGACTAAGTCCCAAAGTTAGAGGGGACCCGGACTAGTCCGCCCCGAGGGCCGGACAAGTCCGAAATACCCATTCTGTAGGCCGGGACACACACGGACTAGTCCGACGACCGGACTAGTCCGACTAGACCCGGACTAGTCCGGCTGAGCCCGGACAAGTCCGAAATACCAGAACTGTGGTCCGACGAAGTCACGGTCAAGTGCTCGAGCCGGACTAGTCCGACGGGACTCGGACTAGTCCGATACTACCCGGACTAGTCCGAAAAACCCAAACTGTGGTCCGAGGGTTTTCAGGCTAGTCCGGCCTGGCATATCCGGACTAGTCCGACTGAATCCGGACTAGTCCGGCTGCCCTGAGCCAAACTACAAAATTAGCACTCTCTAATGCATATGGAGTTAGAATTTTGAGCACCAAGTTAAATTCACCGCTTTTTACGTCGTATCCCTCTTGATAGTACGGCATACCTATAACTCATAAATATGAAATACAAGCTCAAAGTCATAGGCATCCTTTTCTTTTCTCTTTCATTTTGAGGGGACATGAACGACGTTTCTTTTATCTCTTGCTGCACACATGCTCATATAAACTCATTAGATCTTTTATTGTTTGTCATCAATCATCCAAAACCCACTAGGGGGCTTAGATGCACTTTCAATCTCCCCCTTTTTGGTGATTGATGACAACCACATAAACGCTTTCATTTGAGAGAAAAATAAGATATTGAAATAGGTAATGAAAATATGAAGAGCTCCCCCTAAAGATGTGCATCATGAGAAATGACCATAAGCAAATGCATGCACATTTAGAGAGAAAAACATGAGAGCTCATTCA
Organism: Eragrostis nindensis; assembly: GCA_012490785.1. Taxonomy (NCBI): domain Eukaryota; kingdom Viridiplantae; phylum Streptophyta; class Magnoliopsida; order Poales; family Poaceae; genus Eragrostis; species Eragrostis nindensis. The sequence continues at coordinate 260,889 of JAAXCT010000769.1, read as the reverse complement.
TATGTCCATAACTAGAGTGGGGTGCCTAAAACAATGTGTTCATGAATGGTATAAGATGTGAGTGTGCAACAACATCCATGACAACATAAGCATGAAAAAAAAAACTCCCCCTAAACATAAGGATGTCATGAACAAGCATAAATATGACATATGGCATGAATAAGCACACAAATGCAACATAAGCACATAGTCATCACAATTACAAGCCATAAACATAGTCTTACACATAGAGACGCTAAACATGACATAAGTACAAACAAAGAGTTTTTCAAATCACAACACATGTCCATGACCAACTAGATACCAACTAGATAGATAGATAGATAGATAAAGCTTTTCTTCTCCCCCTTTGGCATCAAGACACCAAAAAGTGAAAAGAAAAGGTGTGAAAGATCGAAGTCGAAGCTACTCCTCATCTTCTTCTTCTTCTTCTTCCTCTTCCTCCTCATCGTAGTCCTCATCACCATCATCACCATGTCCATGCCCTGAGGAACCATGTGCTGCAGCAGCACTAGAAGAGGCACCCACATCATAGTGAGAGAAGAAGGCAGGCTCTGCAGGAGTGAAAGAGGCGGAGGGATCTGCATAGGTAATTTCTTCATCCTCTTCACACTCGGAACCGTCCGGAGAACGAGGTGGCTGCAGGTTTGCTTGACGGTGCAAAGCCTTGATGGAGCGAGTGTCCTTCTTCCTAGCTGCCCTCTCCTTCTGAATCATGGCTGAGTTGTCTTGACAAACCTTGAAGATGGACTTTAGGAACTTGAGAAGACCACCACCACTGCGAGAGCTAGAAGAAGAGCGAGGCACACTACCACTCCTTGTCGCCATAGGTGTAGCTGCTGCAGGTGTAGAGGTTTTAAGCACAGGTGAAGGAAGCTGAGGACTGAACCTTGCATGAATGGCATCCTTCACAAACTCCTTCTCTGTCACTTGCTCAATCATATACATGATCTGAGGAGCATATCCACAAGAACGAGTGGGCTGAGATGATATCAGGTAGATCTCTGAGTAGATAAAGTCAAACACATTGAATTTTTGCTGCCCACGGATCCACCACATCAAGTTCCTGTCATAGGATGGAACGCTGCCAGCATCACCAACTCTAGGTGCCAAGGTGCTTCTCAACATCCTGTGCAGCACCGAGAAGAAAGGCGGCATGCCAGCCACCTTAGGAGCCACATAATCCACACCTGGAGTGTACATGAAGTCCACTTGACTCGTGGTGAGAGGTTCTCCATTATGAATCTTTGCTCCTTTCCCAAAATCAAGACCGCGAAGCTCAGCAAACCTCTGAGGAGTGATGGAATATCTCTCACCATTTGTCATCCAAGTCATAGAGAGGTCACCATCAGGTTGGAAGAACACAGTTGAGTAAAACTGCGTAATCACCTCCTTGTTCCAATCATATTGAAAGCTCATGACATCCTGAAGGTTGTGATACTTGCATGCAGCTATGACCTCCTCAAAAACTGGCTTCTTCCTGTCTTCCAACCGCTGAAAGTCCACAAACTGGCTCTCACAAACAGGAGTCTTCTTCCTCATGTAAACTGAGATGTAGTAATCCTCATGGAAATGACTCCAGAAATGAGGATCATGTGCCACCTTGCTGAAGTTGTAACAGAATTCCTTGCGCCTAAGAATTGCCCCGGATGCATCATTGGCATAGTCATGACGCTTCCGACGCGCAGTGGGATCCTCAAGTGGCATGTGCATTTTCAAAGGACCAATCAGATTAGAATTCTCATCTTCTTCTGGAGCATCATACCCTGAATCCTCACGAGCGATAACCTTGCGAACCCGAGGGGCTTTGCCTCTTCCCCTTTTGGATGGCAATTCATCCTCCTTTTGCTTGGACCGCTTCTCCTTGCGGTTGTAGGTACGGTCAGCCATCAAGAGCCCTGAGGTCAGAAGGATGACAGCAAGGTGTCAAAATGATGTGAAGAGACAGTGGTGTGAAGCAATCATCAACAAACCAAGGTTCAGGTTCAACAGAACTCGGACTAGTCCGGCAACTCACGGACTAGTCCGGCTCGGGCCGGACTTGTCCGGATGCGCTCGGACTAGTCCGGGTTCCATCGAACCCTAACACTAGCCTGTCAACAATCTACAATTTTACCACCTAATCCTAGCCATATTGCACAATGTACATCTATAGCATCCTAGGAAACGTCTCCTCTACCAACATTTGAAGGAAACCCTAAGGGACCAAAGGATTGAGCTCGAAGGAATGGGAATACCTTGAGGAAAAGCTCAATCTGGATGGGGGACGGACTAATCCGTGTCCCCCAACGCACTCCCCCCAAAAACTTGAGATCTTGACCGGTTGGGGAGGGAGATCGCCGGAGGGTCGCCCTTGGTCGCCGGTGGAGAGAGAGGAGAAGTGTTGGAGGTGAAAAGAGTGGATAAGAACGAAGGGGTAAGTTCTCCACAGTTATAGGGTAAAAACCCGATGGCCGGACTAGTCCGTCCCGAGAGCCGGACTAGTCCGGCTCGCAGACTTGACCGGGGGTACCCGGACTAGTCCGGGATCAGCCGGACTTGTCCGAGTCCATGCGGACTTGTCCGCCTCCTCCAGTATAGGCACTCCTTCTTTGATTCAAGAGATAGAGATGTTGATCATATGGACAAGTTTTCGCAAGGTGTCTCATCAAAACATGACCAGCCAACAATCAATCAATCCAACAATGGCCATTTTTGAATCAACAAGATCCGAGAGACAAGGATCAACTCCAAACTTTTTCAGAGATTAAAACATACAAGATTTTGCAATAATTTTGTTTTCAAAAACATCTAGCCTAGATCCACAAAAGGTGTGCAACACTTCATTCCATATTGCAAGAATCAAGGATATTCAATTCACTTCTAAGCTCACAAAAGCGCTTCTCATCTAGTGGCTTGGTGAAAATATCGGCAAGTTGGGCATCGGTTCTCACATAGCTTATGACTATGTCCCCCTTGATAGCATGGTCTCTCAAGAAGTGGTGCCGGATATCTATGTGCTTTGTTCTATTGTGATCAACGGGGTTATGTGCTATGGCTATGGCACTCTCATTGTCACATAGGAGTGGAACTTTGTTCATAGTGTAACCAAAGTCCTTTAGAGTTTGCCGCATCCAAAGTAATTGTGCACAACAACTACCGGCTGCAACATACTCCGCTTCGGCGGTGGAAAGGGCAACGGAATTTTGTTTCTTGGATGACCATGAAACTAGGGACCTACCTAAGAATTGGCAAGTCCCGGATGTGCTCTTCCTATCCACCTTACATCCGGCGTAGTCGGCATCGGAATAGCCAACTAACTTGAACTTGGAGCCCTTTGGATACCAAAGCCCTAGGTTAGGAGTATGAACCAAATATCGCAAGATTCTTTTAACGGCCACCATGTGGCACTCCTTAGGAGCGGATTAAAATCTTGCACACATGGACACACTAAGCATTATATCGGGCCTAGATGCACAAAGGTAAAGCAAAGATCCAATCATGGAGCGATATACCTTTTGATCAACGGGCTTGCCGTTATGATCAAGATCAAGATGTCCATTGGTTTTCATTGGAGTCTTGATGGGTTTGGCTTTGTCCATGTCAAACTTCTTGAGCATATCTTGAGTGTACTTAGCTTGACATATGAACGTGCCTTCCTTGAGTTGCTTGACTTGAAAGCCTAGAAAGAACTTCAACTCCCCCATCATGGACATCTCAAACTTCTTGATCATTATCTTGCTAAACTCATCACAAAAGGATTGATTAGTTGAGCCAAATATAATGTCATCGACATATACTTGGCACACAAAGATATCACCATCAACCTCTCTTGTGAAAAGAGTAGGATCAACTTCACCAATTTTGAAATGATTTACAATAAGATAACCCTTAAGGCATTCATACCATGCTCTTGGTGCTTGCTTAAGCCCATAGAGCGCCTTATGGAGTTTAAAGACATGGTTAGGATACTTTGGATCTTCAAATCCCGGCGGTTGCTCCACATACACCTCTTCTTGAATTGGACCATTGAGAAATGCACTTTTCACGTCCATTTGGTGTAGTTTAAAACCATGGTGAGTAGCATAGGCAAGTAATATACGAATTGATTCAAGCCTAGCTACGGGAGCAAAAGTTTCACCAAAGTCCAAACCTTCCACTTGTGAGTACCCTTTTGCAACAAGTCTTGCCTTGTTTCTTGTCACCACACCGTGCTCATCTTGTTTGTTGCGGAACACCCATTTGGTGCCAACAACATTTTGCTTGGGTCTCTCCACCAATTGCCACACTTGATTTCTTTCAAAGTTGTTCAACTCTTCTTGCATGGCCATCACCCAATCCGGATCCGCGAGTGCATCTTCTACTCTAAGTGGCTCCAAAGAAGACACAAAAGAGTAATGTTGACAAAAATTTGCAACTCGGGTTCTAGTGGTTACCCCTTTTTCAATATCACCAATGATGTTGTCAATGGGGTGATCTCTTTGTACGCTTTGGCGTACTCTTGGGTGTGGCACTTGTCTTGTGTTGGTTTCTTCTTCTTCCTCTTCTTGATCATCTTCATCTTGATCATCACTGTTGGCGTTTCTTACGCACAGAGATAAATATCAACTCCGCAAGCGCACGGAACACCGTTGTAGCATTTCACCCAGGAGTATTCCAAGGGTATCGTATTTATATTTTCCTCAGGGAAGCAGGGATAAGAATATCGTGAATTGACAAAGAAACATCTATTATTTATAACTTGCAAACTAAACCAAAGCAGGGGTAAAGATGAGTGATGATAGGGTGGCAAACACACATAAGGATTCCATATGAAGATAAAGAGATAGTGCTAGTCAACTGGGAGGACAACGAGAAGAAGGGTATCCGCCTAGGGGTTACAACTATTTACTTAAGCTTTCATTACAGATACATTCAAGTGCATCGGGGCACGGCCGTCGCTAAGACACGTAACTCGGAAACTAAGTTCAACGTATCCAGGCAACGGACCGCGTCTAGGCCCTACCTGTCCAACCCGGACGTGGTGGATTACAGAGACCGGTGTAGCTGTCACATACACTCGCGGCTACCATCTTCCGTGGGGTTGGGTGCACACTCACGCCTAGGAATAATTCCTTGAACCATACAAGCAACTATCCTAGATAACTTACTCCAACGTAAAAGAGCAAGCCAACCATGCATAACAAATCTATGTGGATTGTGTAAGCATTTGCGATGCAAACAACCCATGCAGATAGACCTATCATACACAGACGTGGAACCAACACAAGAATTTCTCTATAATTATCACTTAAATAAATAAATGTAAACTAAAAGAAAAACTAAAATAAATAAATAAGAAAATAAATAAGAAAATAATTATATTAAAGAAAGTATAAAAGAAAAGATACACGAGAACTTTACCCAAACTCCGAAGAGAACTCCGGAGCTCCGAGCGAAGCTCTCACTTCTACTCTAACTCCCATGAACAACTAGCCTACTCTAAACTACACAAGTGGAAGTGACTCCTTGAGCTGAGCGTGATCCTACATTGGATCTTCTCTTCTCAAGTGTGAAGGTGCAGGTTGGAGTGAGGGGAGGGGGTCGTCTATTTATAGTGGAGTTGCCTTGGGAGAGTGGAGAAGGTCTTGGAGCATTTCGTGGAATATTCCCTTCTTGCCGACGTCCCCTGACTTGGCCGGCGCGTCAAGTGGCTTGTCACCGACTCTGGAACCGACTGGAGGAAGATTGAGGCGGTTGGAGACTAAGTTGGGCCGGCCGGCCAGGTGTTTGGGCTGGCCGGCCAGCTTTTTTCTGATTTTCCTCCAATCTTACGCGACGCATAACTCCTGCTCCCGAACTCCGAATTGGGTGATCCAAAAGCCCATTTTGACTATCTTGACGAGGGCTTTGACATGGAGGGATCAAATTTATGATTTGAATAATTATTTCTTGATGTCCAAGTCATTCCTTATTTCTTGCGTCGAATGTCCTCGAGATGTCCGAACAGGACCTTGTTTATCTTGTGCTTTTTGTATATTTTCTTTTTATCCATGAGTATAAGCACAATTGCACCAATATTCCTATGTACCTTGCAAAACAAGATCACATCCAAAACTTGTGGAACTTTATTAGTTTAATGCATAAAACATTGGTGCATACCTTTTATTCGCCGATAAGTTGACAGTCATTTTATGATTTAATGGCCGTCAACAACCACCATCATCACTTGGAGCTTGATCTTGGGTGTGTTCTTGATCTTGATCGTCACCATGATCTTGAGCACTCCTTTGATCTTGCTCTTGTCTTGGTGGTGGTGTATTTTGTTGAGGAGAAGAAGGTTGAGCTTGATCAACTTGTGGCTCTTGTGGTCTTATATCACCTATGGCCATCCTTCCTATTGCCTCATGTGGAGCTTCCTCATTACCTATCACACTTGGATCAACTTGCTCCACTTGAGAGCCATTAGTTTCATCAAATGTCACATCACGCGTGACCTCAACACAACCGGTGGTTTTGTTGAAGACACGGTATGCCAAGACATTTGATCCATAGCCAAGCAAGAAACCCTCATCAACTTTTGATGCAAACTTTGAGGACTTGGGTTTCTTGTTAAGAATAAAGCACTTGCTCCCAAAGACACGAAAGTAAGAGACATTAGGAACGTTACCAATGAGAAGCTCATAGGGTGTCTTCTTCAAGATTTGGTGGAGAAACAACCGGTTTGATGCATGGCATGCGGTGTTGACGGCTTCGGCCCAAAAACGGTCCGAAACCTTGTACTCATCAAGCATTGTTCTTGCCATCTCAATGAGTGTACGGTTCTTCCTCTCGGCCACCCCATTTTGTTGAGGGGAGTAGGGTGCCGAGAACTCATGCTTGATGCCTTCTTCATCAAGATATTCTTCAACTTGAGTGTTCTTGAATTCACTTCCATTATCACTCCTTATCTTCTTGATCTTGACTTCAAATTCATTTTGTGCCCTTCTCAAGAACTTCTTGAGCACTCCTTGTGTTTCACTCTGATCATGCAAAAAGAATACCCAAGTGAAACGAGAATAATCATCAACAATTACTAAACCATATTTGTTACCGCCAACGCTTATGTAGGCAATTGGACCAAAGAGATCCATATGAAGCATCTCCAATGGCCTTGATGTAGTCATCACATTCTTGGCGGGGTGAGGAGCTCCAACTTGCTTTCCGGCTTGACAAGCACTACAAAATCTATCTTTCTCAAAAACAACATCCATTAGTCCATGAATGTGGCCGCCCTTTTGAAGTTTATGTAAATTCCTCATGCCAACATGGGCTAGCCTTCGGTGCCATAGCCAACCCATGCTAGACTTTGCCATCAAGCATGTATTAAGTTGGGCTTTATCCGATGAAAAATCCACAAGATAAAGACCTCCTTTCAACACACCCTTAAAGGCAATTGAGTCATCACTTCTTCTAAAGACGGTCACACCCTCATTAGTGAAAAAGCAATCAAAGCCCTTCTCACAAAGTTGTGAGACGGACATCAAGTTGTACTCCAAGGAATCAACCAAGAGAGCACTAGAAATTGAATACTCGGGAGTGAGAGCAATTTTACCCATACCAAGCACACCTCCCTTTCCATCATCACCAAAGGTAATAGTGTCACAATCGGATGTATTTTCTTCTAGTGATGTGAACATCTTCCTCTCTCCGGTCATATGACTTGTGCATCCACTATCAAGCACCCAACTTGTTCCACCGGAGGAGTAGGCCTACAAAAACAAATCAAGCCTTTGTTTTAGGTACCCAAATAAATTTGGGTCCTTTAACATTAGTAACAAGCACTTTTGGCACCCACACACATCTTTTGATGTAAGTGTTGTGTGTGCGGGGTCCAACATATTTTGCAATAACATTGCCATAATAATCTCTAGTTAGCACATAATCGGCATAGAAGAGATCTTGTGATGCATATTCTTTCTTCTTCTCTTTTGGTGCCTCTTTCTTGACTTGCTTGGCACTTGTGGTCTTGACTTGTTCAACCTTGTTGACCTTCTTGTTTGTCTCCTTTACCTTGGTGTACTTCTTCTTTTGTTTCACTTCTTCACCTAGCACAAATGGTGGACCATGGGAATCGACAACGGTATAGCTTGTGTCCTTCTTGTTATCAAGATCATCAATAGCAAGGGGAATGGCCTCAAGCCTAACAAAGCCATCCCTTGCCATCTTGAATGTTTCCTCTTTCTTGTCTTCACCATCGCCAATCATACCTCTTTTCACAATGGTGTTCAACCTAGTAACTTGCCCCTTCAAAAGCTTCAACTCTTTCTTGTTGTTAGCATAAGCTTTTAGATCAACATTATAGCATTTAGCACAACCTTTACTTGTGGAGGCTTCGGTTGATTTAGAGGCATCTTTTGAAGGTTTAGAGGAGCTAGACTTAAGAACATCAAATTGCACTACAAGATTTTTATGGGCCTTGACTAACCCATCATGTTTTTCTTGTAGAGCAACATTTGAGTTCTTGAGACTTGTGAAGGTCTCCTTGCTCTTCGCAAGTTTTTGGTCTAACTTCTCATTCTTTTCCTTCTCACATGCCAAGAGTTCCTTGAGTTCAAGGTTTCTCTCCTTTTCAAGGATGAGCAAGTCCTCTTGTTTCTCAAGCAACTCATCTCTACCAACCAATTCCTCTATAAGCTTCTTTATTTTAGTGATGGCATTTTTATTTAAGCCTTTGAGTAAGGCTTCACAATCTGCTTTCATCACTATCATTATGATCATCATCATCACTATCTTCAAGAGTGGAGGGAGTGACAACTTTTGTAGTTACCTTCCGGCCCTTGGCCATGAGGCAAACGTGGTGTGGCTTGTTGTCATCTTCATCATCGGTGAGACATGGAAATAATTTCTTGCTTGATGATGGTTCTTTCATAGCAATGGTAGCCATGCCTTCCTTTTTGGGGGCTTCTTCGTTGGAGTCTTCTTCCGCAACATGAGCTTGTCCGGAGTATTTCTTCTTGTTGAATAGCCTTTTGTCCTTTTGGTAATTCTTTTCTTCTTCTCCTTCCTTGAGTGGACAATTTGCAATGAAGTGCCCGGGCTTCTTGCATCTATAGCAAACTTGCTTGGAGTTTGTTCTCTTGCCCTTGGTGCCACGATCCTTCTTCATGAATTTCTTGAACTTCCTAATGAAAAGAGCCATTTCTTCATCATCAACATCGGAGCTCTCATCATCTCCTTCACTTGAGCTAACCTCAACTTCTTGTTTGCTCTTGCCTTTCTTGCTAGCTTTGAAGGCTACTTCTTTGTTCTTAGAGTTGGAGACCGCTCTTGATATTGACTTGACATATAGGGCTTCCTTCTCCATAATCTCATGATTGATGATCAAACCAAGCACTTCATCCGGGGACATCTTCTTGTAGTTTCTCATTTGACGGATCATTGTCACCAATGTGATGTTCCTTGGTGAGAAGGCTCTAGTCATCAACTTGACAACTTCATGCCTTCCGTACTTGGTGCATCCATAGGCTCTAAGTTTGTTGATCATGACCTTGAGCCGACCATACATTTGTTGAGGGGTTTCATCATCATCCATCACAAACCTACCAAGCTCTCCTTCCAATATCTCAATCTTGGCTTGCTTCACGGTGTCAACACCTTCATGAGCTCTTTGAAGAGTTGTCCATATTTTCTTTGCACTTTCCAAACCATCAACTCTATCAAACTCTTCATTGCTCAAGGATGTGAGTAGCACACTAGCCGCTTGTGCATTGCGATGCATGTCTTGCTCTTGGTCCGGTGTGAGACGATCATATTCCTTTGGTAGCTTCACACCTACACACACAACTCTCCAAATGCTCGGATTGAGCGAGATTAGATGCAACCTCATGTTGTGCCTCCACTTAGTATAGTGCGTACCATCAAAGTACGGCGCTTTACCCAATGGGACCGGCATGAAGTTAGTGTTAGGGCGTAAACTCTCATAATTGAAATTGGTAGTGTGATACTCATTAGTTTTCTTGGATCGTTTGCTCTTCTTGTGCTTCTTCTTCTTCTTCCTTCGACTTGAAGAAGCATAGGAGCTTTCATCATCGGAGCTTGAGATTGAGCTTGAACTTGAGCTTGAGCTTGAGCTTGAGCTTGAGTCTTGCTCCTCATCCTCGGCTTCAACCTCGGCCTCGTCCGCACTTGAGTGAACACTCTCAAGTAGTACTTCAGCCTCTTCACCTTCCGCATCACCATAGTCAATGAGCTTTGGTGACTTGGGCTTGGACTTGGACTTGGACTTGGTTGTCTTCACACTTTCCGGATCACCCAATGTTGCTTCCATCTTTTCTCCAAGCGGTTAAGCTTTGATTTGGAGTACTTGGCTCTGATACCAATTGAAAGTTGCCTAGAGGGGGGGGGGGTGAATAGGCAACAGGACCTGAAACGGCTAATTAAAACTTAATCAGCAACAAACAACCCGGACTAGTCCGGGTGGAGTCGGACTAGTCCGAGTGTAGCCGGACAAGTCCGGCTCGGGACGGACAAGTCCGGTACCTACGCAGTGGAAAATAATCGATGAACTTAAGAAGTAAACTAGATCGATTCAAGCAGGGTAAATAGCAGGTATACCAAGTACAACAACTGGAGCAAGCTAGTAAAGCAGTAGAGCAAGTAGATCACAAGTATTTAAGCAAACCCTAGCAAACCCTAGGTAAGCAAGTAAAAGAGCAACAAGTAAGTAACTTGAGACAAATCTGCAACAAGGAGACACAGGATTTTTCACCGAAGTTCAGCTTCACTTAGAAGCCTACATCTCCGTTGAGGAGTCCACAAAGGACCGGGTTGCTTTCAACCCTAAACCTCTCCAAGCACCAACACAAAGTCGGTCTCGGTTCTTCACTAAGAAATCCTCTTTCGAGGAGGGCAATACAAACTTCCCGGGCCTCAACCACACAAGTTGGGAGTCCCCGGGCGACGCCTAGCCGTCTAGGGGATGAATCCCCAAGAGTAACAAACACGAACGTCGGCGGCGGTGAAGAAGAACGAGGTGCTCGATGCAATATGCCTTGGCTCACTCAAGGACTCTCCAATCCTCTCTCAATCCCTCAAGAAATCGAAACCCTAGGCTTGGGGAAGGAAGAGAGCAGCTCAAAGTGCGTGAGAGTGTGTTTTTCAGATCTGGGAGTGGCCAGCCATGCAAAGGGGGAGTAAGGGGTCTATTTATAGTCCATCCCCCAAAAGTGACCGTTTGAGCTGTCAGTACACGGACTAGTCCGTGTAAACTCGGACTAGTCCGAGATTCAAACGAAACCCTAGCTCAAAAACGACTAAGTCCCAAAGTTAGAGGGGACCCGGACTAGTCCGCCCCGAGGGCCGGACAAGTCCGAAATACCCATTCTGTAGGCCGGGACACACACGGACTAGTCCGACGACCGGACTAGTCCGACTAGACCCGGACTAGTCCGGCTGAGCCCGGACAAGTCCGAAATACCAGAACTGTGGTCCGACGAAGTCACGGTCAAGTGCTCGAGCCGGACTAGTCCGACGGGACTCGGACTAGTCCGATACTACCCGGACTAGTCCGAAAAACCCAAACTGTGGTCCGAGGGTTTTCAGGCTAGTCCGGCCTGGCATATCCGGACTAGTCCGACTGAATCCGGACTTGTCCGGCTGCCCTGAGCCAAACTACAAAATTAGCACTCTCTAATGCATATGGAGTTAGAATTTTGAGCACCAAGTTAAATTCACCGCTTTTTACGTCGTATCCCTCTTGATAGTACGGCATACCTATAACTCATAAATATGAAATACAAGCTCAAAGTCATAGGCATCCTTTTCTTTTCTCTTTCATTTTGAGGGGACATGAACGACGTTTCTTTTATCTCTTGCTGCACACATGCTCATATAAACTCATTAGATCTTTTATTGTTTGTCATCAATCATCCAAAACCCACTAGGGGGCTTAGATGCACTTTCAAACTTACTTGATGTGTTGTCCCTCTGGCGGCGGATGCCGAAAACCTAGGGTTTACAAGTTTATATAAGGCTACCCTTCAGAAAGGAAAGGATCTCGGGAAAAGAGTCCTTGTGCCGATCGGCACAGAGATCGTGCCGATCGGCACGTCTCGTATCCAGCTCAATTTCTCCTCTAAGTCGGTTCCGAAGTCCTAAGCAACTTCCATATGGGCCTTTTCAATCAGTTTCCTTCGAGATCAAGTCATGCATTGCTCTTCCAAATCTTCGAGCATCTTTTGTATCTTCATAACGAATATTTCCCAAGATTGGTTCGGATAACTTCCTTCTAGAATCAACTGAATGGTGGACCAGCTTAATCATCCCGAAGCCCCTCGTGCCGGTCGGTACAATGCTGTGCCGACCGGCACAGCAGGCTTTTCCTGTTGCTTGCCTTCTCTTCGAGTCCAGATCATCCACAATGTCGTCCTCTTCTCTGTTTCTGCAATAAACCTCCAGAACGACATATATACAAATATAGTGCTATTATCAAGGGTTAGTGGCCTATGATGATGACATTCATACTCTAAGTAAGGCGCAGTTGGCATATGGAATGGTATGCTAGAAGTCGCCAACAGCTCCCCCACACTTAAACCATTACTCGTCCCGAGGAAAGTCAAGAGTGAAAATCAACTTGTACATATAGTCATATCAATCATAGAAATGTTTCAAACCTTCGTGAGTTGAGCATTTAGTCATTATGAGATTATATCAATTGAGTGTTCAGCAAATAAATTCAAAGTATGGGTATTGATCATGAAAGACATATCCCAAGGTAGTTCGAGAAATATTCAACTTGATAAACACGACTTTTCCTCTTATGTAAATCACCAAAAAGCATTGTGGGCAAAAAGAACTATCCTTCTCAAACAATCAAGTAGTCACTCATCTTCAATCGGTCGCCTAAAATCTCTCCCTCGAACGAGGCTCTCCTCAATTTGTATGTAAAGCAATATGAGTAGCGTGGTGAGGCAATTGAAGGGAACAGACATAAATCAACAACATATTGTAAAGTTAAGAAATAACTCTAATTGGTTTTATTGAGACTTGTCGAACGGGCATAAGGAATTGAATTTTGAGAAAGAAACTCACACCTTTAGAATAGTGGACATGTACAAATTGATTGTGCACATGGTATGAGAAAAGAAGTTCTTGGCTACTTATTTTAAGAATTCGAGGGAATTCACTCTCCCCCACACTCAAACTTTTGCTAGTCCCGAGCAAAACCGAGCAAGGCACAGACTTTTCTTCTCTTTTTTTTTTGCTGCTCTGTGCCGGTCGGCACATTGCCTGTCCTTGCTGGATGCAATCTGAATTTTCATCTAAATTTCGGGACTATTTCATGATAGCCCAGAAAACAGTAGGATGTGATCAAGGATTTCTGAATCAAAAACTTGGTCTTCAAGTATCGGATACTCTTTGAATGATGCATAATTCCAATGCTGTAATTTGCATGATTCTAGTACAAATAAGGCTATAAACTCAACACGATACGCGAAAAGGAATATGGCCATCCTGAGCTCAATTATCGAATTTAGTCTCTACCAATCAAGAGCTTTGTCATGTAAATATTCCAGCATTGGTAGGTATGATCGAATGAAAAGGAGGGAGTCTAGTGCCCACAATAAGAACATTTAATGTTTTTATAAAGAAATAGGTACTCAGTCGTGTCGCACAAATCGGTCTTATTAGCACAAATCACATGGGACTTTGATATGAATTACGCCACATAAGAATCATTTGCCGAACACATTATAGTGTAAGTTCGAAATTTTATTTATGCTCAACATCGATCGATTATCATTAACACTTCTCAAGGTAAACATACATACTCGTATCATTTTTCAAACAAAGCATAAAGATCATCATATTGGATATGAAAGCTCGGGCTACATGATGATGTATCAAACTAAGCAAGCTTACTAACACACTTGCATAATTAAAACTAGATACTAACACACTTGCATGAATGAAAACACACAAACAAACTAAGCACACCCGATACGTGGTTTCCCAACCCGCTCACACACACATAATGAAATAGATAAAAGAAAATATGCGAAAGGGAAAGAAAAACGCAAACCGGGAAACCGATACATGTAGTGTCATACTCAACACACTACCCATCGAATGGAGGCGGCTGCGTGTAGTCGAAGCCGTAGTATCCCGCCTCCAATCTCGCGAACTCATTGATCATCGAGTTGGTGTTGTCTCGCATCGTACCCGCCAAGTGGTCGATGCGTTCAACATATTGAACGTTGTCGATGTATCGATGCATAGGGGCGAAGTTCACCCCCGAAGGACCTGCAGGAGCATAATAGGGCGCCCCCTGGAAATGCTAAGGGTAGACAGGGGGCATCCCGTGGTACCTTGGATCTGTGCCGGTCGGCACGAAGCCTATGCCGATCGACGCGAAGCCCGTGCCGATCGGCACGGACTGCTGCTGCGTCGCCTGGTCCTCGAGCTTGTTGGGGAGGAAGAGGGCGAGCTCGGGGCAAGGGAGCTTGATGTTGGTGCCGCAGACGTAGTAGCCGAGCTTGGCGCTGCCGGTGATGGTCTTCCCGCGCACCATAGACTCGTCGATGAGCGTCGGCAACCTCCAACAATCCTCTTTTAGCATCAGGTTGCCGAAGGTGACCCTTAAGGCGATCGTTTGGAGGTAGCCTCCAAAGGTTAGCCTAGCCTTAGGGTTGGCCCGTTGGCTAAACCAACTGCCCACCATCCATGATGGGGTTGCACGTGTGCGGCTTGGCGATGGCGTTGTAGAGCCAGCGCAAGTCCGTGTCGGAGATGTTGGTGGTGTCGAGGCGGCCGGTAGTGCGCGGGGCCATCCACCGGTGAAGAATCTGAATCGTGGGGTTTTTTATGTGCGCCCTCTTGCGCTCCTCCACGTCGGCGATGCGGAGCCAAAACGCGTCGAGCTCCTCCGTGGTCGCCTCGCCGTATGCGGGGGCCTCCCAATCGAAACCGAAGGCATCGGAGATAGCCTCGATCCCGATGGAGAAGTGCTCGTCCCGCACACGGAACTTGATCTCATCGTCGCCTTGCTCGTTGGTGTCGCGGCTCATGGTGGTGATCATCTCAGTGACGATCTCGATGTCGAAGCTTCTCACTTGATCGTGGAGAGTCTCCCACCCAAGGTTGAGGAGGCATTGGCGGAGATCCGGTCACACCCCAACCTTGGTGAGAAACTCCTCATCCATGTCGATGTTGGCGAAGATGCGGTCGCGGATGTTGGTATAGATCTTCTCCTCCTCCGAGCTCGTGAGGGTGAAGCCCTCACGAACCGCGCGCGGTACGTAGGCCGGCGCGCTTGCCTCGGCCGTCCCGGACGGTCCGCCCGCCATGGCGGCGGCGGCAGCAGCCCTCGTGCGCGGCCTCGGTGCTCGGGGAATGCCGGAGTCGCGGTGGACGATGAAGAAATCGTCCCGCCCTCGGGGCGGCGTCATTTCGACGGAGAGCTCGGGGCTATCATAGCCCACCGAACTCGCCCTCCGCTGCAACGTGAAGGAACCGGAGTCGCTCCCGGAGTTGTTGTCGCCGGAGTTGTTGTTGTTGCCGGAGTTGTTGTGCCCGTCGGACGGCTGCGATCCGCCGGAGCCGAACCCCCGGCGAAGCTTCTTGCCGGCGCTCTTGAGCGTGGAACCGAGCCCCTTCATCTTCTACAAAAACGGAAACAAATAGCGCAAATGGGGGAAGTGAAGGAGTGGAGAGGTTTACCAGGAAGGTGTGGCGAGAATGGAGGGAGTGGTGTCCCATTTATAGCCCCTCCAAGGCTTCCAAGGGAAGGAACCAGCCGGTTCAAATCCCTCCAGTGTGCCGGTCAGCACAATTCAAATCTTCGCGGATTCCGTCCCGCCTTGGCTGCCACGCCTTCTTTTCCTCTTTCCAAAGCTTTGCACAGTGATGAATGTTGGAGAGCAGGGGAACATCTGCGAAAAACTCAGCTTTCCTAGACGGTGTCGATTGGCACGGCAGACCGTGCCGGCTGGCACATTTCAAATTTTCGCGCATTCCCCTGCATCTTCGGCTGTCGCGCCTTCCTTTTCTCTTCCCCATGTTTACACAGTGCTGCATGTTGGGGAACAGGGGGACATCTGCAAAGTCTCCAAACTGTGCCGATCGGCACGAAGATCGTGCCGGTCGGCCCTTTCGCTCTGTCCCAATCTGGACTTGCATTGCCCCTTCTGCGCTCGACAGCTTCATGGATGTCAGTCCCCTTTTTCCTCTCCCAACGTGTGCAGGCTTGAATGCTTCATTTGAATTCTTGGACAGTGTGCCGGTCGGCACTGTGCATCCTGGAACTGGTGCAGTGCTCTGTCACTTTTTGCTTTGCGGATTTCAAATCTCCCGCTGTTGTTGGACTTCCTGTAGCATCAAAATCTCTGGAGGTCGCGTTTCCATGTAGTGCCGGTCGGCGCAGGGTGGTGCCGATCGGCACTGAGCTAAACTTCCGCTACAGCCTCCTTCTTCCGCAAGAATCATTTATATTCCTGCAACACAGAAAACACCAAAAACACAAAAATACTCTCGGAACAATTATTGAACTATCCTTTTTATTTTTCCTTCCTTGGATACTCCGCGCGTTTTTTTCCGTGTTTCCATCCCAGACAGATTCACATCTTCAGATGGGGTTTCTTCTTACGCACGCTCCAGCTGCGCCCACGTGCGTGCCGACCGGCACGAGGTTGTGCCGATCGGCGCAGATCAATTTTCTTTTTGTTTCTTTTATTCCTGCGCTGTTAGCAAAGAGGCAAAAATACAAAGGGCAAAAATTTGCGGAAAGTAAACAGAGGAATTCACACAAAAGTTAAAACAAACACTTTGAACTAACAAATTTTTATTCCGGGAGCATTATTGTTGATTACAAGCAAACGAATTGAAGGCCGGGTTGCCCTCCCGGTTAGCACTAGCAATCTAATTCGCGTGTTGCCCTTCCGAAAGTACTAACACAAAAAGACTCTAACCCTAAGACTCATCTCCCGGACTTGGGTTGCCTCCCAAAAGCGCTCTTAGTTTTAAAGAGGTCGTGTTTTGAGTATTCTGTAAAATGTGCTCAAATGCCACTTTGAATTAAGGGATATTTATACTAACATCTTGATTCTGTTTCTTGTATTCAGTCCTTTGATCTTGCAAGTATGAAGGAAAGTGAGATGGATTTTACTGCAAGCTTTGAGCTGAGGCTCAGCGAAAGTAGTGCCACTGTGCCTGAGTGACCTGGTGCTATGGCATTGTCTTTTGGTTTGACACGGGCTTTACCAACAGATTCTGCAAGGAGAAGCCTGTTGTCCTCCCACCTCTCCCTTCTCTACACCAACTCACTGGTCACAGACAATCTTCACCTTTGAAGAGCCCATTGCAATGGCGAAGGAGGAATCAACCCTGGGTTCATCTGCATCGGCTGGCACAGATGAGTGCCCAGCTACGATGCTCAGGCGTCGGATAAGCATTGTGAGGGCATCTGAGCACCGAAGCATAGACATATCGGTTGAAACCACAGCAATCAGTTCAGATGGCCGGAAGCGCAGCTGGCCTGTTCAGATATTTAACTTGTGATGACCCATCACTATACTCCCTCCGTTCCAATTTGTAGTTCGTTTGACTTTTTTAACCGCAAGTTTGGCCACTAGTCTTATTCAAAAAATTTGTGTAAATGTAGCCAATTTTTTTTTTAAACGAATAAATGTAGCCAAATTTAAGTCATTCTTAAGGGTCTTATGTTAAATAAAGCATGCCACAACAAAAGAAGTGATATTTTGCACAAAATTTTGAATAAGACGAGTGGTCAAACTTGGGGTCAAAAAAAAGTCAAACGAACTATAATTTGGAATGGAGGGAGTACCTCTTTGGGTTCCCTGCCATCTTATTCCATGAGCAGCAATTGAAATTACAGTCTGTTTTGGTTGTTTAAGTTTGGCACACTGAACGGAGCACTTTGTGCAACTGATTTTAGGCAAAATGATGATCGTGAGGATCACAGATTGGAAGGCTGTTTCTGGAATGGTTGGGGTGTAGTTGTGTAAAAGAACCCTTCTCGATCTCCTTGCTCGCTCAAGTCAAATGGCCAAGATCGTGTATATCATTTCGTCAAAAACAAAGATCCCGCGCGCAAGGATTCAGCCAGCCTCGCCGTACCGCAATTGACGAACGCGATGCATGCCCAGCGCCGTCGTGCATCGGCCTTCCATCGCTCGCAGTGCCAGCCGTGGTCGCTGACGACATCGCCCTTCCATCCATGTGGAGCCGCCACAGCGCCTGATCCGCGCGGCGATGCCGGCGTAGTAGTCCAGCCGGAGCGTCACGTCCACCGTGCGCCAAGCCGCCAAGCGCCAATGCAAAATGGTCAGGCGTCTAAGGAACGTAGACATGCACGGAGCACTGTGGCATGCAACTCATATCTTTGCCAGCTGTGATGATATTAGCGTCTTTGGATATTTCCGATAAGCCAGAGAAAAAAAAAATCAACGGATTGAGCTGCTATACAACTCTCTTAGGACTCGTTTAGCTGATAGTGTATTATATACACTTATTTTCAAATGCACCCGTGGATTGGGTGTAACTCACCCCACCACCCTATCCACGCCTCTTGCTAACACCCCCCACGTCTGATTTGAAGCACGTATGTCAGGCCAAAAACACTCTGTCTGCGTGTAGGTTTCAAAAAAAACTCCGTCTGCACGCAGGTTTCACTTCGATTTGGATTCCAAAATCCAAAAGAACATACAGTACCAAATCTGAGCACGTACATATATGATTTACAAAATTTGCTAGAATATTGTAAATAATAAAAAACATGAGGTGATGAGGTGTGAACGTGACTTCCAGATTTTAAAAAGTAGAACAGAAAAGTGCTTCCTATAACAATTTAACGTTACGATTATATCTCCAAAAACACTTTAACTGCCAGTTGAATTTATTGTTCAACACAAGAAGCCAGCACTGAATTAATCTGTTTGCAGAATCTGGGAACAGCATAAAGTCCACAGGATTTTAGTTTCATGTAGCCGAATCAAGCATTTTTAACCAAACAGCAACACAAACATGCCCAACAAGAAACAGGATAGAACATGCTCAGCATGAATTGGACAACAACAACAACTGATCATTACAACTTGCAGCTTAGTAGTAGCACCAAAAAACCAATGAATAGACCAACTTGATAGTGTGGTGGCACCAAAAAAACAACGTCAGCACAGAAAGATCCGATCAAAAGATAGCCAAAATTCTGGAAATAATTAATAAATTTGGAGACATCTCCACCAGCATATCTCCCTATTTCCATTGAAACTTTTTTCCCAGCATCACCTGAAACAGAGGTACAAGGCAAAAGGTTAGGTTTATTGGCTCCATATCTTCTGTGGAAAACTGACTGCTAGCAACACAGAGAAACTAGAGAACAGAGCTAATAAGGGAGCTTGCAAATTCTAGGAATTTAGAACTGCAGCAAGTGCACTTGTTCAGCACTTGTTCATACAATAGGAGAATTAATCCTTCAAATATTTGTGAAGGATTGCTTGACTAGAACATTTACTATTATGAAAGTGACACAACACAAAAAGATAGATGCAAGGCTTGCTGCTGTGGAACAGCTGAACTGCTAATAAAGGACTGCATTTTCTACTCTTTTTTAAACTCGAGTCTAAACATATTGTCTGAATCATAGTAGAATATCTTAACTGAAAACGAACACATGCAGTACTAACTGAAAACGTACAGACCAAGAACAAGTTGTTGGACTCCCTCCTGCGAGTGCAATAATGTTTTTCAAGAGGTTCAACAATCCAAATGTACTGATTAACCAAGTGTAATACTAAGCTGAACTGCACTACTAGAAGCAGTTATCAGAACCCAAAAGTTGAACTACACTACTGGAGAAGATAACTAATTAACCACTTAAAAGCTGCTGATATCTCAATGTCAGCAGATGCCAAAGCAACTTTCTGAAGAAACAGCAGATATAAGCTACAGATTGAATAGTAGACTGCAGTCTCAATGTCAGTAGATGCCAAAGCAACAAAATGCAGATGCCAAAGCAAACAAAAGACTGCAATATCAGCATGTATAGTATCAGCATCAGACTTGTCAGGAGACTGAAGAATTGAAGTACATTACAGTACTGCTAGTAGATCATGATTTGATTGCAGAGATAGATGTCCTCTATCGGGAATGGATGTCTTAACCAAATGAAGTGGAGCAACAGCTCAGGCACAACTTGACTAATAAACTATGGATGCATAGTTAATCAACTATCACTTGTTAGGACAGTAATTAGCCAATACTGCAATTGTTTGCATTGAATCCTACGAAGTAACTTTTCCTAGTGAACCAGCGAGGGCCGGCGAGGTGTCCAGGGCTGGCGGGGCGGCAAGTGCGGCGAGGACCGGCGAGGGCCGGCGAGGGCAGCGAGGGCCGGCAAGGCGTCTCCTCAGCCAGCGGCGAGGGACGGCGGGGCATCTCCACCAGCCCGGAGAGGTCCGGCGAGGCGTCTCCTCAGCCAGCGGCGAGGGACGGCGGGGCATCTCCACCAGCCCGGAGAGGTCCGGCGAGGCATCTCCCTTAGCCCGGCGAGGTCCGGCGGGGCATCTTCCCCAGGCGGCGGCGGCGCATCAGGCATAAGCGAATCGCCTCCCCAGCGATAACGAACAGAGCACCGCGTGGCCTCCCGTGTACACCAATCTAGGGGGGTTATTGCAAAAACACCATGGCAGATGAGGGCCGGCGGGCGGTAATTTGCAAGATGTGCGTCCCTCGTTCCCTAGCCATCGGATGGAGGATGAACAGTCCAGATCGCTAGTGTGCACGGTTGCATATAAGCCCGGTGTGCACAGGATACGTTCTCTTATAAGACATCCAAACAAATTTTGCAACAGAGCCTACAATATGTAGCAATTAGGGGGCCATCTGAGCATCTGGCCACCACCAACTCTTACACTATTTCTTGTATGAACAAACAACAAAACAATTCAAACGAAGCAACAATAATTCCATCATACATTGTCAGTTCACTAAAATATTGTGCAAATATATTTAATTAGGTAAGTCATATAAGGTGACTTATCTCATTCAAACAATGTGGCAAGAATGGCACTGGGAAGGATTGTTTGTACAGTCGTAGCAAGTAGCATTTTCTACCCTGCCTATTCATATATTAGAGGGAGTGATTAAATAAGAAGGTGCATGAAATAGAAAGCTAACCGGCACTGTTAAATGCTCCATTTTAAAACAATAAAAATCAGGAAGTGGGTTGTAAGCAAACAGTACAAAGGAAATAGCTGTACAATGATAAGCAAATTCAGGAGATTTTTTTTTCACCTCTAATAAGGTACATATTTGCCTCTTTACCAGACAGCTATCTCTGTTAAATAAATATCACCATCCAAATCTGGTGCACATATAAGAAATTAATCAACACCAAACCTGCAGAGAATGCCAATTAGTCTTGCAGATAGATACCAGGACATATATCTCAATTTCAGCATATCAAGAGATTGTGGCAAGCAGTTGGACAGATGTCAAGCAAGTTGCGGCATACAAAAGCCTGATGAAATAAGAACGCCGCTGCATATTTCAGAATTAAAAGGCCAATACATGTTATGAAGCATCTACTTGCTAAAAGGCAGTAGCTCCAATACTTGTTATGGCTGAAAACTTTTTACCTAGACTCCTTCAGATGTAGCCCAAGCCTTCAAAACCTCGGGTCCAACTGCAACAATACCAGCTAAGAGTTTAAACTATCATCTGCATCCGAAACAAGAGATCTAGAACATGAATGGCCATAACTGATGGTCATACAGCCTAGTTTTGATACAAATGATAGATGAGAAAATAAATTAGATAATTTGATGGGAAAAGTATGTAACACCTTGATAAATATCTGAGAACAACCTATCTGGCCAATGTGGTACCAGGCTAATTGCAAAATTGTACCATAGAGTCCATGCCTGATTGCAAAGTACTGGTAAGAAGCATCCTGAAAATCACAATTAAAATTTATTATATACATGCTACATATTTTCGCACAATTTGGTCAGTTATCAGACAACATTTTGCACATCCAAGTGAGTGCTTGCATGTATGCACACACAAACTCAAAAGTAAAGAGCACTGGAAGGAGGAATGCTGAGTTGCATATTCAGTCACTATAATCTTCACATGTTCCCTCTGTGATTCTCTGTAATCTGCACATAGGAATGCTGAGTTGCATATTCACTCACTATAAAATTGTAGCCCTTTTAGGGGAGCTGCTGCCTAATCAAACTTCGGTGTAGAACTACCTCCATATAACCAAATCACTGTCATAAAATTTATTGGTGCTCACAAAAAAAAAAAAAACTATCCAATTGAAACTTTTGTCTATAATTATCCTACAAAAGGAGCAATCGAAAGCAAAAGAGCATACAAGCTCACCTCAAAATCTGCTAGACTGAATAAGTTTCCTCCCACCTCCATTCTCCATCCCTTCAATTTTAACATTAACAGAAGCCACCATCACATATCAGTTTAGTGGAGTTAGCGCAAAGGAAAAAAAATGGGGAAAAGCACACACATAAGTACCTTTCTGACTTATACGCTTTATATGTTGGGAGAATTGTTTATTTGGCCCTGGATTCATCATTTTTAGGCCTGAATATTGTTTTCAATAAGCTGGACCCATCATAGAATCTATAGCTTGCTTAGGTACGACATAAACCTGTAATGAAATATATTGACTGGAATGGTAGGGTGGCTTAGCCTACCTTTTAGCTTTATGTTCTTAAGGCAATGGAGACGGACTGATTTCATCATCCTCAGTGCCATCACCAGATTCTAATTGTAAGTCTTTTTGGCTTTTGCAGATACAATTAGGTGCATAGCAAAAGCTATGTACCTATAGGAAAGGCAAAATGACTTACAATTTAGGATAAAGGGAGTAGAAAAGTTAGGAAAAAAATGAATCAGGGAAAATAGTCAAGACTTACCTTAGATGGGAATGGGATGCATTGGTAAACATGAACCATTAACTAACTACTCAGTTGAGGGCTGTGAAAATCGGGGGAGACTGAAGAGTGAAGACCAAGTCCATATACAATCTTTTAAGACCATGTTGCCTTTGGCTCGTGCTCATCTCCCAAATTCGGCCATGGCAACCAGGTCACCCGCTCATTTTTTCAGTAGAAGAACATCAAAACCAGATCTGCAACCTGAAAGATACAGATTAATCATACTTGGGGTTGTCAAATGCTTGATCCACTGAACTGGCCACAAATAAAGATTGCTCAGGTAAACAAAGTTAATAAGTAGTAATTGATAATCTTTTGAAAGCAGTCTCTTTTTCTAGTTTTTTATTCAGAACATGAATAATGCTTTAAGCCATAGCTACCAAAACCCAATAGGCACTTGGGAGCGGAAGGCTGATGACATATATAATATTGAAATTAGAAGATCAGTGAACATACCCCGCGAGCAGAGGTGGCTACTCCTGATGTTGTGATTGGAGCTGGAAAGTACAGTTTGTACAGAAATTAGTCCAAACAGAGACATTTGATCCATTCAAATTCAAATACAAATAAAAGTACAAAAGCAAACTAACATGTCCCTGAACTCAAAACAGTGTCACCGGAAGAACCTATCATATCATTTTCGAAAGGGAAGGGGAACAATAAGGCAACACAGCCTCACCTTGGTCTGGGGCTGCTCGCGATGGAGGTATCCGGCACCGGGAGAGGTCGTCCTCCGTGCCGAACCGTGCCGGTGCGATAGGACTTGGCCTGGTGACGGAGAGACCTAACCCTAGGTTGACGACGGCAGCACCGTGCAACAGCAGATTGCCGGTCATTGGCGCAAGGATTTGGGAGGCGCAACCAGTGGGGGATGCTGCTGGCTCGCGCTAGCGGCGCAAGTGGGCATGGAGAAGGAGAAGGACACGCCGTCGTCGGCCCCACGTCGTCGGCCTTGTCGCCTAGCGTCGGGCACGCCGTCGGCCTTGTCGCCTAGCGTCGGGCGAGTCCGAGAGAAAGAGATGGGAAGCGATGAGTTTTTTTACAGAAACAAGGGAGTCGGTTATATACTCGACACGGCAAAGTAGCAAGATGCTGTCGCGGCCATCCATGGGAGGATCCGGGCCTCCGGCAGCCGAAATTAATTTCGGTGACATAGCTGTGGTAAAAGTTTGAGGGAACTCTGCATCTTTGTTAAGAGTTAATTCCCCAAAAGAGAGAATACCTCCATGTTTTCATAATGAATTTTTCCGTAATATCTGTGGAGCTGCCGTTCCATAGAATGGTGGTGGAGCTGCCATTCCACATCATCCTAACTGAAAGTAATTGCAAGTTGTACACTAACACAGAATGAGAAAACAGCACCATAATACAAATCATTGAAAATCCATTAACATCATCCAAACATAAACGGTGTTGCCACTCAAGAAGTAAACATCGCAACATTTGAAAGTTGTGCAAGCTACCCCTATAGTTCTAAGTTGTTTGCCACGCCCCTAAAAAAATACTCATCACAACGGTCCAGAGCTGGCAAAAAACAGCTGATAGTCTACTCACAATCAGGATCAGGGAAACGAATCGGGGTCGACAACAGAAGGTCGACCTGATCGAGCACGGACGGGAGATGTGCCCGAAGCCAGGCAACGTTGTGAGTACCTTTCAGTACCAGATCAGCGGTATCCTTTACCACTTTGCCAAGATCTTTCACTTCGCCTAAGAGCCGAAACACTTCCTCCTCATCCTCCTCATCCTCCTCATCGACACATCCTTCGACTATTTCCTTAGCTTCCTTCGCCAGACGTACGAGCGTAACTCCTGAGTTCTTCAGGAGTCGGAGGTCTTTCAGGAAGCCCCCTTCCAGCTTGGCCTCCTCAGAAACGAGGAGGGGATACAGATCATCCTTGATCTTGTGGAGCTCCAGCGCCATGCCTGCCATCAGCGAGAGGAAATCCATCTGGTCACAGCGCCAGTACCTCCGCTCAAGCAGATTGGGGCATTGCCAGTCCCTCCTCTGAATCAGGTTGACGAGGAGTGCACACGAGTCGCTCGCTATGCGCACGGACTCCAGAGAGACGAGATCTACAGACACGAGCTTCTGATCGGAGCGTTTCTGCAGGGCTTGGATGTCGGCATGGCGGAAGATGCGTACGTTGACCATCTTTTCCTTTTGGCGGCGGCGAGACGGAGATGCGGCGGCGGCGGCGGCGGCAGCGAGACGGAGATGGTGCGGGTTGTTGCGGCGGCAGCGAGACGGAGATGGTGCGGGTTGTTGCGGCGGCGAGACGGAGATGGTGCGATCTGTTTTCTACCGTGAGATGGGATTTAGGTGGTGTTTGGCTACACTTTGGGTTGGTGAATCAGGTTGAGGATAGGGAGGAGGCGGCGGCGCGTGGATGGGAGGGGAGGGGAGGGAAGAAGAGGAGGCGGTGGCTTCTCGTGGATGGATGGGACTCAGGGGAGGGAAGAGGAGGCGGCGGCTGCTCGTGGAGAGAGATGTACGCGGGGTGAAGAAGAGGAGGCGGATAACCCTAAGTGCCACATATAAGCGCTTATATAGCAGGTGGACCGCTCGGGCCCGAAATGGGCCGAAATGGGCCGGTCCGCCATTGATGTTTATGTGACGTAGTTGTGCCCGCCACTGCTCATGTCACGATGTCCGCCCCTGATAAGTGCTCCAGGTACTGTAGCTTCGCTGATGTCATCTTGTCCGCTACTGCTATCTGCTACAGTACCTCGCGCGAGCCTGCAGTGACGGATAGGTGGGTGTGCGCCACTGCTGTAAAATTTCAAGTGTCATATTAGGCTCTTTTTGTACTAGACTACTAGTGGAATGTTGATTACGATTATGTGTAATCTTCAGGATTACATTCATGTAATCTTCAAGACTATATTTCCCCAAATATCTTATGCATATAATCTTCTGGATTATATGTTATTCATATTAAAAATGTAAACTTGCAATATATCTACGAGATTAAATAAATGCAAGAAAGTAAATTGCAATAAATAAATAAAGCAATGCATAGTACTAATATAAAGTTGCAATCAATAATCATGCCATGCAAGGTCTTCAGGCCTATGATTCCTACCGGCTTAGGCCGCGTAGTGGCATGTCATGGTGAACTTCAGGTCACCGTCAAATGCTATATATAATTAAGCTCGTCGGATGTGATCTTCAGGATCAATCTGCGACTCATAATTGCAATAAATAATTCGTAGAATTTAAATAGGTGTAGAAAATAAACTGCAATATATGTAAACTGCAATAATTAAATCTGCGGGATTTAAACACGGTAAAGTAATTGCAGTGAATAATAGCAATAATAATAACAATAATATAAAAGGGATATGGTGGACTTCGGGCCACACATATTTCAGGGGCTTCGGGCCGTGCATTTAGGTATTATTATAGTGGACTTCAGGTCACTTTTGCGCAAAATAAATAAGATTGCGCAGCCCAATTCAAATAGGCCAAATCAAGGGAAGAAGCCCATTCATGGGCTGACCTGCCGGCCTGCTAGACTCGTTTAAGGGGGTTGGCCACTCTTGGCCGTCCATCTAGATGGACGGTGCACATTGCTCCAAGCAGGGTATATAAAGGGCAGGTCAAAACCCTAACCCTAACTCCTTTCCCATTTTCTCCCTCATTCTCCTTCTTCCTTATCTTCAGGACAAGCAGCAGAGAGAGAGAGAGAGAGGCAGAGTGGGGCGTCGGCCTCCACATCCCGCCGGGCGGGGCCCGCATCGGCGGGCTAGCCGCGTGTCGGGGCCACCCCGCGCTCGCGCGTCTGCGTCGGGGCCGTGAGCCGCGCGCCCGCGCGTGTTGGAGCGGCGGCGGCGGGGCCAGGGGCCCCTGCACGCCCTTGCCGGATGGCGTTCCGCGCCGCTGCTGGGGGCGTCACGACGGGGGCGGCTCCCGTGCTGGGACAAGACGCGGCAGACGCGACGACGGCGGGGCCAGGGGCTCCCGCGCGCCCGTCTCGCGGTGCCCGTCTGGTGGCGCGGCTGAGGTCTTGGCGCGCTGGACTCTCTCACCAGCGGCCTGCTGTTGACGGTGTAATTTGACTAATTTTACACCCCCAACACCGTCAATAAAAGCCATCATTCAAGGATAAAACAAACGTTCTTTTTCAATAATGGCTTTCCACGAGTTTTGGTGATATATTTGGTGCAGGAATGAAATATAAGGAAAATCATGAAGAAATGAAGGAAAAGTGCACCGGCCGGCCCAATCATAGGCCGGCCGGCCCACTCAGGCTTCCCCTGCAGCCCATCTACAAGGCCTCCAATGCTCCCCCACGTCCAAATCAAGGCCCGGCCCAACAGGAAATCAACCATCTTCTAGAACATGGGCTGAATGGGCCAAAAGTGAAGGCCAAGTCGTTTCTGCCGTCCCCACGAAGCCACCGACCATCTAACCGCCATCAGGAAGTAATCTGGGACGTCCAGGACAAAGGCGGTGGCGAACCGCCACCATGGACGGCCTGCCGCCCCCCCCCCCCCCTACCAGGCCGGCCGGCCTAGCTTGGCGGCCCCGCCACTCAAGCTTCGGCTACATAAGCCCCACTGTCCTAAGGACCCTATATATACCCCTGCTCGGCTCCAGAACAGAGAGCACCACACACATTGATACATTCTTCATTTAGTTTTCATATAGTAGCGTAGCGCTGCTATAGTAGTGAGTGAGTGAGAGGGAAGGAGAGTCGGAGTTCCCGGAGGATGTCGGGGCTCTGCTTCAACTTCGCCTCGGGTATGCTTCCTGCCTGGGAGTAGTCTACCAAGTCTTCCAGGCCGGGCAACATGTAAGGATATTATTGGTCGGATAATAAAGTAAGGTATTCTGCTCTATTCAATTGTGGGTTTCGGGTATATAGTTAGTATTTATTTATTTAAATACTTGCTATGTTGACTAGCTTATTCCTAGGTCGCTAGTTGTGACGATAGATGTAAACGTGGTGTTTAGATCTAGAGTTATCCCTGATCTGCCCGTAATCCGACGGAGGACGGTAGCCCCACGTGTGACAGGCGTGTTCAGGCCTTTGTAATCCGCCACGTCTGGGTTGTCGAGATGGTAGGGTCTTAATTATAGCACGTATAGTCCTTCTTAGTCGAACCTAATTCTCGGGTTGGCTGCTAAGGAAGTAGGTGTGCCCCGAAACGATTGATAGAGAAAGGATCTTACTGAGTTATCCCGCTACATAATTCCTTAGCATTAGATTGCCTGGCCAGAGGACTCTTTTATTTATTTGCTGCATTCACTATAACCCTTGCGTGCCCCCTTTATTCGGATAATTGCTAGGATTAGAGTCTCTTTTACACTGTTCGTTCCCTGTGGATTCGATACCTTAGGAATACTCCTGGGTGAAAGCTACATCGGTATCCGTGCGCTTGCGGATTAATTTCTGTTAGGCCTTAGGACTGCCAACACCTGCCAGGGCTTCGGGCCTGGCACCGCGCCCTCATGGCCGGGGCCAGCGGCAGCGGCGGCGGCGGCGCCTGGCGGGGCCCATGGCCGGCCGCCCTTCAGCGCCGGCGGCTAGGGCTGTGCCCACGGTGGCTCGCGGCTGGCGGGGTCGCGCCCGCCCGGCGGCTCCATCCGCGGCCGGGAGCGCCCGTGCCTGGGATGCGGCGGCGTTGGTAGGGCCGGAGGGCTCCCACGCACGTCTCGTCTGTGCCCAGGCCCGAGAGCAGCGCGGCGGACGACGAGCTTCGACACTAGTGCACGAGACAGCGACGACGAGCTCCAGGTTCATCCACCGCCTTACCTCAATTAGGGTTTGGGTGCATATATTGGGGAAATTTTGGGGAATAGCATGATCTAGGGTTTCGAAATTTTGGGGAAAAATACTAGGATTAGCACTTGTGTAATGAAATTTCCCCTCTTTGCTTGATGATTGAAACCCTAGATAGCCATACATGCCTCTGATATTGATACTTTGAACATAAAAGTGCATCAACGCAATGAAGTAAGCATGAACAGCAAGAACTTCATGTATTTGAGCAAGAACAGAATCATATGCAAGAACTGGAACTTTGAACAAAGGAATAGGCCCCACTTATCCATCAAGAACAAACAAGCAGTGTATGTAGAACTGATTTCTCACTTACCTTAGCGTCTTTAGCTCGGTTAGAACTTCGTGCTGATAACGTGTTAGAAATCGAGTTCGTCCAATGGCACACCTGCACAATAGAACTATATGACACAAGCATAAGAACACAGGGAGGTGGGAGAAAGAGGGGGCTGTTGTATTTGAATTCTTGATTGATCATCTTACAATTGAGTCAGGGATGTCTTTATATAGGAAACAAGGTCGGTTTGCTACAGTAACCGACCTTACTACAGTAGCCGACATACAACTCATAACACATAAGATGCTAGCTAGATTATCATCTAGTCAAGTTGAATTCTTCCTCCTCTTATAGCTCATCAATTTGATCTTCTCTTCTCTTTCATTTAATTGGCCATAATTCAAAGACCTTGTTCACATTGGGCCTGTTCGGCTGCTATATTCAACAGGCTTCTGCTGCAGCTGGTTTCCTCTCACGTGGCTACAGTAGCAACAGCCAGCCAACAATGCAAAATAGAACAGCAACAGCCAGCCAA
This sequence comes from Eragrostis nindensis, assembly GCA_012490785.1. Taxonomy (NCBI): domain Eukaryota; kingdom Viridiplantae; phylum Streptophyta; class Magnoliopsida; order Poales; family Poaceae; genus Eragrostis; species Eragrostis nindensis. Next base: position 231,372 of record JAAXCT010000769.1, on the reverse strand, counting down.
CATTGCAAAATAGACCAGCCGAACAAGCCCATTGTCTTTGATTCACAACAGTTAGGAGATGGGCGGATCTCACATCAGAATAATTCCACAGTACTCACATCGGGAAGACTCGGGATGGGCGGATCTCAACACTTTTCCAGATGGGCCAGATTCGGTCGGGCCACGCCTCGAAATACAGCAGCCTCAAGAATGGCGGTGGACCGTGGGCTACATGTGTTTCTCCAGGGAGCCCATTGGGCTGAGTGGCTGTGGGCGAATCGTCCGGGCCCGGGTAATCCAGGCTGCTGAGCAACGGGCCACACACAGCACACGACGGTGCGCCGGTGCAGAGTGCAGACTGCAGACGCTGGCCGGAGTGCCAGACGCATCCCTGGTGTGATGTCCACCGAAGGGTCGTCGTCGTCTTCTTCCTCCGCCTGGCTCTCCAGGTCCTAGCTGTCCCGAGTCCCGAATGTATAGTCAGTCTCTACTACTTAATAAATCAAAACTGGTCGTCGGCCGTGCAATCAAGGTGGGACCCTTTCGATACCGCGCACGTTGCGATACCACGCCCTCCCTTCCATACCGCACACTTTGCGATACCGCGCCCTCCCTCCGATACCGCGTCCTCCTCCGATACCGCGCCCCGCATTCTTCTGAACATCCGTTTTTCATCAGAGGAACCACGTTCGGTTCGGCGTTGGTATGCGCTCCGGGTTCCGCACCATCCGCACGTGTCTTCGCTCGCGCACTAAGGCGATCATCCACCTTTCGCTCTTCATCTGAGGACTCGTGTTCGTTTCGTCGTTGGTATGCCATACGTCGCTCGCACACCCGGACGCACGTCTTTCGTTCGTTCATGATCTTACGGACCTCGTTCGATTCGGCGTTGGTATGCGGGTAGCTTCCCGTCGTCCGTATGCGAGACTAAACACGCGTGCGCACTCGGTTGACATCCGCTTTTCGTTCCTCATCGGACTGTCCATATTCAATTCGTCGTTGGTATGCCAAGGCGCTGCTACGCAACTTAGCTCGCACACACGGACGACGGGGCGCTACTCGTTTGCACGGAACGTCCGTCTCATATCCGGACGCACATATTTCGTTCGTTCATGATGTTACGGACCTCGTTCGACTCGTCGTTGGTATGCGAGTAGCGCCCCGTCGTCCGCATGCGAGACTGCTGACGCGTGCACACTAGGTTGGCATCCGCCTTTCGTTCCTCATCGGACTGCCCATATTCAATTCGTCGTTGGTGTGCCAACCGCGCTACTACGCAACCTCGCTCGCACACACGCCTGCGATTCCGCGCCCCCTTCGATACCTCATACCCTCCGATACCTCACAAGCCTGCGATGCCACGCCCCCCTTCGATACCGCGTCTCCGTTTTTTGCAACAGAGGAGCCCCCGTTCGATTCGGTGTTTGTATGTGATCCGTGCCACCACCATACGCACGCGTCTCCCCGCGTGCACTCGTTTGCCATCTGCCTTTCGGTCCTCATCGGACTGTCCAGGTTCAATTCGTCGCTGGTACGCCATCCGCGTTGCTACCGCCCGCGTGTAATCTTTCGTTCGTTGATGATCTTACGGACCACGTTCAATTCGTCGTTGGTACTCCATCCGCGTTTCCTATCGAACGTACGAAACCTCACTCGCACACCCGGACGCATATCTTCTGTACGTTCGTGATCTTACGGACCACGTTCAATTCGTCGTTGGTGTGGTATGGCGGCTGCACGCTTTATTTACTCCCACTCTCTGCACTTGTGAAACCCTACATCTCAAATCATCCTCTCTCTCTCGAAGTCGCCGCCTCTCCTCCTGCTGCATTCCGTCTTGCGAGGCCGGAACCCTTCTCCGGCCGATCTCGTCCCGTCATCCTTCGTCGGTCCTCTGCTCTTAGCTGGATCTCCGGGAATGGACGTCCGAGCTTATATCTCCGATCTGGATCTCGGAGCTTCTGTCGTCTCGACCAATCGATCGGGGGACTACCCTCTAGGTCATGGTCCAGTATCTATGGTCAACATTGGTAACACAAAGGTATTCATTTTTTGATCCGTCGGTTGTTTTCGTTTGTTGTTACGTTGGTCGTTTTACTACTGAAATGCCTTCGTGATAATCAGAACGAAGAGGAAAATGAATCTAGGATCATGAAGAGGCGTAATACACCAGACGATGTTCGGCGAGAGCGAAATCGGATTCGCCGTGAGAAATATCGTATGTCAAAAGCAGCGATGGACACTTGTGATAGACTTGGTATTTCCTATGACTTCGGTGACATACTTGATGTGACCAGGCCTTCTACTGTAACGAAATTAGGTATGTTCTCCGGTTCTTGATGTATTTCTTCTTGAACCTACTTTCTCTTATGTCTATTTCTCGCAGAAGTCCAGAAGGAATGTCGAAGCAATGCCCATCGTCTAATACTATTATCTGAAGAAGAAATGGAAGCTAAAAGATTGAAAGAAAGAGAGAGGTTCGCAGCAATGACCCCCGTACGAAAGGGTGCTCGGAGTCGAAGTCATTCAGGTGCGTCCGGCGACGATTGAAGATTTGTAATCCCTGTATTGTGTTGAGTGGATCCCACATTCTCTGGTGTGTATTCTATTTGCAGAAGCTCCGAGTGAATGTCGAAACACTTCCCGTTGTCGAAGAATGTTATCTGAAGGACAGAGGGTAGCTAAAAGGTTGAAAGAGAGGTTCGCAGCAATGACTCCGGAACAGAGGTCAGCTGGGTGTCGAAGCAATTCAGGTACGTCCAGCGACGATCGAACATTTTTAATCCCTGTACGGTGTTGAGTTGATCCCACCTTCTCTTGTGTGTATTTTGCTTGCAGAAGTCCCGAATGGATGTCGAAACACTGCCCGCCGTCGAAGAATATTATCTGAAGAACAGAGGGTACTTAAAAGGTTGAAAGAAAGAGAGAGGTACGCAGCAATGACTCCGGAACAGAGGGCAGTTCGGTGTCGAAGGCAGACATTACTTCGACGTGAACAGCGGAGGAGACAAAAATTGTGTAAAGGAATAAATAGTTTAATTTGTTCAAGCAGTTGAATGTTTGATTTGTATAGAATGTTCGTGATGAGAGTTGATTAGTAGAGATTGTTATTAGTTAACCTCCGCACCATTCGGATCCGAGCATACGGAATTTCGAACTGCCTTCACCATGGGCAATCATAGGGATACGGCGCAATGAAATATTATACACATGAGTCATTGAAGAAACTAAAACGAATGTATCCAACCATCCAGGTGATCTAAGTTAACATATGTTCTACACTAGGTGCGATGTTCGCATGAGTCAACAGCTGATGTCTAGGTAGTCCCCAAAACAGTGCAAAGATGGTGAACACATCCAACCATTATACAACTGACGTCAATGCATGCAACATATTATCATCTTGCGTCGTTTTTCTTGACAATCTCAACTGATGCCTTGTACATGTCGCCTTGATTGGTGAGCTTCGCGATGCATATGTCACCTTCGTGGATGTTGTTGTTGTTCCCGAAATCACCCCATCTCACGGTTCCCACGTTGTTGCCGTAGATTCCTATACGGCCAGTGAACTTTGATTGGGATGCCGGAGTGGAGAACTTGATCGTCTGGCCATCCTGTAGGTATCGGCGAGTGTACTCCGCGCTGAAGTTCTGCATAATGCAGGTTTTGTTGGATCTTATCTTAACATGATATTTACACGAAGAAGAAACACTTTGGCTTTGCAAGTGCAACACTTACCATGAGTCCCTTGTTTGCAGCTGTCTTGGTGACCTTGAATACATACACTGGCAGTTCTCTGGCTTTTGGTGACACCCTCTTCTTTATATCTTGCTTGAGCTCTTGTGATAGACGGAGGCGATTGCCGTAGAGAACATTATGCTCAACTTTCCTCATGTGGCCTGAGTTGTTAAAAGATGGACATTAGCAGTATGGGACCTTGATGACTTCATAATTTTGATGAAGGATCGTGTACCTGTGTTCTAGCTTTGGAAGCCCGTGATGTTAGTTTTAAGTTGGTGGATGGCCCCTGTTCCTTTTTCGCTCCCGTCGGCAGCAAATAAAACAAGTTTGATCTCATTACTTCTCACAATGACGAAAACGGCCGAGTCTCCCGATTGAATGTCCAAACGCTTTGTGAGGTAGGACCAGCCCAAGCCAAGCATTGTCCTCCCCTCTTGCTTGCGGACGAGCACGTCGTGTACAGAGCCGTTCTGCAGAACAAGGCGCAACGGGCTCGCCAGGCGTCCGTCAACTATTCCAGAAATTACTTCGTTTAAAACCTACGCATGGGCGAAATGCGTTTAAACGGCAGCATGAAACATGTTGTGATATGGAATCATAATACAGAAACGAAAGTGTAAGCATGATTTGGAGCTTACCAGTCGGTCTGGGATAGGGTCGTCGAATTCCACCTTGAACCATATGCTGTTTTGGAGCTGTTTAACCGGTGCCGTGAACTCATTTGTTTGCTGCATCGTGAACACAGAGCATGTTGATGTTAACTTGTGATCACAAAATGACTATCTCCTGGTGGATGCTGCCGGATAGATGAACAAAATGCGTGTATTCATTCCAAAAGCAGAGTTCAGATACGCATAACTTGAAACGGTTGTGCGGTAATTTTGGTCAGATTGACATCAACTTGATGTATATGTTCCCTAAAAATAATTGCATGGATTTTCTTTAATTTGCAGATCTGGTAATCCATTGGAATTAACTATTGTATGTCAACAACTGAAACAACTAACCAACATTGGAATTGCGCGTCGATCTGACACGAGACATAAACATGTTTAGAGACTAACCTCTGTTCTCGCCGCGGATGCAGGGGCGATGCCCTGTTTCAGGTTCCCGGCCGTGTGAGCCGCAATCAGTGGGCACATCTTTCCGAACCGCTCTCCATCGCACACGGGAGGTACGCCGTCGGAAGGTTGTGTCGCCGGCGGCGCGCTCACATTCCCCGTGGGTTCGAACCCACGAGGGATGCTGCCGACCGATGGTGTCGTCGACGGCGTGTCCAGTTGGCGGAACCCAGCGGAGTCGAACCGAGGAGGGAAGCGTCCGGCCGATGGTTCGCGGATGGCACCCAAACGCACGCCGTGAATCCCAGGATGCCCGCCGTTGTCTCCTGTTTCGGCGGTGCGATTGGCTTCAGGTGGATCAATAGCCATCGGAGCTCCAACGGCTTCCACTCCCTCCTTACGAGGGAGTGCCGGGGTGGGTGGAGAGCTATCGCGCCGCCGAATCCGCGCCATTCTTCTTGCGGAGATTGCTAGGGTTGGGGCTTTTGAGCTGGAGAGGTTGGGTTTTTTGGGGCTTTTGGGAGAGGAAGAAGAGTGAGCTGCTGTGCTTGTGCCGGTGACTGTGGACAAGCGGTTTTGTGGACAGAAATGGAAGAACCCGCATTATATAAATCATATTTATCGGGCCGCGAGCGGAGAACCGCGGCCCTTGGCCTTCCTCATGTGAAAAGCCGTCAGGAGTGTCAGCGCATGCTTGGTCAGAGTTGGGCGAAGCCAGCCGTGGAGATCGACGGGGTAAGCAAGCATAATGGACTGTCTGATTTAGTGTGATCAACTGTATAAGCCAGGGATTTTTCCTTTGGTTTTGCTGGATGTCGTAGGTCTCAGCTGACAGTGACGCTTCCACATAGATACGCCCTTGGAGTATTGAACTGATTGCCTATGAGAAAATGATGTCTGTATGGTCAACCGAGTAATCATTTCGATTATAGCGCAGGCAGCAGCACCCTTGAGCCAGGCACTCGATTTTGGGTGCCAAACTAAACATACTGATGTTTCTCGCCGCACGGGTCCTGTTATCCAGCATCTTCTTGTGCCGTCGTTACTGTGCATGCGTTGGCTTATGACTAAATCTTTTTTAAGCCAATGGGACCCGTGGGCCGCTTCAATGTCCTGCCCATGGGGGTTCCTGACTCCTTCGATAACATCTATATTGGGTTAACTAAATCCCACATTTCTCGGATGCATTAATTAATTTACCATCCGTTGTTGTTGAAAATGAGGTCGCGATTAAACCCTAGATATTTCATCTGGATATAAAAACGAAAGGGTAGACTCCTCCCACCTCATTCCAACCCTCGATAGCTCCCCTCTCACCCCAAATTCAACCATGAATGCTACGACGTACTGTTTTCCGGTTGACCTAGAGACCGCTATGAACAAACCACATGGCTCCATTGTCGACGTTATCGCTGTTGTCGCAAAGGTCGGGTTTGTGAGATCGCATCTGTCGTCTGATGTGAGGGAAGTTGTTCTTATGGACAATAAAAGGTATTGTAAGTGCATATCGGAATGTTTGTATTCATGTATATAGTTTGGATTGTTTTGATCAGATAATATCCGACAACGACTTCTGATTTATAATTTTTCGTTCTCATTATTATGTTTTGAAGGTACTCTGTTATTGTCAATCTTGTTGGAGCTCATGAACGTTCTGAAAAGCTTCTCATTGACATTTGCGTCAACAACAATTTCCTCCTTGCCATAGGTCTTCGTGTCGACCGAGAATTAAGTAATGTTGATTTTTGTTTGTTTGTCATATACAATCCGTGTCAACCATTATTGTATTTATATACAACCCGTATTTTTTATCGATGGTAGGATATTTGGCCGAGACAAAAAACACCTCATTTTTTTCATTAAACCTGGAGGATCTGTCATGTTTGCAGCACTGTCACACCCCAAAATTTCAAATTTTGGAATGTGACTTAATTTCACTAAATTTTAAAACCTTTTTGAATAGAATAAAACTTCTCAGATTTAATTATGGTGTTATCACTTTTCCTAGGCAAAAGAGCTATTTTCTAAATTAAATAAATTAATTTAGGCTATAATATAATTGTTTGTTGCATTCATGCTGGAGTAGATTGCAGTAGGTATTTTATTGTGTGGAAATGTATTTAAAAATTCGTGTAGAAAATCGATTTCGTTTAGTATAGAAATTAGAAAGGAAATAGAAATAGAAAAGAGAAAAGAAAATCACAAGGAGTCTGTGGGCCGAATTCCTTCTGCGGCCCAGTTTTTCTTTTTCTTTTCCTCTTTCCTTTTTCCTTCCCCGCGTGGGCTGGCCTTTCTCCTTCCGCGGCCCAGCTCGCCTCGCCAACCCAGCTCGCGCAACCCGCCTCGGCCCGCCGCCGCGAAACCCTAGCCACACCGCCGCCGCCGCGCCGTACGCCGCCGCTGCCGCTCTCGGCGTCCGAGCCGGGCCCACCTAGGGTTATGTGCCCTATAAAGCCGCCGCCCTCGACTTCCCTCGCCGTTTCGCCCAATTTTCCGCCGCCCTAACGAGCCGCGCCGTCGCCGCCATTGCCGCCGCCGACGAGAGCTCACGGAGCCGCGTGACGACGACGCCTCGAACGACTCCGACGCCTCGACGACCTTCGCCGTGACTCACCGCCTCTCCCCCGGCCGATCCCGTCAAGCCCCGACGCCCCGAAGCTCCACCTCGTCATCGCCGAAGTCCGCCGCCGTTTCCTCGCCGACGAACACCACCTTTCGGACCTCCTCGCACCCGCGCGACATTGTAGGTGGGTTCCCCGTCGTCTTCTCGTGCTCCCCGGCCTCTCGCGACGAGGTTTGGTGCACGGGAGCGCCGTCACGGCCGCGCTCCGGCGATGCGCCGCCGTCCCGCTCGCCGGCGGCCAGGTCCGGTCCACCGTGGACCTATGGACCACGGTCCGGTCCCGGTCCACGGGCGCCATGGACCCAGTCCATGGGTTTTCCGATTTAATTAAAACCTTATCGAATTACTGGGTCAGCCCGACGTCATGCTCGCGCAATAATCAACCTTTTCCAGTAGAAGAATAATTCTAGTAATTCGTCAGTTTTGCAGTTTAGCCCCTCTAACTTCAAACGCTTATAACTTTTTGATCGTAACTCCGTTTTAAGCGATTCTTGCGCTCACGCGATCGTAGGATCGAGCTCTAGCTTTTGGTACAATTTTTGTAGCATTTTGATACTATTTGGTGTACTGTTCCTTATTGTTTGTGTATGTGTGCCTTGCATGTTACCGTTGTTAGAAGAGGAGCCGTTTGAGAACTTCCAAGACATCAACTTTGAGCAAGCAGCAGCAGGGGATACAGGCAAGTGTCCTTGACCATTTTGGACCTATTTCCTTCTCCCTCTAGTTTAATTTGCATGCATAGCGTTTAATATGAATCCTATGTGTCTATATCCTGTTCCATACTATTTCCTTGTCGCCTGGTTGTGGTAGATGATAGTATGAGGATGGGTAGGTCATGCTTAGCTTGCTGAACTGGGTTGGATGAGAATAATTTTGATAATAATCTTGACTAATGGTTCACTTGCACATTAATCATGGGGATGGTGTAATCCTTTTTAGCAACATTGGAGAACTAGGGGATCCAAGCAGGAGGATGGTTTGATGATGGTGCGGGTATGCACGAGTACTCGTTTTGTACTCATGGTTGTGGTCAGTACCTGCTTGGGATCCTAAGAACCGGTTCGTGGAGCGGCAACCCAGGACAACAGTGCCATCACGAGGCTGATATGGAGCAGCCTGGTTGAGTACCAAGATGTTCTTCCAGTTGGCGGCATTCGAGGAAGAGGATTGGGGTGGAGTAACCTCAGTCCTAGGTGATGGATGGTGTAATCCGAGCCACGGTGCCAGAGGGGGCTACTGTTGCAGGGGTACTGGCAGTAGTGGAACCTTAGCATGGGATGTTTGCTGGCTGGAAGACGCTTTGAAAGACCTTGTAGTGATCTCCTTGCCGCACACCTCGGAAGTGTGTAAGTGCAGCGCAGCACGGGCATAAAGGAGGTTTTAGTCCACCTGGCAACAGGGGATGAAATCACGACTCGTGGGTAAAGTGGTACGACCTCTGCAGAGTGTAAAACTTTCATGAAAGCCGTGCTCACGGTCAGGAGCGGCCTGGATCCTCACATGATTAGAGATGGATGTTTTGGATGGATCTGGTGGGGTAACCAGATATGGGTGGTGTAACCCATGGGAGCTGCAGGTGGAGTAACCTGTAGTTTGGTTTGGGGTGGAGTAACCCTTTGGCTTCACAGGTGGGGTAACCTGTGTAGTTGACCTTATGTTAATCATCTTTGGGTGGGTTCTTCATCATTTAGTAAATATGTGCTTTAATTAAATGACTTAATTTTATAGTTGCTTTCTGCTATGAACCATGTGTTAGCCTTTCTTTTGTTTAAGCTATGCATGTCATCTATTCCTACACTTGCGGAGTACGATATGTACTCACACTTGCTATTCCCCACTCTATGTTGAAATGCTGCTCAGAAGATGAAGGCGCCATGGAGTACTTTGATGAGGAATACTAGGCGTGCTGTCTCCCAGTCGACTGCCTGTGTGTTTGGGTGTCTTCCGCTGTCGTTTTATTTAGTCTTATGAGACATTTTATTCAGATATTGTAATAATGATACGCTGAGACGATGTAATAATGACACTGGTTATACTGTTTATTTCACTATTGTCTCTATATGTGTGGAACTTGATCCTGGCACACATATAGCTATGCATTCAGTTTTGTCCTTAAAACTGGGTGTGACAGAGTGGTAATCAGAGCCGTGTTGACTGTAGGACGCAAGCCTAGTTAGAATGGTCGTTTCTAAGGATTATTTGCTTATATGAAACCTATTTTCATAAAAACTATTAATTTCTTATTGTTGTTTTTTGTTTATGCTTCAAAATCTATTAACATTGAAAACATACTTGTTGTTTTACTTGTACCGTACCTTGCTGCACTTTTTCCTTCTCCTTGTTCTACTGCTCCTTGTTTTCTTTACTACTCTCTTGCTTTATTACCGTTCAGTCTTTTAATAAAATTTTTGCTTTACTGATACTCTTCTTGTTTCAAAATTTTAGTGATGGCGCGTTCGAGGCTCACTGCTCGCAAGCGTGTGTTGGTTGCACCACCAACTGTTCCTTTGCTGGAGTGGATGGATCAGCCACCACAGGAGTGCCACAGCAATGGTGTTGGTTACTACTTCCCCGACAAGCTATGGGAGGTTCAGTGGAGCTTGGGCTACCATGAGCGTGCTGAGTACGTTGGGATCAAGACACCTGGAAGGGATCTCAGCTACAGCTGGGGAAGGTTCGTGTGATCATGTATGAGAGGGCTGCTCCAGATGGGATCCGAAGGGTTCGCCGCACTCATGAAGCCACGGCGCCAAGACCTACCTTTGGGGATGGGATGCAGGATGCAGCACGTCAGGCTCTTTCGGTGCTCTGCTATGAGGAAGAAGCAGTGAGGCGCTCCCAGTACAAGTACTTCCCCCATCGTCCTAGTGGAAGCTTGGAGGAGACAGTGGATAGCTCCAGTGGAGAGGGCGATTCATGCTTCAGGCATACGGTAGGTTATGTCAGGGCACTGAACGCCTTTGCCAACAATGCTTTGGAAGATCTTGCTGATAGTGCGGAGAGGATTGAGGAGCTAGAGGAGGAGATCAGGCAGCTGAAGGCCGTTCAAGCAGGAGAGGTAATGGAGGATGAGCCATTGGAGACGCCACCACCTGTTCAAGTGCCTCCACATTCTCCCAACCGCCAGGAGCTTCGTCGTCTTGAGGAGTTCTAGAGTATTAGAGTTTCCACTTGGAGTGGTGAGGTCGGTTAGTTTCGTTTAGCGTATGCGTTAAATTTTTGTAATAGTAATACTTAATGCGCCCTTTGCTATTTGTTTGGGTTTGTGCTACTTTATTGTGGGTGTGCTATGTTTGATTTAGATTTTTGGTTGAGTGCGATGTGATGTAAGACTTGTCCTACAGACACATCTTAATATAGTTAAAGTTAGAGACTTAGTACTTGGGTCTTAATCTTTTGGGTTTCCTGAATATCTACCGTTATGCACTATCTGGAGATCCTCATATTATCTATCTTATGATCAATCTTGTTATATTGCTGGACTATCTTGTATCATGGCTATGTATATCTGTCTTGCTATCATGGATTATTGTGGAATGTCCTTGGTTCTGCAATAGTTGATTATTGCTCTTGATGCTTTATTGAAATATGATTCTCTTATTTTGATATATCTATCTGTCACTTGGATATATGCATTTTACACCATTTGCTGCCGAAATTTTCTACTTTTCCAGTTATTCTTTTACCTTGGTCATTGCTAATTATTCTACACCACATCTACCTTACATATTCATCTAAGCTTTGCTATATCTTGTTTCAATTCACTCCATGATTCCTTTATACCTTGATAATCTGTTCTACCTGCTTGATGTTGTCTTACCTACCACACCTCTCTTATCATATCTTTTCCTCTTATCAGATGTCTCGGAGGGGAGATAACAATAACAACAACAATGATGCTGCAGAGCAACCTACCTTGGAGCAGTTTCTGGCAGCGCAGACCCAGCTTTTCCAGACCATGCATCAGACTATGGTCAACATGCAGCAGCAGCAGCCCCAGCCACAACAGCCGCAAGCCCCTCCAAGAGACAAGCTTGGAGAATTCCAGAGGACCAAGCCACCTACCTTTTCTCACTCTGTGGAGCCAATGGACGCTGATGACTGGCTGAAGACCGTTGAGAAGAAGCTGCAGGTAGTCCAGTGCAACAACAGAGAGAAGGTCCTGTATGCTTCTCACCAGCTTGTGGGTCCCGCTGCTGATTGGTGGGACACTTATGTGAATACTCATGAGGAGCCAGACAGTATCAACTGGCAGGAATTCAAGAACAGCTTCAGGTCTCACTTTGTGCCCCATGGCTTGATGAAGTTGAAGAGGAAGGAGTTTCAGAATCTGAAGCAGGGTTCCATGTCTGTGAATGAGTATCTCACTCGCTTCACTCAGCTATCCAGGTATGCTCCAGGGGAAGTTGACACTGATGAGAAGAAGAGAGATTGCTTCCTGGAAGGTCTGAATGATGGACTTGCTTATGCACTTGAGGCCCGTGGATTTCAGAATTTCCAGGGGATGGTGGATGCTGCTCTTGTCCTTGAGAACAGGAGGATCAACATGGAAAGGAAGCGCAAACTGGAGCGTCAGAGTCAGCAGGGGAGCAGCTCAAGACTTCGTTTGGGGTCTTCATCAGCTGGACCTACCTACCGCCCTACCCATCAGAACAGCCAGCAGGGGACTCAGCCTACTGGACAGGGATTCCAAACTCCTCAGCGCCAGGGTCAGAATCCCAACTCTCAGACGCCTCGCAGCGCACCCCAGACTTCGCAGAGGCTCAATACTGGACGGAGTCCCGCTAATGGAGGACCGTGTTTCCAATGTGGTGAGAGTGGACATTTTGCCAACAGGTGCCCCCAGAGGCGTCAGGATCAGACTCCAACTCCAAACCAGAGTGCAGCTCCAACACAGAACCGCAATGCCAACAATGCAACCCCCGCTGGACAGAGTCAGGCTCGTGCTCGTGTGAACCATGTGGCTTTGGAGGATGCTCAAGAGGCACCCGATGTTGTTCTCGGTATGTTCCTTGCCAATGATCATCTTGCAGTTGTGTTATTTGATTCTGGAGCATCTCATTCATTCATATCTGCTGCTTATGTTGATAAACACAACCTACCCATATCAATGCTTAAGAATAGAATGCTTGTTAGTTCTCCTGGTGGAGAGATGAATGCAAGGCATGTTTGTCCCAAGTTAAGCCTTAAAATAAGGGGGGTAGATTTCTCTGCAAACCTCATAGTTCTTGAATCTAAGGGAATTGATATCATCCTTGGTATGGACTGGTTAAGCAAGCATAAAGGACTCATAGATTGTGCTAAGAAGGCAGTGAAGCTGACAGCCACTAATGGTGAAGAATTGGAGTATATTGCTGATCCACTTATCACTAGCAAAGGGGCAATCAACCGAATTGTGCTGAATCAACTTGAAAGAGATTCTGTTCAGGAGACACCAGAGGAGGAAGCCACCTCGAAGAGAAAAGGTGATCTGAAGTCAGAATTCCCAAATTTTCTTCTCTGATCCATCCGAATCTCGGGGCGAGATTCCTGTTAAGGGGGGTATGTTGGCGGTCGTTAAACCATGTTTTGACCGCCACCCTACCGGTAAATAAATACATAACACCAAGATCTTGTGCATAGTAGTTAGGAATAATACTACTCCACAGGTTTTGGTGAATATTTGGATGCAGGAGTGAATAATGGAGAAAAGTGGGCCCAGCCAGGGAAATTCCCTGGCCGGCCGGCCCCACCCTAGGCCGGCCGGCCCCACCTGGTGGCCCCAGGCCCCAGGCTTCCTCCAGTGGGCTGGAAAATAATCTTTAACACATAATTCAAGCCCAGCTCGGCAGAATTCCACCGACATTCTAGAAGGTGGGCTATTTGGGCCTTTACTTGGCCCTCACTTCAATTCTGCCGACCCCACGAAGAAACCGACCTTCAGACCGCCATTAGCAAGTGATCTGAAGCGTCCACGCTCAAGACGGTGGCCAACCGACCCAAAGGACGGCCGGCCGGCCACCCCCCTAGGCCGGCCGGCCGACTTCAGCGGCACCGCCTCTCCAAAGTCGGCCAGGGTGCTCCCACCGCCTTCACAAGCTATAAATTGGACCCCTCGGCCTCCGAATCAAAGCGCACCATCACACTTCATCCAAGTGTTCATTAGTTTAGTTGAGTAGTAGCTTTGGGAGTTAGAGTAGAGTAGAGTAGAGTGAGAGCTCTCTCGGGCTTCCGGAGTCTTCTCGGAGTTCGGTATAGTTCTTTGTATCTTACTTTCGAGATATTATTTTATTTAATATAATATTTAGTTTTATCTTTATTTATTTATTTTAGTAGTTCTTTTCTATTTAGTTTATTTATTCGTTAAGTAAGTGCTCGTAGAAGTCTTGTTGTGGGATTCGTGATTGTTGGAATAGCGAGTACGAGAGAGTGCCGTCGTCGGAAATGACGTCGTGTGAAATCTGTGCTTGTTCATTCTTAGATAGGACTACTCCGTTGATCAAGAGTAGCTCCTCTAGGCGGGTTGTAAGCGCGGCGTTTAGATCTTTGCCTATGCACGTTTGGCACCCAACCCCACGGAGGATGGTAGCCGCGAGTGTATGTGACAGCTGCACCGGTCTCTGTAATCCACCACGTCCGGGTTGGACTCAGCAGGGTCTTAATTTGTCTGCATCTGTTATATAAATCTGGAATTATGCTTATGGAATATCAAGATTATGCTTATGGAAATTACAGGACACTATTTGAATAGGACGGTGAAAATTGTAGAAAAAATAGTGGTCATGGAAATGAAATAATTGTCAACTGTTTCGTCATAATATTCTTGACGGACAGATTGATTTTTTACTTACAGTGCCTTCTTCGCAACTGTAGTCGATGCTCGTGTGTTGGCACTCTCTGGTTCTGTGGATGCCGCGTTTAGTGCGATGGCAGTTTCCACGTGGTCGCATGCATCGTCGAGCACGCCGAACGTCGCTCCATGTCAACTTCACCTGGTGAATGCTTCGAGGCGATAGTGTATTCGCGGGTAATGTGAGGAATGGAAGTGGCGAGATGTAGGGGATGGCCATGTCGATGAAATGGCAGATCCATTATATTGGCTGTTGAGAGATACTGCATACGCGAACCCTGGAATTATCGTGGGCCGCATGTTTGAATAGGCCCACGGGACTCCCCAATTAGGGTTTTTGCACTGTTTTGGAATTATTCTCTCGCACCAACTGGTTGATAGGTCGAAGGTCAATGCTGCGATTTCCTTCCTCCGATACCCTTGGTCGTTGGCTACCTCCGATACCCTTGGTCGTTGGCACAGTAGCAGATCAGTAGAATGCACGATTCCAGGAGATTTGTTTTGACTCTTATGGAAAAGATGTGGCATACAAATCGGGGCATTTTTTTACCCTGCCTTGTTTTTGGGGTCGGAGTTATTCCCGTGATTACACTTCCATATTTTTTGATCGGAGGTTACCATGCACTGTTACCTCTGATGCGGATTTCGAGCCAGTTCTTACGTGTCACTGTTGGGTATGCCGTTTTTTCTCCGTGATTGTTGGATCGGAGGTCGTCATCGTGTGATTGCAGATCGCGGATTTTGGAAGTGTATATCTCGTAGTTGTTATTCGCTGATTGTTAGCTGGGCCCTCTCCTCCTGCGAAGTGACCTAGGATGCCGAGTATAAAGCTCGACACCGTGTCCCGCTTGTCAATGTGAACCATAAGCATTGATTTACAGCGAGTTTTCCACCCGACCTGTTCCTTGACTTCTATCGTGCGTTTCGAGTATAGGATAGATAATAGTAATAATGGTTAGTTTGCCTAGATTCTTTGTGTATTTCGTTCTGTGTTGTTTATCATCCTTGTCGAGGTGTTTCATTTCATCTGTTCCTTTAAAATTGTGCAGGCCCCCCCTATATTTGTGCATGTCGACGCTGTGTCAGTACTCCGTGGTGCTGTTGCTGAACTCCGTGGTTCTGAACCTGTTTGGGAGGATGTCACATCAGTAGATGGCCCGCGGACTTTCGAGGTGAGAATTCCTATTACGCTGCCAGGCAGTACCAACGAAACCGTGGTAATCACTGGGGTTGGTAATAATATCGGATCTGATCAAGTATGGGTGAGAGGACAATATTCCACTCTAGATGTGGAATGGCATGCGAAGCAAGGCGCGGCGCGTGATGCTCTGGCTCGTCTTGAAAAGATTCATCGTGTTGTAGTGCCTGATTACAATTGGTTCACAATAAAGAAAATTAGGGAAGATTCTGTTCGGCTGGGTAGAATGTACCTACGAAGTAAAGGTCTGTACCGTGAAGCAACCATAAACAGTAGTATGGTGATCGGTGGTATTAAATTTTCTGCTGCTCAGTTGATGCTGTGTGAGAATACGGTTGAGGCTGGAACTCTCATGCGAGATGTATACTTAGAGTCCTCCCGTTGGCTAAAATCTATCAATCATGATGTGAGCTTCTACCGATATAGTGCGATGAATAAGATTGGACGGGGTTATGTCGAATTTCTGAAGAGGAAAATTGGGGTATGTATGGTTATATTACAATTAATTTTCCAATGCAATAATAATGTTAAATAGGTTTCCTCCTTACTGTTTACTGATTATTACGACATTTTATTCATTATTAGCAGGTATCCGATATCAGGTTGACCAGCGGGCTATGAAGTGTGTTAGGAGTGGTTGCTTTCAAGGTTGGCTTCGAGGTCGGTGATCGATGCACTTTCACTCTGGATTCGGGCAAATACATGGAACACGTATACATTTATAAAAAGAAGGATAATAATAATAACACTGAATCGGTCGGCGATGACGTATCTGAGAGTCATGGTTTTCAAGGAGATCTGTCGGATACGGAAGCTGAAGCCCAAATCAGTGCATTGTACAATGCTATTGCCTTCCTCGTGAAACGGTACCATGTATCTGTGATTGACCCCAGCTATTCTCAGTTGAGCAGGTGCTACGATAGCGTCAAGGCTATCGAGGATGAGGTGGTACTTCTAGCAGTCAAAGGACGCGAGATCAGGAGTATGGCACTAGCTGCATCCTGCGATCTTTCTAAGATTTCTCTACGCAACGACCAGCCTTCGGAAGTTGTAGACGCCGTGGGCTTGCTGGTTCGCGACATTTTGAGCTGGTGTGATAGACTCAATGAGATAGTAACCAGTCTTACGAACAATAAGGATTATTGTTTTGACAGGTAGTAGGGATTTATTAAATAGTGAAGATAGAGATGGTTGTTTCCGTTATGTGATAATGTTTATTTGCTACAAATACTATTTCATTTTTCATGATAAATGTTTATTCAACTATTAATATGTATGAAGTAGAGGTTGTCGAATCGAAAGTATATCCAGTATTTGGCTACGCTGCGGATCCAGTTGTTTTTCCGTGCATTATGTGTAGCTCGATGATTAACGTCGGGTACAGCGGAGTTAGGAGAGGGCAGATTCGCGTCTCATCCTCCATTAACGTCCCTTCGTTCCTGATGCTGTCGTCGGTGGCGAAGCGTACTCGCTTCTGGGCCTCTCTAACGCGATTGGTTTCACGGCGGCTCGGCTCTCCTTGGCCATGACGTCTCGCGTGAGGTGCAGTACGCAGTAGTATCAATGGCGTAGTGGAGAGATGGAAGATACGCCGTTGATACTACTAGCATGATTTTTATTCCTCTTCCCGAATAAAGATCTGTTCCCCTTCGCCTCTGCACTTATTGATCGAGCATGCGATCGGGAGTGGAGAGATGCGTTTCACGCGCCCACGAGGGATACCTTGGTCGCGAAGGGAAGTAGGGTGTCGTTCCGGATCCCCAGGAGTTGTACGACCCTCCGGATTAATTAACGCATTATCCCACCCGCCCTTTCTTCTTCACCGTGAGAAAATGCACCTGTTTTATATTGCATTTACGTCGCTCCTCTCGCGAAGCTACAGAGGTCTCTCCTCCCCATTTATATCTCGGACCTACCTCCCTATCCAGCACACTCCCAGTACTGTACGACGCGCTCGCTGCCTCACCATTCACCATGACGAGCTCCCTGTTCCCGCTCTCCTTCCGCCGCCGGTAGTGTTGCGGGCTGCGCCTCTCCTCCGCGCACCCTCTCCACGGGACGTCGTCGTCGGGCGACATCGCCCTCGTCGAGGTCGTCGTCGCCAGTTTCCAAGCGCACCTGCGTGGCGGCCTCTCCTACGCGGTCGGTCGTCTTCGCCGCGCCTCTGCTCGGCTCCTCCGTCGCCGCGCCTCTCCTCGGCTCCTCCATCGCCTTCTCCGTCGCCGCTGCGCTCGTCTTC
This sequence comes from Eragrostis nindensis, assembly GCA_012490785.1. Classification (NCBI taxonomy): domain Eukaryota; kingdom Viridiplantae; phylum Streptophyta; class Magnoliopsida; order Poales; family Poaceae; genus Eragrostis; species Eragrostis nindensis. The sequence continues at coordinate 213,702 of JAAXCT010000769.1, read as the reverse complement.
CCCGTCTGCAACCTCGACGCGCTCGTCAGGCTCCGATGTTCCTCACGACATCGCCCCGCCTCCTTGCCTGCGCGTCCGCTGGAGGGGCACCGATTCCGGTATCCTCTGGTTCAGGTGCCCCCTTTGCCCAGATCTGGCTGAGATGGATAGTCAGGTTGGCGTGGTGTTGCATTGCATTAACATCACCAAAGATGTTGCGAACAACGACGAGGTTAAGAGGAACCTCCACCGCCAGATTCTTTCGAACGAGGGGTGGAATTTCTGATCTAGCCGCAGGATTCGAGTGATCCAGTCCACTATGCGCCATCGACTTCATGTTATCCTATGTTTAGTGGTCGAATAGTAGTAATGTCAATTAGTGATATATGTGAACTGAAGTAGTATATGTTCTACCTTAAGTAGTAGAGTGGTTGCTTGTGTCATGTGAACTCTTATATGTGAAATGAAGTAGTGCTGCTATATGTAATCTGGTTTAGATCTGATTGGTTGCGTTGTGTTTCATGTCTTATGTTTTCTGTGTTGGAATGTTTTGTTAATCATGGGTTGAAACATAGACGTGACTTCGGAGGCCGACAGCCCGTCTACAATGCATCATCCGTCCCATATTATTTATTACTATGTAGTAGAGATATTTGGTTTAAAAATCGCGGCGTCTGGGGATCATGTCTTGCTTATCTTTGGTTCGGAGGTCATGCCTGCGATTATTTTCCTCGGATACCCCTCATCGGAGGTTACCTGCTATCCGGATTTCGAGCCCTTTCCTACACGGGACGGTTGGTATGCTGTTTTTTCTCCGTGATAGCAGGATCGGAGGTTGGCGTAGTGGGACTGGACTCCGCGAATGATGGGATTAAATATCTCGTGGTTCAACGTGGTCCCTCTCATCATGTGGAATTGATCTCCGAAGCCGACTATAAAGCGTTGCACCCTGTGGCTCTGCTTTTGAACCCTAGCCATTTTTTTCTCAGAGCGCCGAGCTTCCTACACTCTGTGCCTTGACGTCTATTCTGCGTGTAACCAAAGGATATATGATGGTTGGTTCGTCTTGATCTAATGTGTGATTCGTTGCCTGTTTTTTATCACCACTATGGTGGTGTTTTATTTGATTTGTTATTTTAAATTTGTGAAGGCTTCCCCTGTAGTGGTGCATGTCGACTCCACGTCGGTGCTCATTGGTGTTGTATCCTGAACTCGGTGGTTCTCAGCCTATTTGGAAGGACGTCACATCAGTGCCTGATGGTCCGCGGACGTTCGAGGTGAGATTTTCCATTACGCCGCCAGGCATGATCAATGAAAGCGTGGAAATCACCGGTGTTGGTAGTAATTTGGGACCCGATCTCATATGCGTCAGAGGACAGTATTCCACCATAGATAAGGAATGGCATGCGAAGCAAGGCGCGGCACGTGATGCTCTAGCTCGTCTTGAAAAACATCACGGTGTTGTAGTTCCTGATTACAATTGGTTCACATTAGAGGGAATTAGGGAAGATTCTATCGGACTGATTAAAAGGATCATACGGTGCAGAAGCATGTACCTCTATGCAAGCTTGCAGTCTAGGATGGTGATCGATGATATAGAAGTTGCCGCTGTCAAGTTGCGTGGTGAGCGTACTGTTGACTGCGGTGCTCGTCTGCATAGTGTATACTCAGAGTCCTCCCGTTGGCTGAATGAAGTCAACAAAGATGTGAGCTCTTACAGGAATAATGCTACCAATAGTGTTGGAGCGTCGTATGTGGATTTACTGAAAAGGAAAAATCGGGTACTTATGGATACAACGCTTTCCTCGATGCAATATATTAGTCTTCAATATTTGTCTTCGTTACTGTTTTACTGATTTCGTCTCATGCATTTTCTTAACAGGTCGATGTGATCAAGTTGACCTGTGGGCTTAAAACTGTCTTAGAAGTAGTTTCTTCCGAAGTTGGCTTCGTGGTTGGTACTCGAGTTACTTACATTCTGGATTCAGGCAAATACAGTGAAGAGTTATACATGTTTAAGAAGAAGAAGGAGAATATTAACTCTGAAAGCACAGAAGATTGCGTAGATGAGAAACATTGTATTCGAGGAGACCTGTCGGATACGGAAGCCGAATCCGAAATCAGTGCTTTGTACAACGCCATTGCCTTCCTCGTGAAACGTTGCCACTTATCTGTTCTGGATCTCAGCTACTGTCAGTTGAATAGGTGCTTCAATAGCATCAGAGCTGTCCAGGATGAGCTGGGAGTTCTGGCAAGTAAAGTACGTGAGATGAGGAGTCTTGTACAATCTGCATTCTGCAATATTGTTAGCATTTCTCAAGAGAACTATCAGTTGCCAGAGGTATCACGCGCCGTGAGTGTCCTCATCCTTGACATTGGGAGCCACTGTAAACGACTCAAGGAGATACAAGACTGTCTTATGGGGAACAGGGATGCTACATAGCGATAGAGGTGGTTCATCTGATGCTATATGAATCTTTTTGTTATATACTTGTTGAATTTACTTTTTATCGATTTGAATAAATATATAATGCGAGTCATGCATTGAACCTTATCATTATGTTGCATTGTGTATGTTTTTTTTTGGTGTGTTTCGCACTATTGTTGAAACCATTACATAATTCCGGATTGCCATACATGACGCAAATACAACTAAATGTTTAGCTTAATGATTAAAGTCAGGTACGGAGTATGAGGGTGGAATGCAAGTCTCATCCTGCATTAATGGCTACTGATTCTGGAGTAAGCGGCCAAGTGCAATCGGCTGGGCGCCTCCGACGAGATCGCCTTCACTGGAGCACTATTTTTATGGTAGGTGACTTGCCTCCGAGTCGTCTGCATCTTAGATTTCCTCCGATGAATATTTCGAGCCGTTTCCTAGGCTGCATTGTTTTGTATGACTCCGTGATTGTTGTGTCGGAGGTTGGCACGATGGGATTGCGTTGCGCCCACTATGGAAGTATATATATCAGTTTGGAACAAAATGGTCTTTCTTCTGAACTCATCATAAAAATACATGCCTCATAAATTGTTGTTATTCGAATAGTAAACTGATTAATATATAATATAAAAAGCTAAACTGTTGCTGCTTTGATTCCCATCGGCTTGCCAAGTTCCGCTGAGACGAAACCGTCGATGGCGGCGTACGCGATTTGCTGAGGTGTCAACTTCATCCGTCCCCAGCTTGAGTGAAGCTTTTTATTCCCCTTTTCCATATCTGCTCCCAATAACCATTTCGCCAACACCTTGAGCGATGGCTTGCGGTGCTCTTCGGACTGGTAACCCATCTCGACGGCTATCTTCTGCAGATCACCTGGGTTGTTGACTCTGATGCCATAGTCGTTGGATAACCTGGCGACGTCTTGAAACACATCTGCTCCGAGGAATTTGCAATGAGGGCACGCCAGGAATTCCTTTAGGACGACGGGGATGCCGTCGGCGCGATATATCTGGAAGACCAAGCAACGCCTCCCGACGCAAAGCTGTACGACGGCCGTCTTGTAGCGGTTCTTACCTTTGTCATGTGCCCAGTAAATGCGCCATTCCGTGTCGAGACCGACAACAAGGTGTTGTCGATGGTCGCCGCGCACCTCTTGGATAAAGCTCTCTACAGCCTCGGCGGACCTCGTCACTGTCGTCTTGATGGTTGTGTTGTTGAAGAAGATGACGTGGTTCATCGTCGCCATGGTCGCCGCGTCGTTGTTGTTGTTCGGGGTCGAGTCAAGACGTGCGCGCGGAGGGGCAGCGAAAGCGAATGGTGGTGAACTGATGGGAAGGGTGGAGTCGCCGTGGTTCGTCGTGGTCTTTTATACACCGTTGGATGATGCACCTCCTCGTTCTCCTTTCCCACGGCGTACCGGAGGTGGTTGCCATGATTCCCGTCGCGAAGCGAGGCTCAATTAGGAAACATAGTAACTAGGCGGCCGGCCTTCTCGTTATTTGGGCCAAACGAGGCGTCGTCATTATTTGCTCGCGAAACGAGGCGTTACTATTTGGAAAAATATTTTTGGCGCAGAAATCACGGCTCTTTGACCCTTTTGACACGAGCATGTGTAAAATCTTGCATCCGCGCGAAACCATGTACCGGTATGAAATTGTTGGTTCATGATGGTTGGGTCGGTTTGATCCTGACTGATTGTTGGGTCGGAGGTCATGTGCCCGATTACTTACCTCTGATATCCCGCGTCGATGGATAGCTGCGACGCGGATCTCGAGCCGTTCCACGCGACGCTGTTTTGTATGCCTTTTTTTCCTCCGAGATTGTTGGATCGCAGTTTGGCACTTTTCGATTGCACCGATCGAATGATGGAATTATATCTCGTGGTTGAGATACGCGTATTGTATTGTGGGCCTTTTCATTTTTTTTTTGGAAAAAATAGACTGGCTTATAAATCGCGGCGCTTTGATCCTGCGTTTGTGATAGCTGGGTCGGAGGTCATGCGCGTGGTATCTTTCCTCTGATAACCCACGTCGATGCTATGTGCGACATGGATTTCGAGCCATTTTTTCGCGATGCTATCTGCGACATTGATTGCATCGAGCGAATGATGGAATTATATCTCTTGGTTGTGATACGCGGATTGTAGTGTGGGCCCTTTCGTCTTGTTGGATTGACCTTCAAAGCCGATTATAAAGAGGCGTACCCCGTACCTCCGGTCCTGAACCCTAGCCATTGTTTACGTCCTGCTTGCCACGCAACCCTGCGCCTCGCTGTGACAAAAAGGATAGAAAATGGTTGACTGCGATCTTGTGTTTTTCTGTTTGTTCTTTATCATCCTTATGGATGTATTTCTTTTGTTGTGTTATTTAAATTAGTGTTATGTTAATATTGTGCAGGCCTCCTCTATAGTTATCCATGTCGATGCTATGACAGTACTCTGTGAAGCTGTCGCTGAACTTGGTGGATCTGAACCTGTTTGGAAGGATGTGACATCAATACATGCAGATGGCAATCGGACGTTCGAGGTGAGATTTTCCTTTACTCTGCCAGGCGACATCAAGGAAACCGTGGAAATCATCGGGGTTGGTACCAACTTTGGACCCGATCTCTTGTGGGTTAGAGGACAGTATTCCACTGTTGATCAGGAGTGGCATGCGAAGCGGGGTGCGGCACTAAATGCTCTAGCTCGTCTTGAAAAACTTCACCGTGTTGTAGTTCCTGATTACAATTGGTTCGCAGTAGAGAGAATTAGGGAAGATTTTGTTCCTTTGGTTAAAATGATCCTACGGAGTAGAAGCATGTTCCTCTTTGCAAGCTTACAGTCTGGGGCGGTGATAGGGAATATACAAACTGCCGGTGATCAGTTGAGGCGGAATGAGCGTACGTCTGGACGTGGGGCTCACATGATTGATGTATACTTAGAGTGCTACCGTTGGATGCAATCTGTCAACAGTGACGTGAGTTCCTACAGAAAAAAATCGACAATTATTGTTGGAGAGGAATATGTTGATTTCCTGAAAAAGAAAAATCGGGTACGTATGGTTACAACTCTGTTTGTTATGTTTAAGATTTTGTTTTTGTTTATTCTTTACTAATTACGATGTGTGAACATTTTTTAACAGGTCCATGATATCATGTTGACCAGCGGCCTTAGAAGTGTTTTAGAACAGGTTGCTTCCAAAGTTGGCTTCGTAGTCGGTGCTCACTGGGCTTGCCCTCTGGAAGGTGGCAAATACAGAGACAATATAAATATTTTTAAGAGGAAGAAGAATAGTAACACTCAGGTAGAGGGCGATTACATGGCTGATAAACATTGTTTTCGAGGAGACGTGTCGAATACGGTGAAAGAAAGCAGAATCAGTGCAATTTACAATGCTATAGATTTTCTCGTGAAACAATATCATGTATATGTTCTCGATCCCAGCTACTGTCAACTGAACAGGTGCTCCAATAGCATCAAAGCTGTCGACGATGAGCTTGGACTCCTAGCAAGTAAGGGACGTGAGCTGAGGAGTATTTCACTAACTGCATCCTGCGATATTATTAATAGCTCTCTGCAGAAGAATGATGAGCTACCGGAGGTAGGTGATGCCACGAACATCCTGGTTCATAACATTATGAACCACTGTGTAACACTCCATGAGATACAAACATGTCTTATGAAGAACAAGGATGCTCGTTCTCATAAGTAACATTTATCAAATAGTAGATACACAGGTGGTTCATTGAGTCTTGTATGAGTTATCACTATTTTGTGGTCGTTTAAACATGTTTCATGTCGCGTCATCCATGATGAGATCGAATTTGGTCATTATTATGGCGTCCCTAAGTCTCCGCCAACAAATAAACCAGTTTTGCAATCGAATCTAATCCGTCACTTTCTTCTTCTCTCTATCCACACGAAGTTGCACTTTCAGGTGGCCTTCGATCGCAAAGAACCAAGGTCGACTCGTCGATCTCCTACTCCGGGTGCGGCGGAGCTTGTGGCTTGCGGTGAATGCTCTCTGCTTCTTGAGAAATCTCGTGCGGTGTAGGATGCTTTTGATCGGGCGAAGCGCGCTGACGGTAGAGGCGAGAGCTTCTGTTTCTAATGCGGAGATGGGAGCGAGGTGTCAGGAGCGGCCGCACAGGCGCGGCCGACGACCGACTTGATGTATAGCTCGGGAAACAATTTTCTCGCTGGATCCGGAGGGCGTGTCGTCGGATGGTACAAGAGGAATGAGAATGCGCGTCCGTGTGGGGAAGACGGAAAGATGTAAGTACGCCTACCCACAGGCCATATCTAGAAAGACTTGTTTTGTGATATTAGCGACGGTTACGACTTGGATGCAAGTGAGAAGAGTTAATGTCACAGAGAAGCAACGGATTTGATGAAATCAGTTTCAGTGGACACGATTGACTCTTGCAGGGACTACGAACAATCGCTGTGATATACAAGGGTTCCCTTCACTGGGAAGCTACCGTGCTATCAGATAAATTGGAGTAACCTCAACAATATCTATGTTCGACTATTTTTGCTGCATTCAAGTGCCCCTTTGACGGCAAGGTCCACCTCAATAGTTGTCTAATAAAGTAGATTAAGCTTAACATTATCTCCATTTCTCTAAATTGAACGGTCCATCAACGAATTATTACAGCTTGCCCGGGGAAACCATATATAGTAATGTCGAGATTCTGATGCTCTTCACGGCCCAAACAGGGTGCTATACATGGTGCAACGACGTCTTGCACTTTTTGCGATACTCCGTGCCGCTACGCAATCTTTGGCTCCCGCAGCATCGCGCGGGCATTCAACTAGTCCCTTAAAAATTGAAAAAAAACATTGATTTTTAACTAAAACTTAAGACATATACTCCCTCTGTCTCAAAATAGGTGTCACTATTGACTTTTTTGACCGCTCGTCTTATTCAAAGTTTTTACACAAATTTTATTTGTTTTTATTAATTTATTTTATCATTGAATATATTTTAATCATGACATATTTTTTCTTATATTTAAATAATTTTTTTTAATAAGACGAAGAGTCAAATATGATGTCCAGTGACAACTATTTTGGGACGGAGGGAGTACACCATGTCTATGCACACACAAATAAATAATAGCTTCGCCACCGTGGTCTCGCCCAACGCTCTCTGCCGACAGCGACAGAGTAACACGAATCAACGGCTTCTTGCCGGCTGCCCGCCGTTTTGTACTGTACTACGCCTGCAGTACCATGTACCTGATTCGCGTTTTTTTTTAAATTTAACTCCTTTTTAAACAAAATTTTAAATTTAACCCGGTTAAAAAATAACTCCACCCGGTATCCCTTTTGGTCGCGCCATGGGGGATGGCGCGATATTTCTACTTTGTCGCGCCACATGCAATGGCGCGACAAGATCCTCCACGCTGGCGCCAAATGTTGACCGGTGCTGGCGTGGAGCACGTGAGGCCCACCACATCGCGCCATTGCATGTGGCGCGACAGGCTTATCACGCCATTTTTGTCGACGCGACATGCATAATCATCATTACCCGGTGACACACCTCCCTCCCACGTCTAAAAATAGAATGCCTGTAAATCTGGCTACATAAAAAACCGCTCGAGCAACACATCCCTCCCACCCGTAAAAATAGAATTCATGTAAATCTGGCTCCATAAAACAAACCCGCCCGAGTAATAAAAGAAATAAAGATAAACATGGTCGCATGAACGAAATGCGAGTCCATGTGGCGAACAGATGTAGTACACACGGTCATACAGAATACAAAGTAGAAAGAAAAGAAAAATAAGGGGAAAATAAGAAAAAAAAGAAAAAATATAAAAAAGAAGAGCACTATAGACATTTCACTGTTTTCAACAGTCGAGCGAAACTATTTTACAAAATATTTTTAGAATAGCTTCAACTCGACTAAAAAATCTATGTTTGTCGCCATAGACATATAAAAAATCGTGATCCAAGTGCAATACATGGGTATATGTAAAATAAAATGGAAAAATGGGGGAGAAAATGACACTATAGAAATTTTATTGTTTCGTCATAAACAGGTAAATATTCATGACCCCGGTGCAACGCTCGGGCATGTATCAGTCTCACAAAAAAATTCTTAGTGTACATTCTCACAAATACTTTTAGTGCAAATTATCGTAAATATGTTTTTGGTGCAAATTTTCGTAAATTCCTGTGCTAATTATGGTAACAAGATCGTTTGAGTTCTAATTTTAGTAACTAGAATATATTTCTATTATTGTTGGGTGCACCAGAAACATTTGCGTGCTAATTATAGTAACTAGAGTATGTTTTCCCGTAGACTTCCTTGCATCAATGGCCGGTCATGTTGCATGCAGCGGGCACGTAGCCAAGCCAAGATTCTGGCATGCATTAATTACTGTAATTATGTGCGCCATTGATGTCGCATGCATGTCACTCGAAGAAAGAAAGCAGTAACGCTATTGATCTCGCATGCGTGATAAGCTTGTGGCGCCACAGTCGCGCCAGATTGGATGGCGCGACGTAGGAGGGTCTGTCGCGCCTCATGCAATGGCGCGACGTGGTGGGCCCCACGTGCCTCCACGCCAGCACCGGTCAACATTTGGCGCCAGCGTGGAGGACCTTGTCGCGCCATTGCATGTGGCGCGACAAAGTAGAAATATCACGCCATCCCCCATGGCGCGACTAAAAGGGATACCGGGTGGAATTATTTTTCAACCCGGGTTAAATTTAAAATTTTGTTTAAAAAAGGGTTAATTTTTTTTAAAAGAAATCCCTGGTTCGCTTGCTGATTTGTTTGAAAAAAATGAAGGCGATCCGCTACAACCTTTTCTTGAGTTTGTTGGTACGACAAAACCGTCGTCGGTTTGATCCGTGTTGCTAGCAATGAGGCAGCATATCTCCTCAATGATCTTCCCTCATCAACTTGTAGGTCACCAAATGACGCCAGTCCAACTAGTAGAGGGCGCGCGCCCTTGCGCGCGCGAGGACAACTTTTAATGGTAAAATCACATTGCAGAAAGCATAGTCATGATCTCATGAAGCTATATTATTATGGAGTCTGAGAGTTGGTACCATTGATAGGTATGGCATACATAAAGCTGGTACAAATACGCTAGGAGATATACAACAGGGGTCTTCGACGTTGTCGATGATATAGCCTTTTATACAGAAAAGCTACAGAACATTATGGACTAATATGAAGATTAGTTGAAAGTGCACTGAAGGCTACGGTGGTCTTCGACGTTGTCGATGGTATAGCCTCTAGTTGATACTAAACCGCTGGATTGTTGGTAGGAACCATTCACTTCCAGGAACACACCTATTCTGGTAGGAAATAAAAGCAAAGAATGGGTGATTAGAGGATTAAAGTTGAAGAGATCAAGAAATTATCTATAAATCTGTGTTAGTTATCTGAAAAGCAGCAAACATATAAGCAATCATCCTCTGGTAACCTATATCGCGTGAATAGAAATGGGAAAGCCATTTCAGAAGCGAAAGTTCCTTCAGCATGTATGATTCAGCTTCATTTTTTGCACTCTACAGGAAAGTAACTCCATTAGTAGTGGTTAACTGTCGAAGCAGTGTATAGTGAAATCATAAACACTTAAATCAGCACGACAGCACCTCAAAACTCTCTCTCCTTCTCAGCTAATCTTAGCAGTACAGAGCAGCAAACATAGAGGAGATGTCATACCTAAAGATGTAGATCTTACCATGTCATTTTACTCTCAGTCCAGCGTCCTTTCTTAATTTTGTCAGGTTGTGACTATATAGATAATAGAATTGTGTACATTAGTAGGGTAGAGCATAGCAAATGAAACGAGAAATCACTGAACACTATGTATGCAACCTGCGTACCTGTCTTTCTGTGGAACAGTCTGAAACAACAGGTGTATCCATGGAACTTGCTAGACAATATAAGGTACCATCCTTACTGTAGAGAAAAGAATGTGGAATCTATTTTAGCCGCTAGAGTTTATGATCCCTTTGATTGGGCATGAGTAGCACAACAGCAGGCAATATACATTGGTTCATTCAGGTATGGTGGGAAAATGGTAAGGCTGTACTGACAACCAGCATTCTCATGGTTTGGAAAAAATAAATATTCGGTAATAGGCATAGCAGAAATATCTTAGTAACAATAGAAACATCGCAAATAATTTATGACAGTGCACAAATATGGACAATCAGTAAAACGCTAGGCATGACAGTACTTTTTTTGCTGAATTTAATTAAACATAAACATTTGGTCTCTGAAGAGTGGCATCTACAAAGCCAGAAGTATTTTAGTATCTTTCTACATGGTACATATAACTATAGCAATCATAAGTAGGAAGCAAAAAACAATTGGAAATAGTGAAATCAATATGTGGCAGAATTGATGGGGGTTCATGAAGACAGTTTAGATACGCAAGAAAATTAAAATACCAGAATATGACCAAACTATTGTGCATCGTCTCCTAAAGGAAGCACTACTATCACATGGCCAGGAAGAGATTGTGGCTGCCTCTTGATCTGCAGGTACCTGTAATTGTGGCAAACAAATAATTCTAGTAAGGCTATAAGTAATGAAATTGTAACCCAATATAGAAGTAGCAGATGGTAGCACCATCGTTCCAGACCTTGTTCGTAGAAATGGTAAAACACAGACTCATGCAAGCACTGTCAAATTTTTTACTCCTTGCAAGAGCCAACAAAATGCATAAGTTAGTAAACACGTCGTTCCCAAAAACTTTTTCTGATAGTGGCTAGATGCAAGTCCTTATAGGATAGGCAAGGTGTAAGAGATTTACAGGATAGACATATACTGGAACGCAACTAAGCCTGCACATTCATATTGTATTATGGTCACTGAAAAGGAATAAAATTGCAGGGAGATGTAACATATTTTAAATAGTTCGTACCTTTCTAGCAGGACAAAATGAGGAGTGAACTGAATAAGTATGGAACTCAATGGAAAAGAGATAACTCCCAAAATCCCAAGTACGAAACTACTTGCCATGATCTCTTTTTTTTTTGTATAGAGAATCATATTGTGAGGACACAATATTAATTACCTAGGTTCAAATCTAAAAAAGAAGTATAGGCAAACATTGAGCTGAAGAGAAAAAAACGAATGAATACCTCATCTATCCTTGAAATGTGCTCTAGTTTACAGCCTTCTTTCTCTCTGCAGTAGCAGATCAGCATTGTTTGTTCCTGCTTCAGTCGAGGCTGTGAAAGATCGAATTATTTGAGATAAATAACATAGCGCATGAACAATGTAGCATTGATATATTATTCAAGAGAAAAAAAAAAGTTCATTGATGTACGGCAATATGGCACAAAAGGTATATACTATTTGTTCATCTGTACTGTATGCTAATAAAGGATCAAGCTGACTTTAGTGTGCAAAATTTGACAAAAAAAATGGAACTAAATTAGGTGTTTTTGGTTGGGGTTACCCATTCAGAATTTGTACAAGGTACTCCATTTCTGGGAGGATCATTGATGGTCATATGTTGCCGGTTTGGTATTCTGCAGAAGGTTGTTGGACAAAAGGCCCATGTCAGCGACGCTTGGTTGCGGAGGTCACGAAATTCATCATTGATCTGCCTTCAGATACATCAGAGATAGGATGTCTATTGACCCGAGAATTCAACCTGCTAGCGCATTCTTTTCACCTCATCCGCAATAGAATTTCTATTGACCTGAAAATTCAGTTTCATCAATACATCATGCATTGAGTGAGAATAGAAATTAAGATACATCATCCTAGCTTATAAGCATTGCCTCATTAGGCATGAAAAAAAGGGAAGAGACGCATAGCATGGAAAGATAGCTCATGATCATTGCATCAAACACAACAATAATCATCACTGCAGTATCCCATTCCCTCAAAGTAAAATGTAACAGCAAGAGAAAAGCATGTTCATCGCTAAACTGGTCATAATCATTGGCTGACTCAGCAAAAATCTGCCACAAAAATTGATATGAGGAAATAAGAACCTGTGAAGAACTATAATGGAGAGAAGCACATAACTTTCATATCTGAATTTTCACTCTGCCGTGCCGAGGTTGTCCACGAAATCACCAGCAACATATTCTCATAAGCTGGAAACTGATTTTGCGTTAGCCCCAAATTATAAAAAGGTAGCGATACTAAAGTACTCAAATCGTCAACAACGTATCAATATGTTATGGCATGACTGTTATGCTGCAGATTGGCAAACCATCGCTGCCTGCCGGGCCGCTGCCGTCACATGAAAAAAGAAACTATAGGAGCCGAACACTATATATAAAAGTAATAAGAAAGGAATCAGGTAAGCAATAGCTAAGATAAGTAGAATATTAATTGAATGTGCATGGACGAAGATAGTAAGCAGAGGACAAAGGAAGAGAGCTTTGTTGAGGCAAGCAAAATACTCATTGCGGAGACAAAATACTATTAGGGCTCGTTCGGTTTGCAGGGACTAATTCCCCAAAGGGATTTATTTCACGTGGGGATCCAGTGAATGCCTGCATGTCATCGAATCCCTGTGGAGATTAAACCCCCTCCAACCAACTCAACCCCCTGTACCATTCGGTTGAACAGTGATTCGCACAACGGGAAATTATAGAATGAACTCTCCACACAACCCAAAAATTCTCCATATAGTTCTTACTACGAACAAGTCAACAGCTACAATGCATATAATTTTTCTCAGATAGTAGAACAAAAGAAACAAATCCCTAGCTAGTTAATGCTACAAACTTTGATGCATGAACAACCAGAATATCTTCCTGTAGTTTTTGAAAATTTGGGCAGTTAGTATCCTGAAGCCACCATCTCTCTCCAGCGTTAATACATCACATAGCATCTGTTCCTTAAGCCAACAAATGGCACAAGAGGCACATTCTATTTTACCTACTAATAATCAACATTTTGATATTGAAGGCGTCAACCTCCCCAGCCAGATGTCGAAGCCCATAATGCCAAGAAGGAATCTACCTCATAGGTCCTGCAACAGTCTACAAATTTGTAGGAAAAAGAGTTCAATTAGAAAATATAATTAAAGTGATGAACTGAAGAATGCACAGGTCCAAAGATAATTAGATCTGGCATGAATAAACCAAGTTTAGGCATGAGGCATTTCAAATGTCTTAAGCCGAGCCAAGTTCAGAAAATGGTGTACATGAGCAGGATTAAGGTAACTACAATAAAAAAAACAATGCAAAATGATTCAAACATTGTATCTGGTACTGGTAACAAGCAAGCAAGCACAGTAGCAGTGAAAGAATAAACACTAACCAATGCATGCTCTGAGAAGTAGCCATGAATTTGTTTTACAGATAAAAGTTCAAACAAGAGTTAAATGCACCGGCGGTCCTTAAACTATTTCAAGTGTGTCATCTAGGTCCACGAACTTTCAAAACGCATATCCAGGTCCTTAAACTATTAAAACCGTTCACCTGAGGTCCGTTGGCCGGTTTTGGTTTTAGAAAAATACAAAGAGGCCCCCGAGTTTCCTTTTCTTCTTCCACACGACCCCTGCTCCCCACCCTGCTGGTCCTACTGCTGCTTGTCAGCGAGTGCAGCGCCCAGCCCGGTGCCGTCGTCCGTCGAACGATGGGAGCTCCACTGACTGGAACATAGAATAAAAGATAGAGTCTTAGGATGCCATTGCGCTGCTCACGAGGCATGCCATCCTGGGCAGCTTGATGATGGTCACTCACCTCGTGAACTTTCTCGGTGAGGAGCTGCTGACATTCTTGACGGCGGCGACAATGTGCTCGTGCATGCTACTGAGCGAGCTGCCAGGGTTGAGGGCTCGTGTGCGAGAAGAATGGGAAACTCAGGGGTCTTCATGCATTTTTCTAAACCAAAACCAACCAATGGACCTCGGGTGACCGGTTTTGATAGTTTGAGGACCAAGATGTGCGGTTTAAGAGTTCGTGTACCTAGATGACACATCTGAAATAGTTTAAGGACCGCCGGTGCATTTAACTCTTCAAACAAAGACCTTTGCATGGAGGAAACGCCTAGAACTGTATCTTTATTTTCAGTTTATCAAACACTCTGTCTCTGAAGCATTCCCTAATTATCACTGCTATACAGACTATAGCTACGAGCTCATAAGTACCGACAATTAACAAGCTAAGCATAGGTATCAAGAACTTTCTCAGATCACATGGAGAATACCATGACTTTCAGGCTAAGGACTAGTCCAAAATTGTAGAGATGCCGTTCAGTTGTTGGGAACAAAAGTCATGTCAAATTGTGATTAAGCATGTTGTAAATTTATAGCAAAAGTCATGTCCAATTTTCTGATTTTTTCCTGCTTTTTTTTCCATTTTTCCTCACATTTTAAGTAATGGAAATCAGGTGGGGAGTCCCCCCCCCCCCCCCCTTGACTGTCAAAAAAAAAAACTCCACCCAGCCTATTTGAATGTACCACAAAAAGGGCACAAATATTCAGTAACTAAAGAAAAGCTCCAGTTGTGTAACATTGCATACGTGGAGTTAATTTCTGGAACAACTACCGAAAGATTTTGGTCTAATCCCATGGATCAGAATGTGATATCTACCGTTACTTTAAAGCTTCTAATATCCTTCAGGCAACCAGCAATCATAGGGCAACAGATCCAGAAACTCTCTAACATATCGTCACCAAATTTCTGTAAATAAGAAAAAGAAAGAAAGCATGGAACAGATCGGGCTTCAAGAACCCGTAACATCACCAGCTACCTAGGCCAATAATGCCATACAAAAAGATTGGCCACAAGTGCAGAAAAAGATGGTGCCATGAACATGAGGACACCGGTACCAACAAGCCCGTCCAAGCCACCAGCGACGCGCACAGATCGGGCCGGCCAGCGATGAACACGAGCGCAAGCATCACGAACCCTATGCGAGAGGAGAGGGGGAAGGACAGAGAAGAGCGTGTTACCGGCGAGAAAGAACCGGATGGGCGCGTCGCTGTCACAGTCGACTCGCGCTGCCGTGGGATTTTTGGAACTCCGCCACGCCGTCGCCGTTGCCGCCACGCCAGCGAGAGGGGGACGGTTCCTCGAGTCCGGACTTGAGGACTCGTTCCCGGGCCAAAACCGGGGGAATCGGCTGAAATGGGCCGGGGCCTGTTCCCGACACCGTGTAACCGAACGCGTCTTCCCTGTCGGGCTGGAATTCGATCCACGCCAGAAAAATCCACGAGGTTTGGACCTCGATCCCTGCTGTTCCCGGCCCAACCGAACGAGGCCTTAGTGGGACTAATCAACTATGGAGTATTGTACATTCTGAGGCAAGGGAAGTATTAAGTACAGAGCAAAAATACTATTTGTTGAGTAATCAAATACAGTGTCTATTGACAATCGCCATTCATTTTTTTATCTTTGAACCATAATAAGTAATAGATCGAGAGAGAGTGATGGAGGAACCGAGAGAGGAGCAGACATGCACCTTGGGGCTCATGGAGCAGACGATAGCACGTGGCACGAGGACGACGTCGCATCGGGGGCACGAGCAGCCGCCAAGGCGAGCGCCTGCAAGCCCTTGCCGGCCGTTGGCGGGAGCCCTCTTCCACCTCCACCTCTGCCTCCTCCGCATCCTCAACCTCCCGTGGGCTGATCCGCCGCCGCCGTGGCCGCCGAGGAAGCACAGCTAGGGTTTCGTAGAGGATCTGGGGGCCACCAACGCCGCCGTCGCACCGCCCTCGGGAGGGAAGGGGAGAGAGGGAGAGGAGGAGGAGGAAGGGGAGGAGGGCGGCTGCGGCACGCCGCGCCGTCGCCGTCGGCCCTGTTCGTATGGGGAGAGACGAGAGGGCGAGAGAGATGGAGGACGAGGTGGTGGTGGTGGTGGAGGAGGAGGAGGAGGAGGAGGAGGAGGAGGAGGCGGAGGAGCAGGGCTGCCGCCGCCGCCTCCGTCGCCCTTGTTCGGCGCGGAGAGAAGAGAAGTTGAGAGAGGGTGAGGGAGAGAACGAGAAGCTTCTGTGCGTTTTTTTTTTGCCGGCGAGAAGGGGAACCAATGGGAGGATAGAAATAGCTGCAGGGCCCCACTGATCTGACGTGGCTGCGGTGAAATCGCAGGGAGGGTCAGCCGAATGTAGAGGTTAAATTAAATGACGCCAGTCCAACTAAACAGTTACAAAAAGAGAGTCCGGAGTATTAAGAATGCAAAAGAGATCAGATTCAGTGCATGCACTAATAGAGCGTCCTCAAAGGTAAAGGTAGTATTGACTCTCCACATCATCTAAGAGGCAACATAAGAGTTTATATGAACTCTAAAGTAATGACTGGCTCCGCATGTCAGTGTCTCAATAAATGTTAGATACTGCCTCTTGAAGAAGAGTTAGCAGGCTTCTCTCTCTTCTTTTTCTCCATTAAAAAATTCTAAGAGTTAGCTAAGAAGTAGCTATTGAGGACGCTCGTACACCTGCTGAATCAACCAGCGTCCACTGTACCAGATTGTCCGGACAAATGAGCATATAGGCTCAACTGTTCAACTAGGCAGGTTTAGGGTCGGGAGCCTTTTACCTGTGCCAATACAAAAGATGCACCAAACCCTCGTGTCATTCAAAAGTTTAAGCAGACCTGTGGCATCGCTCATCTTCGTTTTAACCTGTGTGCCATTCCGTCCATTTTAGCTCCTAACGGTGTCAAACGGGTAGATGAAATGACCATTTAGTGGGTCCCACTTGTCAACCACGTTCCCAGCCTCGACAATGTAGCTAATCAGGAAAAAAAACATATTTTACATCAGAAACCCCGTATTTTTCACTAACCAAAAAGCATGTCCTCCCACCTTTTCCATGTGCCTTAGACTGACTCCAAAAGATCACCCAAAGGGTGACCCATACCTAAAATGAGGTGTAAAACTATCAAAACAGCTCTCCAATAGATGACCTAAAAGAGAGACCTATTTTAGGATACATAGAGGAGGCGACCCAGCGATGGGTCATCTGCTCACGCGACCCAGCCGTTCGTGGCTCCCGGTTCCTTCTTCTCCCTAGCGTCTTTGAGGAAATGTCGCCGGAGTTGAGCTCGTTGGCGGCGGACTGGGGTCCAAGCTGGGCGGCAACGCTCGGGGCCGCGGCGGGGCGGTGGTGCTCAAGCGCGGCGGAGCTCGGGAGAGGCAGGCGCGGCGGCGCTCGGGCATGGCAGGGGCGGTGAAGCTCGAGCGCGGCGCGCGGCGGAGCTCGACCTCGGCAGGGGCGGCGGCGGCGCTCGAGCGCGGCAGGGGCAGCGGCCCGCGGGCGCGGTGGGGCGATGCTCGAGCGCGGCAGGCGCGGCGGAGCTCGGGAGAGGTGGGCACGGCGGAGCTCGGAGAGGCGGGCGCGGCGGCGCTCGGGCGAGGATGCGCCGCGGAGCTCGGGCATGGCAGGGGCGGCGGAGCTCGACCTCGGCAGGGGCGGCGGCGGTGCTCGAGCAGATGCATCCAATCTACTCCTACACAGGTTGTGCTCCAGATCCAGCAGAATCGCTGGGCTGCACATGGGCACGAACATTCAGCACCGGAGACGAATCATTTTGATACATGTTCTATTTTACTGCCTCTGCATGCACACTGAACCATCGTCGACATGAAGATGTTCATAATCCGCATAGCAGACTCACAACAGAGGGCTCAGTCACGTGGTTACTATAGTATCAGCTGTCAGATGTGATCTGTCTAGAAGGGGCACACATTATTATATCTGTGTGATTCCGTATGTGCAAGAAAGAAGTAGCCCAATATTACTGAACAATAGTAGCTGATAGTATCCTATTTTTCGGTAGGAAAGATTTCAAAGAACATGTGTTTGCTCTTTTTTTCTCAAATACGCAAAAGATTTGCATATCGTTGTATTAAGTAGAAGAGTTTAGACAAACATACAACACTAATCCATCAATCGTCAAAGGAGATCAATCTAACACAGTCGTTGCTGTTCACCTGCCATTGAGGTATAAGCTCATCTGTAAATAAACATGAGTATGAAGGTAAGTTTGCCCTCTGCAGTCCCATATGTTTTTTCAGCATATACTTGCTTATATCGTCTTATAGGCATAGACCATCTGTGATTAGAAAATCTGTGCCACATACAGGCAGAGTAACCTCAAATTTGAATGCCCATCAAGATAAAATGTTGGTTACGGCTATGGCAAAAACTGTGCAGCACAGAAAAAAAAATGCAACACAAGGGGTAGCATATATACAGATTAGTTGGTTGATAAAGCATGAACAAATGGCTCATTACTCATGAGGCAGAATAGACATCTCAACCAAATAAATGAAAACAAAAAACATGATAAACTATTACTCTCCATTCCAAATTATAAGACGTTTTGAGGTTTCTAGATAAGTAGATTTTGCTATACATTTAGATATAGTGGCATACACTATGTCCAGATACATAGTTAAAGCAATGCATCTAGAAAAGTCAAATCGTCTTAGAATTTGGAGCGGAGTGAGTACATCAGTAAACAAATAGGGAAGGTTGCAATATATAAACAAGGTAGCACCAATCATAATCACAACTGCTCTCAGAAATACAGATACATCTTATTCTCTTGTAGTATCACAATGACCAAATAAAGAGTAAAGAGGTCACAAGTTGGGTAAGAAAGATATAGCACTGGTTACCCATTGCCGGTTATGCCATGCCAGACAATCCACATGAAAATACTGATTCGACTCAACTGTGCACCATAAAGATTAAGGCCTGACACAACCGAATGCGCTAAGCAAGGGTATAATATTCCCTCTCATGCCGGTCAGAGTCGAGAGCAACAAGGACATAGATTGCGTAAATCATTCCAGGGATATAGCCAAGGATTGTGAGCAGCAGGCAGATGCAGAACCCCATCTGTTCAAAGACAAGAAAGCTTACCGTCAGTATGTTACAGGGATAGTAAATGTCAATAGAGTTACCAAGATAAAAACACACAAAACAATATATCACTGCTCCATTCCACTGAGTTTCATGATTCAGATTAGTCAAATTAGTTGAGTGATTTGCTCACTCTTCCATCAGCAAAATAAACTGTGGCAGCGATGAATGCTGTTGATTTGTCCTAGAACAGAGTATCACTGTTACATCAATGTTCTAGGCTTGTCAGGACTAATGAATTCATGCTCTAGTCCTCGATACGGTCTTCTGTAGGAAACCAAACAGAAAGCCAACCCAACACAAATGGCCAACACAGGAATGAAACAAAACAAGTACTAACTACAGTTTATGCACGGATCTACGACGACACGCAAGATTTAGAGGCAATTAATCATTTGACCCTACTATACTTCGGAATTAGATAAAGCACCGTCCGAATAGCTTGGAATCCAACAATTCGCGTACCGAAACCTAGCCCTAAGCCAGGCAGACCAGCTCGCGGCGCACACGGGTTGTGAAATCAACTAGCTAGAAATCGACGAGCAGGTCCCGTCCTAGAGGCGTGCGCACAGAGCATCGAATCATGGGGTGGCCGCGGTGAAGGGAAGGGGGGCTTACCCTGCAGCAGCCGAATCGGAGGAAGACGCCGAGCGGCGGGAGGAGGATGGCGAGGAGGATGGATCTCCAGGAACGCGCAGCAGCGGCCGTCGGCCATCGCGATCTCAGAGCTGATCGGATCGGAATCGGGATCGGCACGAATGGTGGTGGAGGCGTGGAGCCCTGAGATCTCTCCTCCTCCCCTCTGTGGATTTATTCGTCTCCGTTTACCTGGCCGGTCGGTCTCGGGCACGGTCGCACGGAGACGGACCTGCGGGTGGGTCTCGTGCGCGACGCGGAAGTCTCCCGTGCACCGGCACGTGTCTGTCGAATTTTTTTATTTTTAATCGAATTTTTTATTATATTTTTATTAATAACCGCCAGTTTTCGAAATTTGCAATTCTAGTCACCAAGTCGCCCCAAAATAGGGCGATTAGGCCTTGTCGCGCGACTGGAAGGCGACTAGACGGGTGTCGCCTGTTCAAAGGGCGACAAGGGGTTAGTCGCCCCAACAACGGGCGACAAGCACAGCTACAGTGTATAGGCACTATTTAGAATTGTTTTTCACTATTTAACATTGTTTAGACACTATTTAGCATTGTTTTTACACTATTTGTATCAGTAGATTGGTAGGAGTAGTCTTTCTTTATATGTGTCAGTAGGTTCCAATTCGAATTTGGAGCAGGCCAACATGATGACAGAGAAGATCAAGAAGACTACTCCTACTAATAGCGTACAATTTTGGACATGACAGTACAAGGTAGGACATCAAAATTAAGAAGAGATGAAAAAGTACAAAGCGCATTGAAAACGATAAGTAGTGAAGGAAGAAAAAGATAGAGAGAAACCTGTATCGGAAAATGAGAATAACACTTATTTTTAAAAAATTAGATGGTATTAAAATGACACTTAAACTAAAAGGGAGTAACACGCCTGGACTCCCCCAGCACTCTCGTGCTTTTGAATTTTGACCAGCGGGACAAGAGGCGGGCGTTGTGGCGTAGTCCATGGCTGTTGCAGTTGCAGGTGAACTGTCCTAAATAGTATCTTAACAGTGTTAAATAGTGTCTAAACATTGCTAAATAGTGTCTAAACAGTGTTAAATAGTGTCTAAAACAGTACTAAATAGTGTATGAGCACTGTAGCAGTGCTTGTCGCCTTATGTTTAGGCGACTAGGAGCTTGTCGCCTGTTGAACTGGTCCAGTCGCCCGGTGGTTAGGCGACAAGGCCAATTGCCCGTTGAACGGGCGACTGGAAGGCTTCACGCCTGTCTAATCGCCCCACAGTGGGGCGACAAGGACTAATCGCCCTTTTGTCAGGCGACAAGGTGTCTAGTCTTGCAAATTTCGAAAACTGGCGGTTATTAATAAAAATATAATAAAAAATTCGATTAAAAATAAAAAAAATTCCGTGTCTGTCGGCTGTTGCTTTGCCATGCCCATGGGCCATCGCAGGTGGGCTCTGGGCCGTAACGGACCGTGGGCCTGAAGACCTTGCATGGCATGAGTATTGATTGCAACTTTATATTAGTACTATGCATTGCTTTATTTATTTATTGAAATTTTCTTTCTTGCATCCTTCCTTTTCTTTAATCTCGTAGATGCACAGCTCCCTTCTCCACCTGCTCGACACGTGTCCTTTTCCCTGTAGAAACTACAGTACCTTCTCCCTTCGTAGACGTCCGATCTCCTCCCGTCCTAATCTGCCCGTCCATCCCCGCAGCCCCTATCGCCATCCGTCCTCGAGCCCCCTCCTCTCGATCCTTCCTCTCATCCCGGCTGCTTCCTCCGAGCGACGGCGGCGCCGCTTCCTCCAGCGAGCCCCACCTACGCGCATCCCCCGACTCTCCGCTCCTTCCGTGCGTCGGCGATCCCCTCGCTTCCTTCCAAATCCTTCCTCTTGCCTGCGGATCGAGCCACCCCCCCACCCCCTTTCTCCATGGCGGCGCTCAGCCTTGGCAATGGATCTGGCTACAGGCCGCAACCCCTCAGGCACCTCACGCCCACGACAAGATGATGAGTAGAACATTCTGGGCATTAGCTTGGTCGTCCTGTCGTTCCTGTTGCCTTCACCAGGACAAAGGCCTGCTCATCTTGGGCTTTTGGCCAAGAAGAAATCAAGGTATCGGATTCCCTTCTCTTCTCCTTCGATTTGATCCTTTTTATGGGCTTCATGCTTCGATCTCCTAGAGTTTATTTAGTATTTTTGCAATCTGTTATGCAAAAATGCAAAGGGATTATTAAACTGAGTGATCTCCCATTTTTCAGATAGATGAATTATTCTGCCATTCATGTTATTGCTGTCTGAAGAGGTACCGTCTAAGCTCGTGATGCTATTACTGAAATCAATTTATTTCGTATTATTCTGATCCTAGGTAGTTTAAGCCTTATCAGGAACTGAAACATAACTTTATTCTTCTCTAATGAAGTTGATTACTGTTTCAATGCTTCCACATTGACCTTCTGGAAGCTGAAATTTTACCAAACATTGCATTGAGATGCTTCTATTTAGTTTACTGCCTTTTTATTTTGTCCTTAGCTGCATTTTGCTTGCTTCAGAAATTTTGTAAATGATTTTCATCTTAGTTAGTGAAGAATCTGCTTATTAGTGATCCTGTTTATGGTTGCTGACATTTTACTGTTCTTGATTACCGTTCAATCTGCTAATTGGTGATGAATTAGTCAGTTTGCACCTTCTTTTTATTTGATAATATCAGTGTAGAAGCAGGTAAGAGCAACTACTGATCTCATGTTGTCCTTATGTATGGGGAAAAAAATATTACCGATTACAATTGAAAAATGGATCTTGCTTGGTGGACTGTAGTTTTTTTTTAGTTGCTGACAAACTAGCTATGGAGAAGTCTGAAGGTCGCCGCGAAAACCTTTTACAAAATAATTTCTTCCAAGCATATTTTTGTGCAATACAATTTTGGACTTTCGGCATTCATTCCTCGCTCTCTTTTTTCCTTATCAAATAATGTGACTTCGCATTGGATTGAAATCAGTTTGCTCCTTACTTTTTTTATCAGTCTTGCTTTTTGAACTATCTAAAAATTGTCTTTTTCAGAATATATGCTCCGTTAAGAACAAGGCCCTAATGTTGATGTTGGGCATGGGTCATTTGTGGTTTGATTGGTTTAGAATCTCCATTGGAGATGCAGAATGCAGGGAATCCAAGCTACCGAGTGGTCCTCAGGTACGTCGCCATTCCCATTTGGAGTTGTGTTATGAAACTTTAGTAAGTGGTGTGATTCTGCTGGTCCTCAAGAAATTCAATATTATCACATAGGCTAGCACAATGAAATAGTGATATCATGCATGTTCTATTTATTGACCCAAGATGCATTACCCATTTGATTCTCAGGCAGTGAATGAGAGTTTAATAGAGAATGGTGATCTCTGATAATTTGACTACAAAGTGAAATTGGTAATTCTATTGAGCAAACTTCAAAACTTCATGTACTGAATTTTGGGGTAGCCATATTGATACAGGAAAACATTTTTTGAGTGAGATTATGTTGGGCCTCTTGAATGAGCCCAATGATATTTTACTATGTAGATGTAAATAAAGATAAAAGACATCCATCATTCACTGCAAACAAGTCGGATATGCTGTGCAACACTCTCACACTTTATCTGTTACCTAAATTCTGTGTCGCCCGTGCTTTAGGACTGCTCTGACTAAATCTCAGCATCCATATTTAACTATGTCAAACTGAAGCGTACGGGTGTCAAGTTTTAGAGATTGGCTTTATTACTTGATTACCTTGGTTTGTTCATCTCTTATACCTGGGAGAGCAAAATAACACAACTACAGTTGCATGATTTTAATTGCACTGTGCCTCTATTCTTTTTTTTTTTTGGCTCCTTCAGAGAGTAAACCACTGCTTTTATGGTTTTGCGCAGAATGATCCTTTTAAAGCCTTTTTTTAAGGATTTGGTACAACAGCTGTGATTAAGGTTGAAAGTGGCCACAATGGTCTTTTATTGAAGGCTGACTTTAGTAACGATTAGTAAGAGTAACGCATCTTTCTGTTTAAAAGGAACACCGCCGTCTTGCCTGCTATCAAACAGCGGGTATATCATCTCTGATCTCTAATCTTCTGTGCATATTATATGAATGACTTACTCACATAGGACAATAGGACATGTCCTAACAAGGACAAAAAGATAAAAAGGAAGGACTAACTGCATAATACTTTCTAGCCATTACTGAATTCTGGGTTTTGGTACTTGAACTGTGCTAGGTTTTGATTTGCTATCCATGTTGTAATTGTCACGAGTTGTAAAATTCCTCTATAGGTGCATTCGCAAGCGATCCAGATAAAGAAACTGTCTACCTGTGTCTTCATTTGTTTTCTGTCTCTTTATGCAGATCGACACGCTGATAGGTAGAGCTTCTTGGATTGTTGGATCAACATGGTAGTATAGGTTTCCATGGAATTAAATCAGACTTTTTTTTTTGGAGTATCGGCGTGCAGTTTAGGTTCGCTTGCTCATACGATTTCTACGGAAGGGGGTAAGATTATATCATATTGATTGTTGAAACTGCCTTTGAAATACAAGGTACATTATGGAAATAAGATATGCAACAAATGAAATTCTTTATTAGATCAAGGTGACTTATGTTGTATCCTCTATATGTCACAGTATTTGTATGCATAATTTTGTGAGTTGTGAGATAACTCGATTTTAAACTGATCCCGCAGCAACGCGCGGGGTACCGACTAGTTTATTTAAATCTCGTAGATACATTGCAAGTTTACATTTTTAATATGAATAACATATAATCCAGAAGATTATATGCATAAGATATTTGGGGAAATATAGTCTCGAAGATTACATGAATGTAATCCTGAAGATTACACATAATCGTAATCAACATTCCACTAGTACAAAAAGAGCTTAATATGACACTTGAAATTTTACAGCAGTGGCGCACACCCACCTATCCGTCACTGCAGGCTCGCGCGAGGTACTGTAGCAGATAGCAGTAGCGGACAAGATGACATCAGCGAAGCTACAGTACCTGGAGCACTTATCAGTGGCGGACATCGTGACATGAGCAGTGGCGGGCACAACTACGTCACATAAACATCAATGGCGGACCGGCCCATTTCGGCCCATTTCGGGCCCGAGCGGTCCACCTGCTATATAAGCGCTTATATGTGGCACTTAGGGTTATCCGCCTCCTCTTCTTCACCCCGCGTACATCTCTCTCCACGAGCAGCCGCCGCCTCCTCTTCCCTCCCCTGAGTCCCATCCATCCACGAGAAGCCACCGCCTCCTCTTCTTCCCTCCCCTCCCCTCCCATCCACGCGCCGCCGCCTCCTCCCTATCCTCAACCTGATTCACCAACCCAAAGTGTAGCCAAACACCACCTAAATCCCATCTCACGGTAGAAAACAGATCGCACCATCTCCGTCTCGCCGCCGCAACAACCCGCACCATCTCCGTCTCGCTGCCGCCGCAACAACCCGCACCATCTCCGTCTCGCTGCCGCCGCCGCCGCCGCCGCATCTCCGTCTCGCCGCCGCCAAAAGGAAAAGATGGTCAACGTACGCATCTTCCGCCATGCCGACATCCAAGCCCTGCAGAAACGCTCCGATCAGAAGCTCGTGTCTGTAGATCTCGTCTCTCTGGAGTCCGTGCGCATAGCGAGCGACTCGTGTGCACTCCTCGTCAACCTGATTCAGAGGAGGGACTGGCAATGCCCCAATCTGCTTGAGCGGAGGTACTGGCGCTGTGACCAGATGGATTTCCTCTCGCTGATGGCAGGCATGGCGCTGGAGCTCCACAAGATCAAGGATGATCTGTATCCCCTCCTCGTTTCTGAGGAGGCCAAGCTGGAAGGGGGCTTCCTGAAAGACCTCCGACTCCTGAAGAACTCAGGAGTTACGCTCGTACGTCTGGCGAAGGAAGCTAAGGAAATAGTCGAAGGATGTGGCGATGAGGAGGATGAGGAGGATGAGGAGGAAGTGTTTCGGCTCTTAGGCGAAGTGAAAGATCTTGGCAAAGTGGTAAAGGATACCGCTGATCTGGTACTGAAAGGTACTCACAACGTTGCCTGGCTTCGGGCACATCTCCCGTCCGTGCTCGATCAGGTCGACCTTCTGTTGTCGACCCCGATTCGTTTCCCTGATCCTGATTGTGAGTAGACTATCAGCTGTTTTTTGCCAGCTCTGGACCGTTGTGATGAGTATTTTTTTAGGGGCGTGGCAAACAACTTAGAACTATAGGGGTAGCTTGCACAATTTTCAAATGTTGCGATGTTTACTTCTTGAGTGGCAACACCGTTTATGTTTGGATGATGTTAATGGATTTTCAATGATTTGTATTATGGTGCTGTTTTCTCATTCTGTGTTAGTGTACAACTTGCAATTACTTTCAGTTAGGATGATGTGGAATGGCAGCTCCACCACCATTCTATGGAACGGCAGCTCCACAAATATTACGGAAAAAATCATTACGGAAACATGGTTTTACTGCACAACTAGAAATCCGTGTTGTCGGAAATGACAGCTGGGAAAAGGTTCCCTGAATTCTATCTTAATTTCTGCTGTTATGTACCCCTGTGAAGTATACTGCATCAAATGTCCTTTTTAGACACTACAGATCACACACCACAGCAGTTGCGTGCTTTTTCAAGGTTCCACCCATCCTACACTCCATCAAAAGCTTATTTAGTTAAATCTTAATTGACATAGGGGAGCAAATGGTAGGTTCCACCCGTCGTACACTCCATCAGGAACTTATTTAGTTAAATCTGCATTGGCATAGGGGAGCAAATGGTAGAATATTTTTTGATCTACTGAAGCCTAATAGGGCAAATGTGGATTGCGACACTGATTTTCGGACACTATCCATGTCTGACTCTGATTCCATGAAAATAATATGGGAATGTGATACCATATGAGATGAGACTTGAGAGGTATACATCCGAAGTATCAAATATTAAATGTTGAGTACTCTATTATGATTTCATCACTCAAGACTGACAATGGCAATTCTGTGAAAGGCATTGTGAATATACCTCTTTAAAATTCTGTGAGTATGCAATTTTTCCCATTTTCTTAATGCTAAGACAATGCCTTTCAACCACGGAGTAGTTTTAGTTGTTAACATTGGTTGGCCCGGATGATGCTTATTTCACAACTTAACATTGGTTGGCCCAGATGACGCTTATTTCACAACTTGGCCTGCAAAAATAAAATAAGCCTGCGCCAACAGCTTTGCAAATTAAATATTTGTCATGAGTCAAATTGGTTTAAACTAGAATTATGACATGTTTTTAATGTAAAATGCTAGTTGGATGTGTGCTTCTAGTAGCACTATAAAATTTTGCTTGGATGCATGTTTTAAGGCATGGATATGGTTTTGTTATGGCTGCTGGTCCGGTGAGGTTTGGGGTGGAGATTGTAGGTGTGAGGAGGAGGATCGCGGGGGAGAAGTCGCGCTCGACGACGGGCAGGGTCCGTGGTCGCGCGCGTGAAGAGAGTCGGGGTGGCTAGGGGTATCTCCCGGCTCCCTGAGGAAGCCGGAAACAATAGATTGTTTCTGCTTAATTCAATCACCACATATTACAGAGTATTTCTAACCTTTGCTAATAATAGGAACTAATCTAATCTAATCTTGGGCTTTAAGCCCCTAATGCATGCGCAGGCCCCTAATGTGTAACCAATCTATTTAAGGAAATATAGATAATATAGGATATTTGGATGGCCCTAATGCCTGCCGCACATAACAGGTTCATTCTTTACAAAGATGCGGATGAAAATCTAACTGCTGAAATTGTCTGATAAATTATGTTGTGTATTGCAATGTTTTCTTATTTGTGTGTACTCGATGCAGATTTCAATTTTGGCAGGAACACTTGCTCGACTTGATAGAGAAGCACCATACTACAAGAAGTACACCTTTTCTATCTTTACATGACCTGCTCCTTGTGATAACTAGTTATTTAGTCAGGGCGTCCATTTGCACACCATACATACAAAAAGGAAACAAAATAGACAAACATTAATTCTAGCATTTGTAGTTGTGATTGTTTATTCAAATTACACTGTAGTTGTAGTTCATCTCTATTTTCTCTATGAAGAGAAGAGATGTGTTGACTGTTGAGAAAGAATTCAAATATATATACTCTTACTCCTTTTATTTTATCATTTTATCATTATTTTTGAATTATCGAACTGAATACTGTAGGCTAGCTGTTTGAAGCTGTGAGCACGGCTCACCATGCCAGGGATGCTGGCATGCTGAGGATCTTTCCGTGGGGGGAGATGGTGGTGTGGGATTGGCTCCCTATTGGCTCCCGGTGGCAACAGGAGCAGCTCGGGTGAGCACACTGCTTCTGTACTGTATAATGGATGTTTGTATGGAATTGTTGCTGCTGCCCACAGATCTCAACTTGCTTATGAAATTGTGCAAGCTGCAGAGATGGAGCAACAAGGTTTCTGTTGTCTAAATAACTATTTTTTATATATACTTGCGTCTTCCAATTTTTAGTATGTTGCATCAATGTAAGTTTCTGTACTTGCATCTTCCAATTCTCAATTGACTGTCTCAGCTGAAAACTGATGTCAGTTGTTTTGTTTGATACTCTGATATCCTTCGTTCTATTTGTTTACTGGATGAGAACCCGATTTGCTAGTTGTACTGAACAAGCTATAGCTGCTTGCTTTGAAAATTTTCTAATTTCTTAGGCTGCCTAGTTTGATTGTCAGAACAGTTATGCATTGTCAGAACAGTTAGATATAAATTATTGCAAAAATTTTCTGTACATTTCCACACAAATTATATAAGTACATTGTTGTCAGAACAAGGTGTTGTGTGTGTACATGCTACTTTAGGTGGCTAGTAATCTTGATATATGAAAAAATTCTAAATGTTTTTATGCTGCATTGTCAGGTCTCTTGTATTGTTAGCCACATCTAGCCCGTTCTCAAATCTCAATGGAATGCTAGCTATTTCAGGACTGTAAATTGCTGAATATCATCTACTCGAGCAGCAAGTCCTAATCTTGATATATGATTGAATTTTCCTTCAGCTGGCTGTCTAGTCGTGTTTTGCTGCTGCTCCGCTTGCAGGTCATTGCAGCTTCCCTGCCTGCCTCCACCTCAGACAGAGGAGAAGCTGGGCGAGTGCCAGTTTAATTTTCCTTATGTTATTTCTCCATGTTTTTATGTGTACTGCATCCTGTGTATCTGCATTGATTGGTGAGATCAAATGAGGGCCAACCACACAACACCTTTTTTTTAACAAAAACCGCACTACACTGTGCATCAGTTGGAACGCGATTAAACTGCATAAAAATTGCCGAAGGATTTGAATATTTTTGCGAGGTCCAGTTGTCCAATTTGCTTGATGATTAATATGCATAAAACATTTGTTCCTGGTTTTTATGTATTGGGTAGCCATGATAAGAGTAGAGTTTTTATGCTGATAAGAGTATTGGTCCCTACTAAATATGCATATAAGAAATTTCGACAAAAATCATTGGTTTCTATGCTGATAAGAGTAGAGTTTTATGCACGACTAAGTTGAACCACAGCTTGGCTTGATCCTCTGATTGACATCTTGGTTAAAATGCATAAAAAGTAGAGATACTGATTGAGTCATATGTAGCTTGAGTCATAATGTGAAGCCTGCTCCTCTTCTCTACGGTTCTTTGATTGCTTCAAATATAAATGAATAGCAGATATACTTAATGAACTTTTTAACTGAATCTGGATGTATAGCCTAGCTAGTTACAGTTTTGAAGAAATTAGCTAGTTACAGTTTAATTTTTGAAGAAATTAACTAGTTACAGTTAGGTGTCACCTGTAAGTTGATTATTGAACTATTAAATATAGGATGTGGATTCGACAACAAAAGTATTAGTGATAATTTCAGATCAAGGATTAATTGAATAAATCGACGATGAACTACTGGTTCCAGACGTTGATGGTGTAGCAGTACTACTGGTTCCTGACGTTAAACGGGAGAACTGGTGGACTGTATCTGAATGTATAGCTTAGCTAGTTACATTTTTATTTTGATGAAATTAACTAGTTTCAGTGATATATGTTGGTCGAAGGAATAAATAAATCGGAGCTCAACTACTGTAGTCTGTAATTCTGTGATTGCTTGAAATCGAAATGGATAGCTGAATAACTGAATCATGCAACAAGTAATCTGAATGGATAGCTGAATAACTGAACGCCGAAGGATGTTCCTGTCACCCCGAGCTCTCCTTCATCGGTAGAGAAAACTATAACTAAATCTATTGTCAGAGAGACCTATAACTTAAACAACAGTAACCATTTATTCGGACAATAAATTTCAGTTTGATCTATGGTGGCAAGTGAGCTTTGAAGTCATGCCAGAGAATAATTAATGTGGATTGGCCCTCAGAACTCTTGCTTCCTCTTTTGAACAAACCTCTTATTGAATATTTAGTCTATTATTGCAGAATTTAGTGAGGTAGGATTCAAGTATAGCAAAAGTAAATGTGTTTTGTTTGAGGAGGTGTTTCAGAAGCTGGAACACCATTGGTGTTTACTGAAAAGAAACTTGTAGGAGACAACCTATCTCTTCAGGATGCATTAAAAATTTTGTCATATTGCAATGGTTGCTTTATGAAGGATGAACTAGCCATCAGCCAAAAGCCTTCCAAGTCTCCTCAAACCATCATGAAAGAACTTCTATCTTCTCTACTGGAAAGTAAAGGGATGCCCCCCTCAGTTTTTGGAGCAGCTTCCCAGTAGGCTTCGTTTCTCTGATGAAAATATCTATTGTTATTACAACTATATTTGCCCTTTCTTGCTTAAATCTCATTCTGATGTGTGTAGGTGGGACACACTTGGTGATATTGAACTTCCGAAGACATGTTTTAAGAATCCATTGTGGGAATCAGTTAGCGAGGAACTTTGGCCATTAGTTGCCAAGTATTGGATGGACTCTTTATTAGTGAAGCTAGAACATCTATTTGGTCTGCTATTACTCTTAAAGTCAATAACCTTGTATGTTCATGTGGTCTCCCGTCCTCAATTGAATTTCCGTATTAAGTATTTTTATAATTATAATTTGTGAAATGACTTGTGGCATGCATTTGGTTACCCTACCAAGCATTTATTTTTGTTGGGGATGCTCTTTTCAATATGATTGATTCAATCCGTCCTTTTTTGGCAGGGTAAAATCGTGCCAAATGGTACAAGAGATAGTACCCTCAAGTGAATGTCTTGGATTATTAACCTCAAGTGAGTGTAGCAGAGTGACAGAAAACAGTGACAGGGAAGCTTGTTCTTGTTGGAACCAGGAAGAGCAGAGGCTAAATTTTGGCCGCTATGATGTCAAGAGAGTTGTTCGGTCCATCTATGTGCTCTTCTCTAGGAGCGAAATCCCAATAGCAAAAGAAGACATTGTGGACTTGTTGACACCCCTTCCTGAGTGGTTCACTGAGGATGATCTTGCTGTGTATGCTTCACTCTATGAGAAATCGGGTTTCCGGTATCCAATGGAGATGCCATGTAGGTAACAATAGCAACTGGGCCAATCATACTATTTGTTTTGTGGGTTTGAAATATCAAGGTGTAATATGTGCATTTGACAGGTCTCTCCATAAAAGGAAGCCAATTGAAGATCCAAAATTTCAAGTCCCAGTGTTTGTTGTCATGGGGGAGAGACCTAAAAGGAAGCCAATTGAAGATCCAAAATCAGGATGTGGTGGCCCCACTTCATTTTAGCATTTGACAGGTCTCTCCATAAAAGGAAGCCAATTGAAGATCCAAAATTTCAAGTCCCAGTGTTTGTTGTCATGGGGAAGAGACCTAAAAGGAAGCCAATTGAAAATCCAAAATCAGGTTGTGGTGGCCCCACTTCATTTTAGGATATCTATATGCTCTAATTCGTCATGTAGTTTGAGGGCAGCAGACCATTTAGTCTTCTTGCCCCAGTCATAGATCATGTAGTTCCCTGCAAATAGATGTTTATGTATTTCAAGTGATAATTACAATACTAGATATCAAACAAGGAAAGGACATCCTAGTAGCATCCATCCTCGTGTCAGCAAATATTTTGAATTTCTGATAACCGCACTTGTTTTCTAACCATTGGACGACACAAACTCTTCTGTGCTCCTACATCCGTGAACCCTATTGTGACGGCTACTTCTTTGTTCTGCAGGATAGAAGACGGCATTCATTTTCCTGTTGCTATTATACATATAAGCTCCTGGGACACCATAGCAGAAACTGCTGTATAAGGCCTTGACTCCGCCTTAACCGATATTTTGTAGTTGGGATAGTTTGTACATTCTTGCCATAATTTAAATGGGCTCCTGTAGTTGGCTTTTTTTCCTCTAGTGGTGCTGCTGCAGCAGCAGCTGCAGCTGTGACACTTCTAATCTTAAAAGTTAGTAGGCATTTTATGTTGTATGAGTGTTCATGTTTGGATGAAGTGAAATGGTTCTGTTGATAATGGATGATTTCTTCCGTTTAGAGGCTGCTTCCACCGTGAATTCTGGTGCCTGATGCTTTGTACGAATGCTGCCTGCCTGCCTCATTATCCTTAAAACAGCGGGCAGCGTCTAGCCAAGCCGCCACAGCCGTCTGATGAGTGCGGTTTTACACACTTTAGTAAGTGCAGATGTATCCTGGTAAAGTTCACGATTATAGCATTCACACTTTAATTTATTTTTATTTGTAGTATCATGGCAGTCGGACAACTGTATTAACTAACGTCATCTGGTACTAACATGTATCCTAAAACAAGAGTTGGACCAACACGTATCCTAAAACAAGAGCTCTCAGCCCAACAGTTGTGCCTCCTCCAGGTTTCGACTCCAACACTGGGCCTACTGTTGAAGAGCCTGAGGCCCCCCCGGGCTTTGACCGGTGCGGGTCTCCCCTGTCCTCCTCCTCGCCCACCGCTCCCGAGGCGGCTTCCCTCACAGTTCGGGGGCCTGCCTCCATGAGGGCTGGCACGGTGTCCTCCGTGGGCCGTGATGGCGCAGCCCCGACTCCGACGATCCCGGTTCAGCTCGTCTTCGACAATCTGCGGGCGGCGCTTGCTTCTGCGGTGGCGGCAACGGGTTCCTCCTTCTCGCCGACGTTCGAGAGGATCTCCTTCGAAGAGGTCGCGATCCCCACCCCCCCTCAGGCGAGAATGCGCGCCGCCGGCCCCGGTCGCGAGCTTCGTCACATTGGGGAGGGGCGGCGGTGGATCAGGAGACGAGCCGCTGCTAGACTTAGCGTCGCTGGTGGCGTCGCCCATCGGTCAGGCACCTCTCCCGACCCCCCCTCGACCACGGCGCGCGAAATCTCCGCCAAGCCTTCCTCGTCGCAGCGCTCGTGTTGCATCGCGCACGGGTGGCCGGGGATCCTCTGCTAAGACCGTCGCCCAGACGTGCTTGATGAGGGCACTCAACGTCATCACCAGCGATCAGGCACCGGATGCGGATTCCTTCATCCTCTACACCGAGATTTTCAACAAGGGGCTCACGGACGAGCAGTGTGTGGCAATTGGAGAGTTGTTTCAGGACAACTACACTACAGATTACCTGGTCGAAGAGCCAGCCGAGTAGGTTTAGGCCTGTGGTCGTGTTCCTTTTCTGTTTTTTGTAATGGCGTCTGTAAACATGGTAGTCTGGAATGTCCGCGGGCTTAACAGAAAGTCCCAACGCAATGCTGTGCGTGAGTTGGTCGTGTCCGAGCATGTTTCGCTGCTCTGCTTACAGGAGACGAAGCTCTCCTCTGTAACTCAAACTTTGGCTTTGGAAATGCTAGGCCCGGATTTTGATTATTTTGAGTTGCCTGCGGTTGAAACTAGAGGAGGTATTCTGGTAGCGTGGAAGAGAGCCGATTGGGTCGTCACCCTTCCAAATCGCATTCCATCACGGTGCGTGTGAGGTCGGCGTCCAACCCGACGCAAGGCGCAAGCTAGCTGGCGGCTCACAACAGTTTACGGACCACAGTTGCTAGCTAATAAAATTGCTTTCCTACAAGAGTTGAGAGATATCAGGTCGCTCATATCTGGACCCTGGCTTGTCTGCGGGGACTTTAATCTAATTTATAAGGCCGAGGACAAAAGCAACGACAAGCTAAATAGGAGATTAATGGGTCGTTTCCGCCAGTTGCTAAATGACTTGGAGCTCAAGGAGCTCTTCCTTCATGGTCGGTTGTTCACTTGGAGCAACTGAGAGGCAACACGCAACTCTAAAAAAAAACTCGACCTGCCGGGGGTAAGACCGCCCCCGACGGCATTTTGCTAAGGAGAAGAGCCTCTCACGCAGGCTAAGAAAACCCCCGAACCCCCTCCCCGATCCTACACAGGGACTCAGCTGGCCGTTGTGAGCTTCGGCGCGAGTCTTAACCATGTGCTTTGACTCGGGGAGAGCGAGGGGATTTTTTTTTCACTGCAGCAGTGAACAGTAACTCGCGTTACTGTTCACTGCTACAGTGCTCTGTGCCGCAGCTGGGCGTCGGACCGGGGCCGACAGGAGCTGACGCTCCCGGAGCCTGCTGGCTCTGGCCACCCAGGCGCACCCGCGTTGGCGCAACACGCAACTCTAGAAAGGATAGACAGGGTTTTTGTTACGGTCGACTGGGAGGACATCTTCCCCAACTGCATGCTTCACGCCATTTCCTCCAGATGTTCTGACCATGCACCGCTCCTCATGCAGTTTGACTCTGCTTGGCATCCCAAACGTCGCTTTCGTTTTGAGGCCATTTCGCCTAAGTTTAATGGTTTCATGGAGACGGTCGAAAAAGGGTGGCATCTCCCCTGCCCTGTTGAAGATCCTTTGCGTACGATAGATCAAAAGCTCCGTGCCACTAGTCGAGAGCTTCAAAGTTGGAGTGCCAGATGTGTGGGAAGCATCCGCACTAAAATTGAGGTCGCTAAAGAAGTAATCCTACGCCTTGATGTCGCGCAAGAAAAAGGTCGTTGTCCCCATCGGAGCTAAGCCTTCGCCGGAGGGTCAAACTCAAATATCTTGGCCTCGCCTCGCTACAACGCACTATTGCGAGGCAACGCTGGACCATAACTTGGCTTTCCGAGGGTGACACGAACACAAAGTTCTTTCAGTTGCATGCCTCCTATAGGCGTCGCAAAAACTTCATTGCATCATTCATGGTCGATGGTGTGCAGGTAGTTACGGAAGAACACAAAGCCGAAGCCGCCTTCAACTACTTCGACAGCATCATCGGCCTATGTCGTGATCGCTCGCTTCGTTTAAACTTTGAGGCGCTAGGCCTACCCAGTCTAGTACTAGACAGTCTGGCGGCGCCGTTCACCGTGGAGGAAATCTGGCGTATCATTAAAGAGTTGCCGCCAGATAAATCTCCAGGCCCCGATGGCTTCTCTGGTCGCTTTTACCAAGCTGCGTGGTCGATCATCAAGGAGGACATAGTTGCGGGGTTTAACGCCCTATCGGCTATGGATGGTCGCAGTTTTCATCATCTCAATGATGGGTTGCTTATCCTTCTTCCAAAAAAACCCGACCCCACGACGGTGTCGGACTACAGACCTATTAGTCTTATCCATAGCTTTGGCAAGCTTTTCTCCAAGGGGCTAGCAAATAGGCTAGCACCCTTCTTACCACAGTGTTGGATACCCAACTTCTGGGTACCCGACGCGACCGTATGCATACGCGGTCCACCGCGTATGGGGCGGGACAACCTGACAGGATGGGCCTACGAGGGGACCAAAGTCGTTGCCAGTCAATGCGATGAGGCCTGTCATCTCGTTCCGGCCCACCATGAAGCCCATTTGCGCGAAGGGCGTGAGGCGAACTCACGGGCCAGTAGCGGGCCTCCCTGCATGGAGGCCTGGATCACACAGGCGAGCGCTCCGACCCTTGAAACACCGGCGTCGGGTGACGCAGGGGTCGAGCGATCGCTCCGACCAAACCCCCGATAGATCCCAATCCCCCGACCGTACTCATCGGGAACGATCGGGGTCGATGGAGGCTCCCGACCCGCACGAGGTCCGACCCTTGTGGGTCCGCGTCGGCGACGAGCCGTCTCGAATGACGGTCAACTACGGGGCGCGGCGACGAACCTTCCCGGATAAGGTTGCCCCTCTGCATTCAATGCCTGGACGGTGCCAACTACGCTGTGCGCTGCGTACGAAGGCATGGCGGCGTCACTCCCTCTGCGTGAAGGTACACGGGACGAACTGGTGCTGGTACGCGCCACAGTGGCTCACAGTGAAGGGAAAGACGGCTGCCTAACTTCACTATACAACACAGTGTCGGAACAGCACGCCACAGTGCCCGCCAGGGCATGGGCAGTCGACAGTGCCCGGACAAGACTCGGACGACGTCGGCGTACGAAGACCACGAGGACGGAGGAGAAAGCCATCGTGAACAGAGTCGGGCTCCCGACCCCTCCCCCTCTCGTTTTTCTCTCTTCTTTCACATTTTCCCCTCGGTGTCTCCGCTGACTGTAATCGGCCCTGCCTTGGACATATAAAAGGATGGGCCGGGCCCAGAGAGGGGGGATCCTTTTTTCGAACCTCATTCTCGAAGGGACACACACACACACGAACACACGAAACACTCAGGCCGGAGCACTAGAACGAGACTTGGGAGCGAATCCCTCTCTCGCCACTCTTGTAACCCCTACTACAAGCAATCCGAGCTCCACCACGAACTGGACGTAGGGTTCATTTGCCCGAACCAGTATAATCCACCGTCTCACTGACATCCGTTCGTCGATCCTTGTCAAGCCGCGCATAAATTTACTCGTCGGCCAGTTACTAAACACCGACAGTTGGCGCGCCAGGTAGGGGACCTCCGCGCGCTTGACATCGAGTTCTTCAGCGGTTGATGGCTTCTTGGCCACCAGCTTCTCGCGGCCGGCTCCCAGGGCGTAGGAGCGACCGCGGTCGGGATCAGAGGCGTGAGACCGCGCCGTCTTTCCGGTTCTACACACCTCTCACGGTACCGTACCGTGTCTTTCAGTTCGGTGACGTCGACTTCCTCACCGACCACGCCGAGCTGCAGCGGATGCACTCCAACGCAGGAGCAGAGCCGCTGCGCGTCTTCACCACCGACATCCACATCTCACGTGGACCGGGTGCGAGGCCACTCCCCGTGCGCGTCGAGGCGTACCTGGGGACCAACCCGCGCCCGGACGAGTGTCGGCGGATCTTCTACGCGCTGGCACTCCTCGCCAATTGCCTGGTGGACGGACCGCCGCTCCCGGTAGGCCACGAGGCCTGGGAGCGCCGAGCTTTCCTGCCGCCACGGCTGCGGGAATCCATGGAGGCCCTCGAGCGCGAGCTCGCGGGTCGCTTCCCGCACGCGCGAGACTGTCCGCTTGGCCCCGCCATCCGGACGTCTCTGTTCTCGGGCGCGGAGCCCGCGGACACCGATGACCGTGATTCCGCCGAGGACGTCCTCGCTGAGTGCTTCGACGCGTTCCACTTCGACCGCTTGCGCGAGTGCAACATGGTCATTCCCGCTGAGGGTGACTTGACTGACCCCAGCGACGACGACGAGGACGCGGGGGAGGAGCCGCCCGCGGATGGGGGCGCCCAACCCGTGCCCGCGGGCGAGGCAGCTGGGAACGCCCCGGCCCTGCCTGCTCTGCAAGGGGAGGCGGAGCCCGGCGACGCGGTGGCTAGACTGGGGATGCCTCTGGCACCCCCGCCGCCGCGACAGGATGCGCCAGCACTCCACCACCTGCTCGCCCGAAGGCGCGAGCTCGCGGAGATGGAGTGCAACCTCGAGCGTGAGCGCCAGCTCCTCGAGGAGCAGATTTCTCAGCGCCGCGCCCCCGGGCGGGCGTGCGCGCGCCGAGGCCCGTAACGTCCACGTCCGGATCATGCAGGACGCCGGTGCCACCCCTCCACGCCTGCCGCGGGCGAGCCAGAACCTGGCCGCGGCCGTGGCACTGGCGAACGACCTCCCGCCGCCCGCCACTCCCGAGGAGCAGCAGCAGCGGCGGAGGCTCCAGGAGCTGCTCGAGGTCGCCGCGGAGCAGCAGGCAGAGAGTTCGCTGTCGCGGCAGCGCGCTCTCGACTCCGTGCAGCGCGCCTCGGACTTACGCCGGGAGAAGGAGATCTCTGTCGCGCAGCAGAGCCGATCCCCGGAGGGTCACAACCTCCCACCCGTTCGCGATCGGGTGGGTCCAATTCGCGACGCGCGTGTCCTCCTCGACGCGCGTCGCAGGGAGCCAGGTCGCGGAACTCGGCGCGAAGCCGAGATGCGCGGCTACCACCCTCGCAGGGGCGGACGATACGACCCAGCGGAGGATCGGAGCCCGAGTCCTCCGCCTCTGGGACCACGCGCTTTTGGGCGTCACATCTTGTGTGCACCCTTTCCGCAGCGGTACCGCCAGCCCTCCAACATCACCAAGTACTCGGGTGACTCCAACCCGGCGATCTGGTTGGGCGACTACCGGCTTGCCTGCTGTTGGCGGTCGTTAAACCGTGTTTTGACCGCCACCCTACCGGTAAATAAAAGCATAACACCAAGATTTTATGCATAGTAGATAGGAATAATGCTACTCCACAAGTTTTGGGTGATTTTTGGATGCAGGAGTAGATAATGGAGGAAAGGGGGCCCAAGCCGGGGATAATCCTGGCCGGCCGGCCCCATCATAGGCCGGCCGGCCTACCACGGTGGCCACCGACTACGATCTTCCTCCAGTGGGCTGTAAACAAGCCTAAACTTCATAATTTGAAGCCCATTCACATGGATTTGTGCCGAGTTACCGGTAGTGGGCCATTTGGGCCTTAACTTGGCCCTTACTACAATTCTGCCGCCCCCACGGAGTAACCGACCTTCGGACCGACTCCAGGAGGCGATCAGGAGCGTCCACAGGCGAGGCGGTGGCCAACCGCCACTGTGGACGGCCGGCCGGCCTAGTATGGTGGCCGGCCGGCCAACCTTCGCGCCACCGACGTCCCAGCTTCGAGCATAAGTACCCCTCCCTGCTGGGGAGGCTACAAATAGAGGTGGCCGGCTCCATTTCAACTCGCACCTCCACACATTCCTTGAGAGGAGAAGACCCAATGTAGGGTCACGCTCCGCTCATGGAAAGTCACTTCCACTTGTGTAGTTTAGAGTAGGCTAGTTGGTCATGGGAGTTAGAGTAGAAGTGAGAGCTCCCCTCGGAGTTCCGGAGTTTTCTTCGGATATTGGGTAAAGCTCTCTTGTATCTTTTCTTTTTTTAGATATTCTTTAATATAATTATTATTTTCTTATTTATTTTCTTATTTATTTATTTTAGTTTTTTCTTTTAGTTTACATTTATTTATTTAAGTAATAATTATAGAGAAATTCTTGTGTTGGTTCCACGTCTGTGTATGGTAGGTCTATCTGCATGGGTTGTTTGCACCGCATATGCTTACACAATCCACATAGATTTATTATGCATGGTTGGCTTGCTCTTACGCGTAGAGTAAGTTATCTAGGATATTTGCTTGTATGGCTCAAGGAACTATTCTAGACGTGAGTATGCACCCAACCCCACGGAGGATGGTAGCCGCGAGTGTATGTGACAGCTACACCGGTCTCTGTAATCCACCACGTCCGGGTTGGACAAGTAGGGCCTAGACGCGGTCCGTTGACCGGATACGTTGAACTTAGTTTTCGAGTTGCGTGTCTTGGCGGCGGCCGTGCCCCGATGCACTTGGATGTATCTGTAATGAAAGCTTAAGTAGATATTTGTAACCCCTAGGCTGATACCCTTCTTCTCGTTGTCCTCCCAGTTGACTAGTTCTATCTCTTTATCTTCATATGGAATTCTTGTGTGTGTTTGGTTGCCACCCATCATATATGTATCCCTGCTTTGGTCTAGTTTGCAAGTTATAAATAGTAGATGTTTCCTTGTTAATTCATGATATTCTTAGCCCTGCTTCCCTGTGGAAATATAAATACGATACCCTTGGAATACTCCTGGGTGAAATGCTACAACGGTGTTCCGTGCGCTTGCGGAGTTGATATTTATATATGTGCGTAAGAAACGCCAACACCTGCCAGGCCGGTAGGGCCGACAACGACGACTTCATCATCCGCAACCTGCCGCTCTACCTCCCCGAATCCGCAAGGGCGTGGCTCGAGCACCTCCCATCCGGCATCATCCAGGACTGGGAGGATCTGGAGGAAGTCTTCGTCGGCAACTTCCAGGGGACCTACGAGCGTCCCGGGAACCCGTGGGATCTGCGGAACTGTCGCCAGCTCCCCGACGAGACTCTGCGCGACTACATCCGGCGGTTCTCCAAGCAGTGCAACGCACTGCCCAACATCGCCGACGCCGACGTCATCAGCGCGTTCCTCGCCGGGACGACCAACAAGAAGCTGGTGCACGAGCTGGGGCGCAACAGCCCCCGCACGACGAAGGGCCTCCTCGATATCGCCACCAACTTCGCGTCCGGCGAGGACGCGGTGGGGGCGATCTTCACCAAGACTCCGGCCAAGCCTAAGGGCAAGGCCAAGAGGGAGGAGTCGACGGCAGCGGCTGGCCCCTCAGGCCAGCCCAAGAAGAAGAAGAAGAAGAAGGGCAACGACGGCAGCGGCTGGCCCCTCATCGCCGCGGCGGACCGCAAGCAGAGGCGTCCGACCACGGAGGACTCGCCCAATTTCTTCGAGAAGAAGCTTGGGGAACTGTGTACCAACCACGCGTTCCCCGTCAAGCACACCCTCCGAGACTGCGCACTGATGCGCAAGTTCCTCGCCGGTAGCTCCAAGAAGACGGAGCGCGGCGAGGTGCCGCCGAAGGACGGCGACGGGAACAAGGGCGCAGCCGACGACATCTTCCCCGACCCTGACGGCTGCCTCATGATCTTCGGCGGCCCCGACAACTACGTCTCCCGTAGGCAACAAAAGGTGCAGCGCCGGGAGGTGTACGCGGCGGAGCCCGCGGTCCCCACTTTCCTCAAGTGGTCCGACTCCGCCGTCACCTTCGACCGCTCCGATCACCTGGAGCGAGTACAGCGACCGGGTCGGTACCCGCTCGTCGTCGACCCTGTTGTGGGTCGGAAGAGGCTCTCCAAGGTCCTCATAGATGGGGGCAGCGGCCTCAACATCCTCTGCAAGGAGACGCTCGACGCCATGGGCATCAGTCGGGATCGTGTCCGACCCACTCGGGCGCCCTTCCACGGGATCGTCCCGGGCAAGCAGGTGGTGCCGATCGGGCAGATCGATCTGCCCGTCACCTTCGGCACTGCAGTCAACTTCCGCACCGAGGTGCTGACCTTTGAGGTGGTGGACTTCCCCGGTGCGTACCACGCGGTACTCGGGCGGCCATGCTACGCCAAGTCCATGGCCGTCCCCAACTACACCTACCTCAAGCTGAAGATGCCGGGGCCCAACGGGGTCATCACAGTGAGCACGTCCATCCAGCGCGCTTACGAGTGCGACCGCGAGGCCTACGAGATCGCGGTTGCGCTCCTGCACAAGGACGAGCTCCCGGCGGCGGCGGCGCTGTCGGAGGAGCCGGAGCTCGACTCCAAGGCATCGGCCGGGACCTTCGACCCCGCCAGGGACGTCAAGGAGGTCCCGCTCAACCCTGCCGACCCCAACAGCAAGACCGTCCGTATCGGCACCGCGCTCTCCTCCAAATAGGAAAGCGCGCTCGTCGACTTCCTCCGCGCCAATCAAGACATATTCGCGTGGAAGCCCTCGGACATGCCGGGCATCCCAAGGAACGTCGCCGAGCACTCCCTCTGCATCAAGCCGGGCTCGCGTCCGGTGAGGCAGCACATGCGCCGCTACGACAAGGAGAAACACAAGGCCATCGACGAAGAGTTATCGAAAC
This sequence comes from Eragrostis nindensis, assembly GCA_012490785.1. Classification (NCBI taxonomy): domain Eukaryota; kingdom Viridiplantae; phylum Streptophyta; class Magnoliopsida; order Poales; family Poaceae; genus Eragrostis; species Eragrostis nindensis. The sequence continues at coordinate 172,140 of JAAXCT010000769.1, read as the reverse complement.
TCTTGGCAGCTGGTTTCATCAAAGAGGTGTACCACCCCGAGTGGTTATCCAACCCTGTACTTGTGAAAAAGAAGAATGGAAAGTGGCGGATGTGTGTTGACTATACGAATCTCAATAAGGCATGCCCAAAGGATCCGTTTCCTTTGCCGCGCATCGATCAGATCGTAGACTCGACCGCAGGGTGCGAAACCCTCTGCTTTCTCGATGCGTACTCTGGTTATCACCAGATCCCTTTGAAGGAGTCCGACCAGCTCGCGACTTCCTTCATCACCCCGTTCGGCGTATATTGTTACATGACAATGCCGTTCGGGTTGAAAAACGCTGGGGCGAGTTTCCAGCGTTGTATGATCAAGTGCTTTGGCGATTTGATCGGACAAATCGTAGAAGCCTACGTGGATGACATCGTTGTCAAGTCCAAAAAGACAGACGACCTCGTCGCCGACCTAGATCAAGCCTTCCGAAGGCTCAGGGCGTGTGGCATCAGGCTTAATCCCGAGAAGTGCGTCTTCGGGGTTCCGAAAGGCTTGTTGCTGGGGTTCTGCGTTTCGGAGCGCGGAATCGAAGCCAACCCCGAGAAGATTGAGGCCATCGCGAAGATGGGCCCCATCCAAAACCTGAAGGGCGTGCAACGCGTCATGGGATGCTTGGCGGCGCTAAGCCGCTTTATCTCTCGACTCGGAGAGCGAGGGCTCCCCCTATACCGACTTCTCAAGAAGTCGGAACACTTCGTCTGGTCCCCGGAAGCTCAGGCAGCACTCGATCGACTTAAGGTGGTGCTATCGAACGCGCCCGTCCTTACAGCCCCGACCGAGCGCGAGCCTTTGCTCCTGTATATAGCAGCCACCACTCAGGTGGTGAGTTCCGCGCTGGTCGTCGAAAGGGTGGAGTCGGGACAAGCTCTCCGAGTGCAGCGGCCTGTGTACTTCGTCAGCGAGGTCTTGTCCGACACCAAGACTCGATGGACGCAGCTTCAAAAGCTGCTGTACGCGGTCGTGATCACAAAGCGAAAGCTCCGGCACTACTTCGACGCGCATCCGGTGACGGTGGTCACCTCGTTCCCTCTCTCAGAGTCCCTGAGGAGTAAGGAGGCCACCAACAAAGCCGCGAAATGGGCGCTCGAGCTCATGGGACAAGAACTCGAGTTCGCCCCCCGCACTGCGATCAAGTCCCAGGTACTCGCCGACTTCGCAGCCGAGTGGACTGAGATTCAGCAGCCGCCGGCTCCGATCTAGCACGAATGCTGGAAGATGTTCTTCGACGGCTCGCTGACGAAGAAGGGTGCGGGCGGCGGAGTACTGCTTGTCTCACCTCACGGGTCTCGATTGCGATACGCGATCCGACTCAACTTCTCCTCATCCCACAACGTGGCAGAGTACGAAGCTCTCGTGAACGGCATGAAGGCCGCCGTCGAGCTCGGCGTCAAAAGGCTGGATGTCTTTGGCGATTCCCAGCTCATCGTCGACCAGGTAACGAACGAATCAAATTGTTCAAATCCTAAGATGGCAGCTTACTGTGCCGAGGTAAGGCGGCTCGAAGAGAAGTTCGAAGGTTTTCAAATCAACCACATCCTGCGCCGCTACAACGAAGAGGCGGACGAACTCGCCAAGATGGCCTCCAATCGGGACCCGGTCCCGGTCGACGTCTTCTCTCACGATCAGCAGAAGTCGTCCGTCCGGGAGGCCCCCACCTCGCTCACGGAAGACGAGCCCGTGGCGGCCGATTCATTAACGACGGCGGCTAACGATGAGTCGCGCGCCCCCGTAGGCGGCGATGAGCGCGCCGTCTTCGTGATCACGGGATCCGGGGAAGGCGTCGGGGGCTCAGAAGCCGTTCCCAACCCCGTCCCCGACTGGAGGACCCCGTTCCTCGACTGCCTGCTCCGAGAACGGCTCCCCGCCGACCAGACGGAGGCGAGACACCTCGCGCGACGCGCCAAGTCCTTTGTTCTGGTTGAGGGCGAGCTGTATGTTGGTCGTTTGTACGCACCCACTTATATACCGCAAGAGGACGGTGTACAGTTGTAGCACTTTTTCCCTTAGAGTATTCCAAGGTTTAATATCGATCCACAGAGAGCAAGCGGGACTTAAACTATTATCTAAACTACTAAATTAATATTGCAAAAGAAGTGTGTGAGAAGGGATGATTAACAGCTAGAGATGAAAGAGCCTACGGTTGTAACAAGGTTATGAAAGGATTCTCTCCTATGGTTTGGGGTACTGGCATGCAACTCAGGTTATAGGTCAAATGATAGGTTTAGTATTCTACAAGACATGGTGGTTTCGTTCGCCCCGATCCTGTCACGACAAGGGTTAATAGTTCCCCTCTGGTTTCTTGCACTATGTGATAAACACGCATGGATCAGATACGAATTCGAAGCATCACATAGACTGAACGCATCAAAAGAGTATTGTAAGTGTGAGAGTTACATAACCAGATTTCCCTCGCCACGGAGAGAATACGAGATCTACTCACGCATCATACTGCAACACATGAACATGGGTGCAGCAGGACACAAGAATTTGGCGTGGGCCCACAGGTGCCGATCGGCACGGCAGTGTGCCGGTCGGCACGATCTTCCTTTTTGGTGGTGATGATCGGTGATCGCCGACTTCGCCGCCACAACCTTCAACCTAGGTCAAAACCTCCGTATGTGTCTGTCTCCCCCCTTCGCCGCCTTCCTTCGCGACCAAGATCTTCTCTTTATAGTCTCTTTCGGTTGTGGGCTGGATTTCACCGACTCCGACTCTGATATTTCGTCTGGGCTCCATATTCTCCGAGTGGGCTTCAAGTTTGGACCCGACCTCTATAGTGCCGGTCGGCACACAGGACGTGCCGACCGGCACGGGCTCCAATTTCCTTGTTCTTCGGGCCTCCAGCAGCTCTTTACTCGTAGTCTCTTAATTCTCACCTGTTTCCTGTAAATCTTCCGAATACACAGAAACTACGCATATATATGATAATGGGGGTTAATTGTTAGCAATAATGACTTAATAAGGTATTAGAAACACCATATTTGTCATATAAAATGTGCACCTAGAAAGCACCAACAGCTCCCCCACACTCAAATCATTGCTAGTCCTCGAGCAATTCAAACCATGAAGATCATCACCGTGCTTTCGTCATGCTAAGAAACAAAAACTCTCACAAGTCTCTAACTTAGCTATTGTTAATCATCTCATTGAATTAGTATCCCTCCACGAAACCTTCTCTCGGTTTTTGAAAACAATTTCACCTCAAAACTTGAGTCGACCAAATCAATCACAAGGCTTATCAAACAAATATTTTTGTCTCCCTTCATATCAAGTAAGAAGAATGCAAAAGCTTCAGACTTCACTCAATCGCTCAAATGTATTTCCTTCCCTCTCCTATTCTATAATATAAGGCTCTTTTGTGGATCTCGGAAAGTATATAACCAAATTGAATCGAAAGAACTACTAAGTCAACAATTCGCTCTATCATGCCTTCTAAAAGGGAATTTTCATCATGAGAATTCAGAATATAAGCACAAGGATCAAGGGAAAAGAGGAAACAACCGAGAATGAATGAAATAGAATTAAGAAGGGATCAAGCCTGAAGTATATACAGATCTTTTTAGAATTTTAACTCTTGCTGCAGTCTGCTTCCTCTGATATTCATTTTTCTCTTTCTTTTTGACCTTTTTCTTTTGTTTTCTTCTGTGCCGATCGGCACGGAATGGTGCCGGTCGGCACCTGACCAATAAAAATTTTTTTTCTTCTTTTTTCTTCTTTTATTTCCTTGCAGACTGCTATCAGAGCATATTTTGGATTGAAATCTGTTTAAACTTCACATTTGCTTGTAGGTTGTATCAAGGAGGAGGGAGAAACGATGAAATATCGGTTTTTGGATAGAAAGAATTTGATGATAGATGACTAGCAAACTGAGATGAACAAATGAAACTTCTCCCTTCTAGCTTAGTCGTAATCAAGAGCAAAGAGTTGACAAAGACGTCTTCCTATCAAAAGGTTTATGTGTAGGTTTCTCTCATCTCATTTGGCTTAGTGTAATAGGCACAATATCAAATCCTCAGCCAAATGCTTCAACTTATGGTGATAGAAGGGGTTTTCGAAAACTGGATATATAAAGCCAAGCGATTATTCAATGAACTCAAGTAGATTGGCAAAACGATTGTCAAAAACAAAATCAAGAATATGGGGTAACGCATCGATTCGACAACTAACACTAACTTTTATTCAAGACATTGCAATAATTCTTGACCTCGAAGCTTAACTAAGCACACCATCTCAAACCTCTCTAGGAAAACTCTCACACTTTCACACACTAACTCAAACCAAACTAAATCGAAGCAAACGACCTTAAAGAAGTGTAAGGGCGAATCCCCCACACTCAAACGTTGCAATGTCCCTATTGCAAAAAGAAAAACAACTAGACCAACCTAATCTGAAATGCCATGCCTCCTCAATATGCTAAAGATGCTTCGAATGTTCCTCATGAGAAAAGAGTAATCCGCCGCGGCCATGCTCTCCATGTCATCAATCCTTATATCAATGTCCCGATGGTGCCTATAGCATCTCTCCATATCATAATAGAGACGTTCGATGTTCCTTCTGCAGATTGGGCAACAGTTGGCAGGACGATCATGACGCTCATCTCGCAGGGGCGAGTTTCTGTCAAAACCCCGTGGTGCCGGTCGGCACGGCGCATGTGCCGATCGGCACGTGGCACCATTCACCTGGTAACGCGGCCCTGAATTGCCTTGAGCTCCGGCAAGGCCTCCTGAAGCTCCTTCAGCACTAGGTGGTTCGGCATCAGTGGTTTCTGGCTCGTCTTCCATCTCTTCCTCCTCGGGATCTTCTTCCGGATCCTCATCAGGATCTTCTTCATCCTTTGCAACAAGATTAGCTAATGGGTGTTCAGGCACAGGGGATGTCTCTATATAGCTCACTGATTCCGAGGTATATCTTGCTCTTGGCTTTGCAGAAAGACGAGCGGAACGCCGAACTTCCTCTATTTCCTTTGATCGCTTCTGTGGAGGCTCATCATCAGAGGAATCATCAGATATCTCAACAAAATCCACAACCTTAAGATCGTGCCGATCGGCACATGGTCCGTGCCGGTCGGCACGCCTGCCGTTTCTTTCAAAATATGCTTCTAGGTCTGCAAGGTTGTGTGCTCTCCTCTGTGCAGCATTGTCTCTGTCAATACGCCTCTGAATTTCATCATTGATCTCTTTGGGGGTCATGCGCCCTTTGGCAACGGGAAAGCCATCATCAAAGACGAAAGTCGCCGGGATGCATTCAGGATCAGCTAGATAATTCTCAATCTGCCTCTGATGGTCCTTCAGACAGTAAAAGCACCTACATCCAAAACCTCTGGTGTTCCTGTGGAGAATCTTCTCTTGGAGGTCTTCCCAGTCGGTCAGGACGCGTGGGAGTGCAGTGTGCCGATCGGCACAAGGCATGTGCCGGTCGGCACCACCATCAGGATTCCTTCCGTCGTTCAGCCGAGACCTATGGATGGTCAGAAAGCAGTCTTTGTCCAACTCTTCCTTCTCGCTAGCAGTAAGGATCGATTCAAAGGTGATAAGATCATCATATGTCAAAGGACTTTCCATAGCGAGAAGTCGATCCATTGTATACCTATCGGAAACCGGTGTGCCATCATCAATCTTGGATTTGCCTTTACGTACTAGCACTTCTCTAACCTTTTTCCGAAGGGCTTCATCCATCTCCTTCTTCTCTCTATTGAACGCGTCCGCTTCACTCTTCAACATCCATCGTTGCTTCAGGTGCGACCAGACGATTGGGTCGTCCTCGGTTGGGTTGATGCTCCTCTTGCTCTCCCACGGCAGGGTTGGGCTCATCGGCGAAAGTACGGCGCCGTGCCGGTCGGCACCCCTGGTGTGCCGATCGGCACCGTCGACTCCACTTCCGGTTTCGCCGTCTTGCATTGTTGTCTGCTCTAGGGTTTGGTGGGAACTCCGGCGGCGATCGATGTTTGATGATGAGATCCGAGACAACTCCTTCATATATATATCCATAATTCTCTTGGTCGAACCGGACTCTATCTCTTAAATTTGGAAGTCACCGAAGCATGTCTTGGAGGAAGGGCAAAAACTCGACTCAAAAACGACACGGACTCTCCCGTGCCGATCGGCACGACACTGTGCCGGTCGGCAAACGACTCAATAAAATCAAGAAACAGAAAACACACAGAAAAACAGTAAAAACAACAGTGCTTTTGTTTTACGTCGTTAAGCTCGACCACCCAATCACTCAATTCACATAATATATGTCAAATGATTTTAACTCAAAAGTGTCGGGCTCAAGATATACCTTTAGTCGTTGGCCATTCACCGTGTATGTATTTTGCTTTCCATCCATGAAACAGCTCCGGAAGGAAGAACTTTATGAACAAGATACGGTCCATCCCATTTACTTTTCAATTTGCCTTTACCGAACAACCGAAATCTTGAATTGAATAGTAGCACCCTATCTCCTTCGTAAAATTCCTTTTTCAATAGCTTCTTATCATACCATTTCTTTGTTTTCTCTTTATAAATGGCCGCATTCTCATAAGCTTTTAGGCGCATCTCCTCGAGTTCACTAATTTGAATCTTCCGTTTTACCGCAGCAGCATCTAAATCCAAATTCATCTCTTTGATCGCCCAATATGCTCTATGTTCTAACTCTACAGGCAAATGACAAGTCTTTCCATAGACGAATTGATAGGGTGTCATACCTATTGGTGTCTTGAATGCTGTGCGATAAGCCCAAAGTGCGCCATTCAACTTGTTTGACCAATCCTTTCCTTCTCTTGTAACAATTTTCTGCAGAATTCCTTTCAACTGTTTATTAGAAGTTTCTGCTTGGCCGTTGGTCTGTGGATGATAGGCTGTCCCAATTCGATGCTCAATACCCATCTTCTTCAAAGCTTTAGTAAATTCATGCCCAGTAAAATGAGTTCCACCATCTGTTATTATAACTCTAGGAACACCATATCTTGGAAATATGTACTCATTCAACATTGTCTTGGATTCATTAGTTGAACTGTTTCGACATGGTATTGCTTCTACCCACTTTGACACGTAGTCCACAGCAACCAAAATATATTCATAACCATGAGAATTAACAAACGGTCCCATGAAATCCATGCCCCAAACATCGAATATATCAACTTGCAAGTTATACTTCAAAGGCATAGCATTACGAGCATTAACGTTTCCAATTCTTTGGCATTGAGGGCATCTAGCTACATACCTTTTCGCATCTTCGTGCATTGAAGGCCAATAAAATCCACTAGCCCATACCTTTGCTTGTGTTCGAAAGTGCCCATAATGTCCACCATACTCAGATGAATGACACTTTTTCAATATGCTTTCGCGTTCGTCGCAAGGTACGCACCTTCGAACAGCTCCGTCTTCACAATATCTGTATAAATAAGGATCATCCCATATGAATTTTCTCATCTCACTGACAATTCTCCTTCTTGAATTCTTACTACAATCCTCTAACTTCCCTTTGAATCCATTTATGATGTCTTGCATCCATGATTCTCTATGATCCTTAACTTGAAATAGCTGCTCTTGCGCCATGGCATCACCAATGCACCCGTCCTTGTTCCCAAGCGTCAAACGAGATAGATGATCTGCTACTGAATTCTCAACCCCTTTCTTGTCTCTAATTTCCAAATCAAATTCTTGTAGCATCAAAACCCAACGAAGCAATCTAGGTTTCGACTCCTTTTTAGAGACAAGATATCTAATAGCAGCATGATCCGTATAAACAATGACCTTAGAATTGAGGATGTAGGATCTAAATTTCTCAAATGCAAATATAACAGCTAGCATCTCTTTCTCTGTTGTTGTATAATTAATCTGGGCTTCATTGAGAGTTTTACTAGCGTAGTAGATAGCATGCACTTTACCTTCCTTTCGTTGTCCAAGAACCGCTCCTACTGCATAGTCACTTGCATCGCACATAATCTCAAAAGGTAAATTCCAATCCGGAGGTTGCATAATAGGTGCAGAACATAATGCTTCTTTCAACTTCCGGAAAGCGGTAAGTCTTTCATCATTCATCTCAAATTCAACATCTTTTTGCAGCAATTCCGTCAATGGCTTAGCAATCTTTGAATAATCCTTCACAAATCTGCGATAAAAATTTGCATGTCCTAGAAAACTTCGCAGTGTCTTAATATCAGTAGGCGGTGGCAACCTTTCAACTGTGGATATTTTAGCTTTGTCTACCTCAATGCCTCGATTAGAAATAACATGCCCCAAGACAATCCCTTCGGTTACCATGAAGTGACATTTCTCCCAATTAAGAACTAAATCCACTTCTACGCACCTCTTTAAAACTTTCTCTAAATTTGCTAAGCAGTGATCAAAATCAGTACCATGAACAGAGAAATCATCCATAAATACCTCCATAATGTCTTCAATGAATTCAGCAAATATGGCATTCATGCATCTCTGAAATGTAGCCGGCGCATTGCAGAGACCGAATGGCATTCGCCGATACGCATAAGTTCCATAAGGACAAGTGAAAGTGGTCTTATGCTGATCTTCAGGTCTAACAGGGATTTGAAAGAAACCACTATATCCGTCGAGATAGCAAAAATAAGAGTTCTTAGCTAACCTTTCAAGCATCTCGTCGATGAACGGTAGTGGATAATGGTCTTTCTTTGTGGCTGCATTCAGCTTCCTGTAATCAATGCACATTCGCCATCCTGTAACTGTCCGTTGAGGGATCAACTCATTATTCTCATTAGGCACAACTGTGAGTCCTCCTTTCTTTGGCACGCAATGCACTGGACTGACCCATTCACTATCAGCAACTGGATAAATCATTCCTGCGTTAAGAAGTCTCAGCACTTCTTTCTTCACAACTTCCTTCATGCCTTCTTTCAGTCGTCGCATGCCTTCAACGACTGGCTTAGCTGATTCTTCAAGGTTGATCTTATGTGTGCAAAAAGCTGGACTTATTCCTTTGATATCATCAAGACAATATCCGATCGCCTTCTTGTATTTTCTCAGAACAGCGAGCAACCGTTTTGTCTCCTCCTCATTCAAAGCACTATTGACGATGACGGGATAAGTTTTATCTTTGCCTAAGTATTCGTATCTCAGTCCGCCAGGAAGTGGCTTCTGTTCTACTTCTGGTGCTGCACCAGGATCCAGATTACCCAAAGGCTCAAATTGAGGATTTTCAACTCCGTGCCGGTCGGCACCGTCGTCGTGCCGATCGGCACAACAGGCGTGCCGATCGGCACCATCTTGAATCTCGGCCTCTTCTCTGTCTGATTCTTCGAACAGCTTATTTAGCGGGTCTGAGTATCCTGTACTGATTTCTTCATCTTTTTCTGTAAAGAATTCCTGAAGAGAGGGTGGTTCGTGTGACACCCCGGTGTCTCCTTTTTTCTTTTTTTCCACATTTTGATCAGTAGAGTTGAGCTGGTGACCTAATATTTTCAAATAATTTGCTTAAGTCAATTATTAAGATTTGAATTTAATTCAAATTGAGAGCTAAGCTCTAAAAGAAGTTCAATAATTTCAAAAGAACTTGACCAAAACAAAAATTCAGAGCAATGCCCTTAGTATAACAAAATTATGGTAAAAAGTTCGGATTCAAAATAATTCGGGAAGTGCCCCAAATAAATCAAACAAGTTTAATAATTCAAGCAACTTTGAATAATTTTAAAATTTCGAAATTTAACTTTCTGGGTCAAACTTCTGTGCAAATATCTCTGGCACATTTGCATTTGCAACCCCGTGAAATTTTTGAATTTTTGGAGTTCATTTGGAGCTTCAAACTGAGTTTATAAAGTAAATCGAGGTAAAATCGAGAAAATGAAAAAGGGCTGGACCCACTCGCCGGTCTCTCTCTGTTTTCTCCTCTGCTCTGGATCCTTCACCGCCGATCACCACCTCCTGCCTGCTTGCCTGCCGCCGTGGCCATCGCTCAACAGCTCAGAGGAGTATCCAAAATCGACCCTGCCTCTCCTCTGTTTTCCCTCCCTCACTCGGCTCGCTCTCTCTCACTGTTTATCGCTCACGCGACCACCCTCGCCGTCAGCAAAGCCAACCGCCGTGCCGTCGCCACGCTGCATCCCAGCGCGAGTTTGACCCCACCAGAGAATCACCGTGCGACGTACTTTCCAACGCCGCAAGAAGTTCACGTCGTCATTCCCTCTATCGGCCGGAATCTCGATTTCTTCTCCGACGAGCTCCGCCAACCCTAGCCTACATCTCGTCGGAATACGCCGTCCACGGTGAGCTACTTCTCGATTCCTTCCGTCGGCGTGTTCCTCTATTTCTTGCGCACCTCTGGGTCATGATCTCGTCGACGATTGTGCAGTGTGCAGCTCGCCGTCGCCTCGCCACCATCCGCCGCCGGACCGCCGCACCCGAGCTCCGCCTCGCACGGTGCCACGCTGTTCCGGTGAGCCTCCGACTTCATCTCCTTGACCGGCGCGTAGCCCATGCTTCGCTGGTGCTCGCCGGGGTACATGTTCACGTGGAGTTGCCGTCGTTCAGCCGGAGTCGCCGCGCCACGCCATCGCCGCCGTGCGCGCCGAGCGCGCCGAGCGCGCTCCCCTGTTAATTTGAACGAGTGGCAATTCCGTAAATAACAGTGAACTTTGATTAAACTTTGAAAATCGATATAAATAGATTCTGAAGTCTAAAAATTGCAAACTAAATTTTGTTGGATTCCTTTTGACGAGATCTATCCATAGAGCACCAAAGTGATCATTGTTCATGTATCCTCTGTCCTGTATAATTGTTAGAAGTTAAACCCTATTAAACCTTGTTTAATTCATAATAAATGATTTACTTATCCAAAAATTACAAACTAGGGCTTGTTGGAATCTTTGTGACATGCCCTTCACAGTGGTCTATGATGTTCATCTTGTTTCTGTAAAGGGAACTAATTAAGATTTTTCTCTTTGATAAACTTGTCATCTTCTTAATAAATAATTTAATTACCAAATAATCTTGAACTGTTACATGCATGTTACTTAGGTGAACTCAATCTTGATTTTCTCCTATTGACATGTCCTGTGCATAAAGATGAACCATGTTAATTATTTCTATAAGAAACTTTAGTTATAACTTTCTCTTTGATAAACTTGTCATCTTATTAACAAGTAATCTAATAATTATTAGACCCTAAATTTCTGTATATTTGTCACCTAGAGGATGACCAATCACTAAGATTTCTGCTCTGGTCAGAAATGATTTAGGACATTTCTATGTTGGTATAAGCTTGCTTGATGTTAATTTGAATGAATTAATGTGAATTATAACAATACTTCATGGAAGTCAATGAAGGAAATACTTCAGACGAAAGTAATAATAATTCTAACCTAATTTCAAAACTGAACCTCACCTTTCAAATGTGAAATCAAGTCACTCTCATTGCATCTACATGTTGTGTTATCCTTTTCTTGGTATTCTTTTCATTGACATATCGTTGCATTAATAGGAAACGATAATCAAGAAGTTGGAGAGGATTTTCAGCAGGATATCTCCACTCAGGAAACTGACTTTGCAGCAACTAACTTAGTTGTTGAAGCTCAAGGCAAGCCCCGGTTCATTCCAAACCCTTTTACAAATTTTCTCTTTTTAGAGATCATGATGTAGAAAGTATAGAATGAATGTGCACTTAAGTTGTAGGAGTTGAATGAAATCCATTTGCATGCTCCAAAATGACCTATTGTTACTAAGTGTCTATACTAGTGCTCGGTAGAAATTGCTATGCTTACGACTATGAGTAGTATCGGCTATAATCAGATGATGATAATTAAAAGATGATCTCCCAAGAGAATATTGAGATGATTTATGGATGAGACCGGGCAGGATGAAATATGCATGTATAGATTGTAGTAACACATGGAGGTGTTGACTACTATAGCCCTGCCTAGTCGATTAAGGACCGATTCGTTGTTGGCCCTCTTGATCAAGCATTGAACAGTACCGGAGGCATACTAGTGCTAATGGGAGCTAGTAAACCTATGTAGCATGTTTAGTGGCATCGTTGGTTGGTAACCAGTACACTGGTCGAAAGACACGCTGGGCGTAGTTGGGCAGGTCTAGGCTACGACGGTAGTAGGACGGCTGCCCAACTCGTGAGACTGGACCCTGCCTTGGTGTTTACTGTCTTGTGAAAGGTTGCCGTATATGACCATCTTGAGTGGTGCGTATACGTCGTGTTCTTCGGGTTTTTGCCAGCTGGTATAAATCGATTGCAATCGCTGTCCCTCGCAGTAATGAGTACCCGCTTGTGAATTGCGCCTTCACGTAGCACATATATAAGAATGATGATTATGGATGATGGTTATAGTTGTTTGGAGATATATTATTATGCTATATGGATCTTGCTCATATTACATATATTATTGATGATTGTAGTAGTATGCTCACTTATACTCTGGTTTAATAATGAAGATAAAAGATGGCTAAAATTTGATAGCAAGAGTTAGGAGATGCTTAAGTGCGAGTCCTTTTAAATTCAGCCATCCTATTTAACCTGGTGCATAGTCTAGAGTTAATTTGACGGGTAAGACTTGCTGAGTAATTAGTACTCAGGCTTTGTGCCATTGTGTTTTCTTTTTAGTACAGATGTGAATCTTCCTGAAGGAGTGTTTCCGTGGGACGTGCAAGTCCCTGAAGGATGGACTGCTCATTGGGAATCAGAAGTGCCGCCGCAGTGATGCGTGTTGCTACAGTGATAATCCGTATGGGCTCGGGTTATTACTCATGCTTTATCGTGAGAGTTATCTAGACTCGTGTAACAAACGTGTTTTGAACTTATCGTTTACGCTTCCGCTACTCTGTAATATTTCCACTGTATTCTGAACCTTTCTTGTAATATAAATAAGGTAAAATGTATCGCAAGTGCTTGTATTATCTCGTGTCTGCTTAAACAGCACCGTGGGACAAAGATCCTGTGGATCGGACTGTTAGAGCTGGTATCAGAGCCGGTTCAAGATAATACAAACACTTAAACGCCGTATTTTGAAAACTACGTTATACGGTGAGGATACGTTAGTATTGCCCACATAAGGATGTTAGTGTTAAGGTGGCAATAGAAGTTGTTTGTTACTTTTCTGTAACGACGCACCGACGCTCAGGTAAGAAGGTAAGGATCATGCATGGCTCAGTGATATTTCTGGTACATGAACCATCGAGTTCATGAGGTGATTTCTGGTACATGGACCATCGCGTTCATGAGGATGATTGGAGTCGTGCATTTACTTTATGTACAGATACGTCACCTGAGTAGGTTGTGTGAGGTGACGTTGTGTGTTTTTCTGCAGGTACACTAACCACGTTAGAGGTCACATCGTTTGCTAGACTAACACGATTGAGAGACGAGTATGCCACCGAAGTACGTGCCAATATAATGGTATTATTTTTCTTTTGGTGAGGAACGAAATTAGGTTAAATAAACTTGTTGCATCATGGCATTTTAAAGTTCTGAACTAAAAGTTGCCTTATCTTGATCACTCATCTCTGTATGAAGTTAAAATTTGCAAATATGAAAGAAATCAAATTTGAAAAGATGAAAAATTTCGAAGTTGAAATGACCTATATCAGCTCATTTGTTAATCAGTCCAGAATCTGTCTTGTCACTTCAAAAAAAAAATTCATATTTTCTGATTCACTTGTCTAATGGAAGTGTTCAAATACATGCTGGAAAGATCCTGAAATTCTCTGTCATTTCCAAGTAATCTCATGGAAATTCGACACCAGATGCAATCTCTAAAAGTCAGAACACTGCACTCCTGTCCTTCTGTCTTCCAGCAGAATCCTTTAACTTTGAAACACCATAACTCTAGTTTTATCTGGAGTTTGGTCGAATTTGAATACAATCTGGAAAGCCCTGTGAATTGTCTTTCAGTTCCAGGTGGTTTCATATGCATTGGAATTTTTATGCATTCTGTAGAGAGAAATAACTAAAGTGCTGTCAGCCTGTCTTTCTCAGCAGAACAGTCGACTTTGAAAATTCATAAGTCCAGTTATACTTGGAGTTTGGTTGAGTTTAAACCCAATTTGGAAAGTTGAGAAAGTCCTCTGTAACTTGAAGCTAGGCATCTGTTATGACTCTTTAGTTTACTGGTCGAATTTTGCATGTTTCTGACTGCGGTACAGTCAAGTCAGCTTTTGTTATAACATTTTCCTTTCATATTAGGCTGCTCCTTGAAACTGGAAAATGTGAACTATAATGTTATTGAACTATATGCATGGATCTTCAATTTTGCAGCATGGTGACCACGCGCCGAAACGAAACTCCAGAGGGTTCACAGTCCAGGAATCCTGAGCCTCCCACTCTAGCTGAGGCTATTGCTGCACTCTTTGCATCACGTGCGGAAGAATCTGAACTTCTCCGTCAGATTGTGCAGAACACATCTCGTCCTGGTGGACGTCAAGTTCATCATGATCAGCCCAGGCAGTGTTCTTATGCGGACTTTCTGAAGACTAATCCTCCTACATTTGAGCGTGCCAAGGAGCCTCTGGATGCTGAAAATTGGTTACGGGTCACGGAGTCCAAGTTTGGTCTTTTACAGTGCACCGAACATCAGAAGACTCTCTTTGCTGCACAGCAACTTTTGGGGCCTGCTAGTGCTTGGTGGGCCAATTATGAAGTTTCACTTCCCGCTGGTCATCAAGTACAGTGGAATGAGTTCAAAACTGCCTTCCGCTCTCATTTTATTCCCGCCGGTCTTATGCAGAGGAAGTTTCAGGAATTCTTAGACTTGAAACAAGGAGGGAGGAGTGTCCTCCAATATGCTGAAACCTTCAACCACCTCTCCCAGTATGCTACCTCTTATGTTGATACTGAAGAAAAGAAGAGGACTTCATTCCTCCGTGGCATGAACGCCAAGCTGAAGGAGCATCTGACATGGCAAATCACTGGTACTTTTAATGATCTTGTTAATGCTGCTATTATCCAAGAGGACGCAATGCGTCAAGTTGAGGACGAGGAACGGAAGAGGAAGACTCCTCCAAATGCTACTGCTGGACAGCCATCAAAATCTAGGCTGATTTATGTTTCGCCATCCGGACAGCGTTTCCGAGCACCACAACAGCAGCAGTTTTATCGTCCATCGCAGCAGCAATTTTCTCGACCACCACCACAGCAGCAAGGTGTAGCTCGTGGTCCTAACCAGCAGCAAAATCCAGCCCCACATGCTCAACCTTCTTCTGGAAGGCCAGAAAACAACAACACTTGTTTCAATTGTGGTCGCTCTGGTCATTTTGCTCGAGATTGTAAGTTACCTAAAGTTAATCCGCAGCAAGGTCAATCATCTATTGTTCAGAAGAATCCAGCACCACGCAAAGCTCAAGTGAATTACACTGCTGTTGAAGATATTCCACAGGGAGAATCTGTGTTGACTGGTACGTTTTCGCTTTGTGGTGAACCTGTGCTTGTTCTTTTTTATTCTGGTGCTTCGCATAGTTTTGTGAGTCAGAAATGCATACAAAGACTTCATCTTTCAACCAACACCAGTACATCTCCCTATATTGTTCACTCTCCTGGTGGTCAAATAGTGGCTAATCAAATAACAAGCAAAATTCCTTTGGAGATGAATCACAAAATTTATCCTACGGAGTTCATCATGCTTAAAAACCAAGAAATAGATCTGATTCTGGGTATGTTTTGGATGAAATTTCATGGAGCTATGTTAGACATTGCCTCTCGCATTGTTCATTTGAATTCTCCAATCCATGGCCGTGACTCAATTTCCTTGTGTCCTGATCCATCCGATAATCCCATCGTCCATCAATTGGAGAGAAAATCTTTGGAAGATATTCCTGTCGTCCGAGAATTTCCGGATGTGTTCCCAGATGATATATCGGGCCTACCCCCTGATCGGGAGGTTGAGTTCAAAATTGAATTACAACCCGGTACTTCTCCAATCTCTCGTCGACCATACAAGATGGCACCAAAAGAATTAGCCGAAATGAAGACCCAAATAAAAGAGCTACTTGAGAAGGGTTTCATTCGTCCAAGTTCTTCACCATGGGGTTGTCCAGCCATTTTTGTGAAGAAGAAGGATAACACACTACGTATGTGTGTTGATTACAGGCCATTAAATGAAGTCACCATCAAGAATAAATATCCGTTGCCCCGGATTGATATTCTCTTTGATCAATTGATGGGTGCTAAAGTTTTCTCCAAAATTGATCTTCGCTCCGGATATCATCAAATAAAAATTCGAGCAGAAGATATTCCGAAGACCGCCTTCTCTACTAGATATGGACTATTTGAGTATCTGGTAATGTCATTCGGGCTGACCAATGCTCCTGCTCACTTCATGTATCTCATGAATTCAGTGTTCATGCCCGAGTTGGACAAGTTTGTGGTGGTCTTTATCGATGATATTCTAATTTATTCCAAATCTGAAGAAGAACATGCTGAGCATCTTCGTATTGTGCTCCAACGTCTGCGAGACCACAAATTATTCGCCAAATTCAGTAAGTGTGAATTTTGGTTGGACAGTGTACCATTTCTTGGTCATGTGGTTTCTGCAGAAGGCATCTCCGTGGATCCAAGCAAAGTACAAGATGTATTGGATTGGAAATCACCCAAGTCAGTTTCTCAAGTTCGCAGCTTTTTGGGACTTGCTGGATATTATCGGCGATTCATTCCTAACTTCTCTCAATTATCCAAGCCTATCACAAGGCTACTGAAAAATGATGTGAAGTTTAAATGGGATGATCGCTGTGAAGAAGCTTTTCAGAAGTTAAAGGAATTATTAACCACTGCTCCAGTCTTAGCTCAACCGGACACCACTAAACCTTTCGATGTTTATTGTGATGCCTCTGGAACGGGATTAGGCTGTGTGCTCATGCAAGATGGCCGCGTTATTGCTTATGCTTCCCGGCAATTGCGAAAGCACGAAGAGCATTATCCGACTCATGATTTGGAGTTAGCTGCAGTGGTCCTTGCACTGAAAATATGGCGCCATTATCTTCTTGGAAATTTGATGCACATATATACAGATCATAAAAGCCTCAAATATATTTTCACTCAGTCTGATTTGAACATGAGGCAACGTAGATGGCTTGAGTTAATCAAAGACTACGAGTTGGAAATTCACTACCATCCTGGTAAAGCCAATGTAGTCGCTGATGCATTGAGCCGTAAAGTACATTGCAATAATTTGATGCTGGACTTCTTAGATAGCACCACTGAAGATGACATTTCAGAGCTGAGTTATCATGTTATGCCCAGCCTTGTTATTCACAATTTGGCTATTCAATCTTCTATCCGCGACGAAATAATAGTTGCTCAAAAGGATGATTATGATATAGCCCGTATTAAGCAGAACATGAAAATTGGCAAGGCTAAAGGTTTCCGACAAGATGCCAATGGTGTTCTCTGGTTTGACAACCGTTTGGTTGTACCAAGGGATTTTAGCTTGCGTCGCAAAATTCTTGACGAAGCCCATCATTCTAAATATTCTATTCATCCTGGCAGTAACAAAATGTATCAAGACTTGAAGAAAAACTTTTGGTGGATTAAAATGAAAAGAGAAGTGGCTCGTTACGTCAATAGGTGTGATACTTGCAGAAGGGTCAAAGCTGATCATCTGAGGAAAGCAGGCTTGCTCCAACCATTAAGCATCCCTGCATGGAAATGGGAAGATATAAGCATGGATTTTATTGTAGGTCTTCCGCTTACTTCTCGCAAGCATGACTCGATATGGGTCATTGTGGATAGGCTTACAAAATCAGCACATTTTCTACCGGTCAATACTCGCTACAATGCTCGGCGATATGCAGAACTCTACATATCAAGAATTTTATGTTTGCATGGTGTACCTAAGACTATTATTTCCGATCGAGGTTCGCAGTTCGTTAATCGTTTTTGGGAACAACTTCATGCATCTTTGGACACTACGTTAATTCGTAGTTCTGCTTATCATCCCTCCACTGATGGACAAACTGAGCATGTTAATCAAATATTGGAAGACATGCTCAGGGCTTGTGTTTTGACACAAGGAGGTAATTGGGATGAATATTTACCTCTCGCGGAGTTTTGCTACAACAACAGTTATCAAGAAAGTATAAAAATGTCCCCGTTTGAAGCATTATATGGTCGAAGTTGTAGAACTCCACTTAATTGGTCTGAGCCCGGAGAGAGAGTGATTTTTCGTCCTGACATTGTAAAAGAGGCTGAAGAAAAAGTCCGGGTTATTCAAGCCAATCTTAAAGCTGCAAAATGTCGTCAAGAAAAATATGCCAATCGACGACGCCGACCCTTATCTTTCGATCAAGGTGACCATGTTTATCTCCGAGTATCCCCTATGAAAGGTGTTCAGCGTTTTGGGGTCAAAGGAAAGTTAGCGCCACGGTACATTGGTCCATTTCCAATTATTGAGAAATGTGGTCCTGTGGCGTACAAGCTTCAATTACCTGCAAATTTATCGGGTGTTCATGACATCTTCCATGTCTCTCAACTCAAGAAATGCCTTAAGCCTCCGGTTGACATTGTTATGGAAGATGTGGGACCTCTTCAATCGGATTTGACATACTCCGAGTACCCAATCAAAGTCCTCGATGAACAAGAACGAGTGACTCGGAAAAGAACTCTCAAGTTCTTTAAAATCCAATGGAGTAATCATTCGGAAGATGAATCGACTTGGGAGACCGAAGAATTTCTGCGTACTCATTACCCGGAATTCTGGTCGTCACTCCCAGGTATCAAAATAAAACTTTCCTGATGATCTACTTTCCCTGAACTTGCCTTGTCCTTAATCTCGGGGCGAGATTTCTTTAAGGGGGGAGGGTTGTGACACCCCGGTGTCTCCTTTTTTCTTTTTTTCCACATTTTGATCAGTAGAGTTGAGCTGGTGACCTAATATTTTCAAATAATTTGCTTAAGTCAATTATTAAGATTTGAATTTAATTCAAATTGAGAGCTAAGCTCTAAAAGAAGTTCAATAATTTCAAAAGAACTTGACCAAAACAAAAATTCAGAGCAATGCCCTTAGTATAACAAAATTATGGTAAAAAGTTCGGATTCAAAATAATTCGGGAAGTGCCCCAAATAAATCAAACAAGTTTAATAATTCAAGCAACTTTGAATAATTTTAAAATTTCGAAATTTAACTTTCTGGGTCAAACTTCTGTGCAAATATCTCTGGCACATTTGCATTTGCAACCCCGTGAAATTTTTGAATTTTTGGAGTTCATTTGGAGCTTCAAACTGAGTTTATAAAGTAAATCGAGGTAAAATCGAGAAAATGAAAAAGGGCTGGACCCACTCGCCGGTCTCTCTCTGTTTTCTCCTCTGCTCTGGATCCTTCACCGCCGATCACCACCTCCTGCCTGCTTGCCTGCCGCCGTGGCCATCGCTCAACAGCTCAGAGGAGTATCCAAAATCGACCCTGCCTCTCCTCTGTTTTCCCTCCCTCACTCGGCTCGCTCTCTCTCACTGTTTATCGCTCACGCGACCACCCTCGCCGTCAGCAAAGCCAACCGCCGTGCCGTCGCCACGCTGCATCCCAGCGCGAGTTTGACCCCACCAGAGAATCACCGTGCGACGTACTTTCCAACGCCGCAAGAAGTTCACGTCGTCATTCCCTCTATCGGCCGGAATCTCGATTTCTTCTCCGACGAGCTCCGCCAACCCTAGCCTACATCTCGTCGGAATACGCCGTCCACGGTGAGCTACTTCTCGATTCCTTCCGTCGGCGTGTTCCTCTATTTCTTGCGCACCTCTGGGTCATGATCTCGTCGACGATTGTGCAGTGTGCAGCTCGCCGTCGCCTCGCCACCATCCGCCGCCGGACCGCCGCACCCGAGCTCCGCCTCGCACGGTGCCACGCTGTTCCGGTGAGCCTCCGACTTCATCTCCTTGACCGGCGCGTAGCCCATGCTTCGCTGGTGCTCGCCGGGGTACATGTTCACGTGGAGTCGCCGTCGTTCAGCCGGAGTCGCCGCGCCACGCCATCGCCGCCGTGCGTGCCGAGCGCGCCGAGCGCGCTCCCCTGTTAATTTGAACGAGTGGCAATTCCGTAAATAACAGTGAACTTTGATTAAACTTTGAAAATCGATATAAATAGATTCCGAAGTCTAAAAATTGCAAACTAAATTTTGTTGGATTCCTTTTGACGAGATCTATCCATAGAGCACCAAAGTGATCATTGTTCATGTATCCTCTGTCCTGTATAATTGTTAGAAGTTAAACCCTATTAAACCTTGTTTAATTCATAATAAATGATTTACTTATCCAAAAATTACAAACTAGGGCTTGTTGGAATCTTTGTGACATGCCCTTCACAGTGGTCTATGATGTTCATCTTGTTTCTGTAAAGGGAACTAATTAAGATTTTTCTCTTTGATAAACTTGTCATCTTCTTAATAAATAATTTAATTACCAAATAATCTTGAACTGTTACATGCATGTTACTTAGGTGAACTCAATCTTGATTTTCTCCTATTGACATGTCCTGTGCATAAAGATGAACCATGTTAATTATTTCTATAAGAAACTTTAGTTATAACTTTCTCTTTGATAAACTTGTCATCTTATTAACAAGTAATCTAATAATTATTAGACCCTAAATTTCTGTATATTTGTCACCTAGAGGATGACCAATCACTAAGATTTCTGCTCTGGTCAGAAATGATTTAGGACATTTCTATGTTGGTATAAGCTTGCTTGATGTTAATTTGAATGAATTAATGTGAATTATAACAATACTTCATGGAAGTCAATGAAGGAAATACTTCAGACGAAAGTAATAATAATTCTAACCTAATTTCAAAACTGAACCTCACCTTTCAAATGTGAAATCAAGTCACTCTCATTGCATCTACATGTTGTGTTATCCTTTTCTTGGTATTCTTTTCATTGACATATCGTTGCATTAATAGGAAACGATAATCAAGAAGTTGGAGAGGATTTTCAGCAGGATATCTCCACTCAGGAAACTGACTTTGCAGCAACTAACTTAGTTGTTGAAGCTCAAGGCAAGCCCCGGTTCATTCCAAACCCTTTTACAAATTTTCTCTTTTTAGAGATCATGATGTAGAAAGTATAGAATGAATGTGCACTTAAGTTGTAGGAGTTGAATGAAATCCATTTGCATGCTCCAAAATGACCTATTGTTACTAAGTGTCTATACTAGTGCTCGGTAGAAATTGCTATGCTTACGACTATGAGTAGTATCGGCTATAATCAGATGATGATAATTAAAAGATGATCTCCCAAGAGAATATTGAGATGATTTATGGATGAGACCGGGCAGGATGAAATATGCATGTATAGATTGTAGTAACACATGGAGGTGTTGACTACTATAGCCCTGCCTAGTCGATTAAGGACCGATTCGTTGTTGGCCCTCTTGATCAAGCATTGAACAGTACCGGAGGCATACTAGTGCTAATGGGAGCTAGTAAACCTATGTAGCATGTTTAGTGGCATCGTTGGTTGGTAACCAGTACACTGGTCGAAAGACACGCTGGGCGTAGTTGGGCAGGTCTAGGCTACGACGGTAGTAGGACGGCTGCCCAACTCGTGAGACTGGACCCTGCCTTGGTGTTTACTGTCTTGTGAAAGGTTGCCGTATATGACCATCTTGAGTGGTGCGTATACGTCGTGTTCTTCGGGTTTTTGCCAGCTGGTATAAATCGATTGCAATCGCTGTCCCTCGCAGTAATGAGTACCCGCTTGTGAATTGCGCCTTCACGTAGCACATATATAAGAATGATGATTATGGATGATGGTTATAGTTGTTTGGAGATATATTATTATGCTATATGGATCTTGCTCATATTACATATATTATTGATGATTGTAGTAGTATGCTCACTTATACTCTGGTTTAATAATGAAGATAAAAGATGGCTAAAATTTGATAGCAAGAGTTAGGAGATGCTTAAGTGCGAGTCCTTTTAAATTCAGCCATCCTATTTAACCTGGTGCATAGTCTAGAGTTAATTTGACGGGTAAGACTTGCTGAGTAATTAGTACTCAGGCTTTGTGCCATTGTGTTTTCTTTTTAGTACAGATGTGAATCTTCCTGAAGGAGTGTTTCCGTGGGACGTGCAAGTCCCTGAAGGATGGACTGCTCATTGGGAATCAGAAGTGCCGCCGCAGTGATGCGTGTTGCTACAGTGATAATCCGTATGGGCTCGGGTTATTACTCATGCTTTATCGTGAGAGTTATCTAGACTCGTGTAACAAACGTGTTTTGAACTTATCGTTTACGCTTCCGCTACTCTGTAATATTTCCACTGTATTCTGAACCTTTCTTGTAATATAAATAAGGTAAAATGTATCGCAAGTGCTTGTATTATCTCGTGTCTGCTTAAACAGCACCGTGGGACAAAGATCCTGTGGATCGGACTGTTAGAGCTGGTATCAGAGCCGGTTCAAGATAATACAAACACTTAAACGCCGTATTTTGAAAACTACGTTATACGGTGAGGATACGTTAGTATTGCCCACATAAGGATGTTAGTGTTAAGGTGGCAATAGAAGTTGTTTGTTACTTTTCTGTAACGACGCACCGACGCTCAGGTAAGAAGGTAAGGATCATGCATGGCTCAGTGATATTTCTGGTACATGAACCATCGAGTTCATGAGGTGATTTCTGGTACATGGACCATCGCGTTCATGAGGATGATTGGAGTCGTGCATTTACTTTATGTACAGATACGTCACCTGAGTAGGTTGTGTGAGGTGACGTTGTGTGTTTTTCTGCAGGTACACTAACCACGTTAGAGGTCACATCGTTTGCTAGACTAACACGATTGAGAGACGAGTATGCCACCGAAGTACGTGCCAATATAATGGTATTATTTTTCTTTTGGTGAGGAACGAAATTAGGTTAAATAAACTTGTTGCATCATGGCATTTTAAAGTTCTGAACTAAAAGTTGCCTTATCTTGATCACTCATCTCTGTATGAAGTTAAAATTTGCAAATATGAAAGAAATCAAATTTGAAAAGATGAAAAATTTCGAAGTTGAAATGACCTATATCAGCTCATTTGTTAATCAGTCCAGAATCTGTCTTGTCACTTCAAAAAAAAAATTCATATTTTCTGATTCACTTGTCTAATGGAAGTGTTCAAATACATGCTGGAAAGATCCTGAAATTCTCTGTCATTTCCAAGTAATCTCATGGAAATTCGACACCAGATGCAATCTCTAAAAGTCAGAACACTGCACTCCTGTCCTTCTGTCTTCCAGCAGAATCCTTTAACTTTGAAACACCATAACTCTAGTTTTATCTGGAGTTTGGTCGAATTTGAATACAATCTGGAAAGCCCTGTGAATTGTCTTTCAGTTCCAGGTGGTTTCATATGCATTGGAATTTTTATGCATTCTGTAGAGAGAAATAACTAAAGTGCTGTCAGCCTGTCTTTCTCAGCAGAACAGTCGACTTTGAAAATTCATAAGTCCAGTTATACTTGGAGTTTGGTTGAGTTTAAACCCAATTTGGAAAGTTGAGAAAGTCCTCTGTAACTTGAAGCTAGGCATCTGTTATGACTCTTTAGTTTACTGGTCGAATTTTGCATGTTTCTGACTGCGGTACAGTCAAGTCAGCTTTTGTTATAACATTTTCCTTTCATATTAGGCTGCTCCTTGAAACTGGAAAATGTGAACTATAATGTTATTGAACTATATGCATGGATCTTCAATTTTGCAGCATGGTGACCACGCGCCGAAACGAAACTCCAGAGGGTTCACAGTCCAGGAATCCTGAGCCTCCCACTCTAGCTGAGGCTATTGCTGCACTCTTTGCATCACGTGCGGAAGAATCTGAACTTCTCCGTCAGATTGTGCAGAACACATCTCGTCCTGGTGGACGTCAAGTTCATCATGATCAGCCCAGGCAGTGTTCTTATGCGGACTTTCTGAAGACTAATCCTCCTACATTTGAGCGTGCCAAGGAGCCTCTGGATGCTGAAAATTGGTTACGGGTCACGGAGTCCAAGTTTGGTCTTTTACAGTGCACCGAACATCAGAAGACTCTCTTTGCTGCACAGCAACTTTTGGGGCCTGCTAGTGCTTGGTGGGCCAATTATGAAGTTTCACTTCCCGCTGGTCATCAAGTACAGTGGAATGAGTTCAAAACTGCCTTCCGCTCTCATTTTATTCCCGCCGGTCTTATGCAGAGGAAGTTTCAGGAATTCTTAGACTTGAAACAAGGAGGGAGGAGTGTCCTCCAATATGCTGAAACCTTCAACCACCTCTCCCAGTATGCTACCTCTTATGTTGATACTGAAGAAAAGAAGAGGACTTCATTCCTCCGTGGCATGAACGCCAAGCTGAAGGAGCATCTGACATGGCAAATCACTGGTACTTTTAATGATCTTGTTAATGCTGCTATTATCCAAGAGGACGCAATGCGTCAAGTTGAGGACGAGGAACGGAAGAGGAAGACTCCTCCAAATGCTACTGCTGGACAGCCATCAAAATCTAGGCTGATTTATGTTTCGCCATCCGGACAGCGTTTCCGAGCACCACAACAGCAGCAGTTTTATCGTCCATCGCAGCAGCAATTTTCTCGACCACCACCACAGCAGCAAGGTGTAGCTCGTGGTCCTAACCAGCAGCAAAATCCAGCCCCACATGCTCAACCTTCTTCTGGAAGGCCAGAAAACAACAACACTTGTTTCAATTGTGGTCGCTCTGGTCATTTTGCTCGAGATTGTAAGTTACCTAAAGTTAATCCGCAGCAAGGTCAATCATATCTTCAACAATAACAGCTTGTACAAGCTTTAAGAAAGGTCTTCCCAAAATAATATCTTCAACTCCAACTTCACCTTTATCAAGAACAAAAATATCCACCGGAATAGTATTCTTTTTTACCTCAATGTTCAGATCTTTGATTACTCCCAGTGGTTTACTTCTCCTTCCATCCGCCATGATTAGCTCAAGCTCGGTCCCTAGCAATCTTCCTTTTATGTCATAAGGCATATCCATGAATGCTTCATACGTCATCAAGCTGACGCGGGAACCAAAATCACATAATGCTTTAGGGAAGCTTCTATATCCGATCTCGCACGGTATATAGGGATCAACTTCCGTTCGTTCCGTAAGGCCAACTGCATATACTCCGCACAATCCTTCATATGGCGATGGGACAAAGCAACTATCAAATAGCTTCTTTGCTTGTTGAACCTCCATCTGATCAATTTCCATATCATTCTTATATAATTTCCCCAATACTTCCCCAATGACGACATTGTCCAGTATTTCTGAAGTTCTAGTATCTTTAGGGAAGTTATACTGAACTCCTGTAGTAGAGGCATACCTTGGGTCATATGTTCTCCTCATACTTAGCAGATTTGAGCTGAAATCTATAGGAATCCAGTCCAACGGTTCGAACTCGTCCAACGATTTAGCATTACTTAAGGTTGGATCTCCCACTGGTCTTGGAAATTTATTCACGAAGCTGTTTTCATGCTCCTCTAATATTGCAGCTTCAGTCTTGGAAATCCCTTTAACAGCAGGCATCGTGCCGGTCGGCACGACAGATGTGCCGGTCGGCACGAGGGACTGCGGTGTGCCGGTTGGCACAGACGCCGTGCCGATCGGCACCTCCTCCAATCTAGGTCTTTTCAGATCGCCTTGCGCTGGTTCTTCTGTTCTTACTGTTAATTCCACTTCGGATACTGTACAGCTTTCCGCTTTAGCTCTCAAATCCAAAGAACCTTTTGCTGGCGTCGACTTTTCAGGGCGAATTGGATCTTCTTGGAATTCTTCCCAATGCTTATGCATAGCTTCGGTCTTCGATATCTTACTCAAAAGATCCAGACCTGCAGTAGCAGTCAAGTCGAGGAAACTCCCTCCAGCTGAACTGTCCAAATGCATCCTGGAGGTTCCTTCAAGAGACATGTAGAATGTCTGAGCAGTCAAGTTATCATCCATGCCCAAATCGGGGCCTTGCTTCAATAAAGATTTGAAACGTAACCACGCTTGCGTGAGGGTCTCTTCTTTCATTTGCTCGAAGTTAACCACTTCTCTTCTCAGTTTCTGCACCTTCGGAAGCGGGAAGAAATGCAAACAGAAATTCCCTACAAGCTTATCCCAGTTTCCTTTAGCTTCACGGGCTGCAGATTTATACCAATCTTTGGCTCTTCCATCTAGAGAAAATGGAAATAGCAACCATTTGTACCAATTCTGAGGCACTCCCTCATGCTTAAAGGTCTGACAGAGAACTTCTGGATCTTGCAGATGTGTGTACGGGTTCTCGTCCTTCGTTCCAGAGAATTTGCTGTTCTCGACCATTTTGATGATGGTCGGGTTGAGAACGTATGACGAAGCAGTGACTTTCTCATCGGAAGTTTGTGGAATCAGCAATCCTGGAGACGGTAGTGAATGCTCCCTAACCGTATGAGCCGGTTCGGGAGTACCCATCCTGAAAACACAGAAGGAAAACACAAAAACAAACTAGAAAAGAGAGGATTAGAGATTAGTAGAATAAATAGATAGTAAAAGAACTGGCCTGCTCCCCGGCAACGGCGCCAGAAAACGTGCTTGTTGGTCGTTTGTACGCACCCACTTATATACCGCAAGAGGACGGTGTACAGTTGTAGCACTTTTTCCCTTAGAGTATTCCAAGGTTTAATATCGATCCACAGAGAGCAAGCGGGACTTAAACTATTATCTAAACTACTAAATTAATATTGCAAAAGATGTGTGTGAGAAGGGATGATTAACAGCTAGAGATGAAAGAGCCTACGGTTGTAACAAGGTTATGAAAGGATTCTCTCCTATGGTTTGGGGTACTGGCATGCAACTCAGGTTATAGGTCAAATGATAGGTTTAGTATTCTACAAGACATGGTGGTTTCGTTCGCCCCGATCCTGTCACGACAAGGGTTAATAGTTCCCCACTGGTTTCTTGCACTATGTGATAAACACGCATGGATCAGATACGAATTCGAAGCATCACATAGACTGAACGCATCAAAAGAGTATTGTAAGTGTGAGAGTTACATAACCAGATTTCCCTCGCCACGGAGAGAATACGAGATCTACTCACGCATCATACTGCAACACATGAACATGGGTGCAGCAGGACACAAGAATTTGGCGTGGGCCCACAGGTGCCGATCGGCACGGCAGTGTGCCGGTCGGCACGATCTTCCTTTTTGGTGGTGATGATCGGTGATCGCCGACTTCGCCGCCACAACCTTCAACCTAGGTCAAAACCTCCGTATGTGTCTGTCTCCCCCCTTCGCCGCCTTCCTTCGCGACCAAGATCTTCTCTTTATAGTCTCTTTCGGTTGTGGGCTGGATTTCACCTACTCCGACTCTGATATTTCGTCTGGGCTCCATATTCTCCGAGTGGGCTTCAAGTTTGGACCTGACCTCTATAGTGCCGGTCGGCACACAGGACGTGCCGACCGGCACGGGCTCCAATTTCCTCGTTCTTCGGGCCTCCAGCAGCTCTTTACTCGTAGTCTCTTAATTCTCACCTGTTTCCTGTAAATCTTCCGAATACACAGAAACTACGCATATATATGATAATGGGGGTTAATTGTTAGCAATAATGACTTAATAAGGTATTAGAAACACCATATTTGTCATATAAAATGTGCACCTAGAAAGCACCAACACTGTACAAAAGAAGTCGCATGGGAGTTCTCCAGCGCTGCATTCCGACCTCGGAAGGCAGGGAGCTCCTGTCCGACATCCACGCCGGTGAATGCGGCCACCACGCGGCCCCAAGGAGCATAGTCGGAAAGGCCTTCCGTCACGGTTTCTACTGGCCGACGGCAGTGGCCGACGCCACCGAGGTAGTACATACCTGCGAAGGGTGCCAATACTACGCTCGGAAGACGCATATGCCAGCTCAGGCTCTGCAGACCATTCCCATCATCTGGCCCTTCGCCGTATGGGGGTTGGATCTGGTCGGGCCCCTACGAAAGGCGCCCGGGGGGTACACACACCTGCTGGTGGCCGTCGACAAGTTCTCCAAGTGGATTGAGGCTCGACCCCTCGTGAAGATCGGGTCCGCCGAGGCGGTCCGGTTCTTCACCGATATCATACATCGGTTCGGTGTTCCCAACTCAATCATCACCGACAATGGGACCCAGTTCACTGGAAGCGAGTTCCTCGAGTTTTGTGACGACTACAACATCCGAGTCGATTGGGCGGCAGTCGCGCACCCGCAGGCCAACGGCCAGGTCGAACGGGCGAACGGCATGGTGCTGCAAGGTTTGAAGCCGCGCATCTTCAACAAACTAAAAGCACACGCCGAGCGCTGGGTAAAGGAGCTCCCTGCCGTGTTATGGAGTTTGCGGACCACCCCAAGCCGAGCGACGGGACAAACTCCCTTCTTCATGCTCTACGGGGCGGAAGCAGTGCTCCCGACCGATATCGAATACGGAGCCCCTCGGGTTCGCGCCTTCAACGAGGAGGCCAACCAACGTTTTCTCGAGGATGCCCTCGACCAAATCGACGAGGATAGGGAGGTCGCCTTGGCTCGCTCTGCCAAGTACCAGCAAGCCATGCGACGCTATTACGGACGCCGAGTCCGTGGTCGGGCGTTTAAGGAGGGAGATTTGGTTCTCCGACTGGTGCAGAGCAACAAGGACCGACACAAGCTGTCGCCGCCATGGGAAGGACCGTTCGTCGTCGCCGAGGTGCTCCGCCCCGGAACATTCAAGCTCATGGACGCGGAAGGACAACCCATTGCCAACGCATGGAACATCGAGCAGCTACGTCGCTTTTACCCTTGACTTTTGTGAATACATTCGCTGTCTCTTCTTCCGTTTCAACATCATTGCGATTCCTCGATCCTCCCTGTTTTTCACACTCTCGGGACAGCCGTCTGGGTACCCTCCTCACTCGGGGGCTCCACCCGGCGGGTGTGGCCTCGTGCCACGTTGATTTTGCGCGCGCAAGCAACAATGCTCTTAAGAAACAGCGCAATTCGGCTAAGAGCACAACCCAATCCTCGCAAACGCAAAATCAACGGCCAATGACTCGAAGTGCGTGACGAAACGCAAAGAGCACCGTAGCGCCAAGGACCGAGACGAGGATCGGCCAGTTTGGCTGCGGGCACCCGACGCCCCAGTGGATTGGGTTGGCCCAAACGATTGGCCGGAATCGACTCGACCCTCGGGGGCTACGTCCGCCCGATGCAAAACGTCACACAAAAAGAGCCAAAAAAGGGAGTCAAACGAACAAAATGCGAGCAAAACACTTGCGAAAAGCATAAAGCAAAACCAGCAGCGTTTTAAAGCTCCACGGGGCACGCACGCCCCCCTGTTACTTGTTCACAAAATAAGGACCCACTTGGGTCCGACCACGACAACAGCTCCCTAACCCACTAATTTCTACCCTCGACTTGGCGCGAGGGGATCATGTCCAGGTTGTCATCGGCAAGACGGCGCGCGAAGGGTGCCACTTCCTCTTCAATCCGCTCCAGATCCTCCTCGGTGCTGGAGACCTCGTAGCCGCCGGCAAGCACGTCGATTTTGAAGTGCTTCCCGTAGTGGCTCCTCGCCACCGCAAAGGCGAGCTGGGCCCCTACACGGAAGCTCTCCTCCTCCTGGCTGCGGAAGTACGCCGAGAGCCCGGCCACCCGTGTCGCGAGCGATGCGGCGTCCGATGCCCGAGGCACCCGGATCTCGTCGCACTCGCGCTCCACGATCTCCCGAAGCTGGTTGAGGCTCACCAACGTCCGCTGCGACTCTTCCTCGAGCGTCCGCGCACCTGATCATGGACACCTCGATCCGTCAAAAAAAATCACGGGGGAAGGAAGCGAAACAACCAAGCAAGAATGCCAGATGGGAGTGGACGGCGTACCTGTGAGCTCCTCTCGTGCCTGCTTGAGCTCTCGGGTGAGGTTGGACACGGCCAACTGCGCGGCGGTCAGGAGCTCCCGCTCCGTCTGCAGCGACGACTCGGCGGACGATGCCCGAACATCGGCCGCCGTCGCACGCTGGTCCGCCGCGGTCACCGCCCGCTCAGCGGCAGTACGGAGATTGCGCTCGTCGTCCAGCTCCTGCCTCAACGCCCTCTCCCGCGCCTCTGCTTGTTCGGCGCGCTCCACCATGCTGGCCAGCGCCGACTCCGCTTGATCGACCTTCTCCTGCGCGTCCTCGGCGCCCTTCGACGCGGCTTCGGCGGCCTCGACTCGGAGGCGAAGGGACTCCGCCAACCGCTTGGAGCGCACCAGCTCCGCAGCACGCTCTTCTTGCTCCCCCAGCAGATGGCGGACAAAGTTGGACTTGAGCTTGCTGTTCATCAGGCAGGCCTACAGGCGGCAGGGCAGAATGGCACGACGGAGATCAAGAAAGATAAAGGCCCACGCTACACCGAAAGACGTAAGAAGAGTGTTCGCGTTACTCACCTCGAGGGGGGCGCGCGCCTTCTTCATCCGATCCTCAGCATCTCTGACTCCCGCGTCCACGGACGCCTTGATCGACTTGAGGCGGCTGGCCGTAAGGGAAAGCTGCTGCGTCATGTACAGCCAAGCCTTCGACTCCTCCGAGTCGGCCAGAGGCACCGGACCCTCCGGGCTCTGCACGATCGCGTTGGGGCCCCAACCCTCCTGCGTCAGGCGTTGGAGCCTCGGCACCCCGGCGGCCACCGCGTCCCATCAGGGGTCGCCCGACGTGACCGCCGAAGGGGAAACGACGCCCCGGGGAACTGTCGCGTCACCTCCGCCACCACCGGCGCCCGAAGCCGGTGACGGATCCGGCCCGGCACGACCCTTGGGGTCGGGGACTGCGCCCGCGACACGAACAGGCTGCGGTGCGGGAGTGCTCTCTCGCCGAGCCTCCGCTGGCCGGCGGACGGCCTCGGGGGTCGCAGCTGTGGCGGACACAGGACTCCGAGAGGCGCTCGCGTCACCGCCCGCCGGGGCGCGTTGCCCCGTCTCCGCCTCCCCCGGTTGCAAGGCGGCGTCATGCTGTCGCTGGGAGCCTCCCTCCGACACCGGAGCGGCCTCCTCGCGACCGCGTCCCTGCTCGGCGGCCAGCCGCAAGGCCTTGCGAGGAGCAAGCTGGGTCCCGTCCCACTTCGGCACAACCCTGGGAAGACATAAACGGAGTTCGGTCAGGAAACACCAAGGACGAGCAAGACGTCTTTTGGAGAGTCCACACCGCACTTACCCCTGAGCGCGTTTGCGCTTCCTCGCAGGGCGAGCCGTCGGACGCTCCCCCTCGCCGGAGGTGCGCGCCTCCGACCCCGCACCAACAATGGGAGGGCTGGTCCCGCGCGCCCCCGCGGTGCGGGCCGGATCGGTCCGCTCCGTTGCCGCGGCAACAGCCACGACCTTGGCCGCCGCAACGACCGCGCCCGACTCGCCACCGCCAGGCGCGCCCGACCGCGGCGCGTCCGTCATCCCAACCTGTCTCGCTGCAGTGGTGGAGGTGGTCGACGGCGTCGCAACCGCTCCCCGACGGGGAGTTTCGACGACGAGGACCCCTTGGCTCCCCGCCGGGGCCGACGACGAAGAAGCCATGGTGACCATCCTGGTCGAAGATGTCGGCGGAGAGGGTGGACGCTCGCCCGATGGACCGGCGCCGGAAGCCGACGCCGCCTCGCGCTCATCGATGAGAGCGTCGAGCCACGCGTAGTCGTGGGGGGATCCGCTCCAGCGGTCGCCGTCGGGGTCGGAGCCGCTGCTGTGGTCGATGGCCGAGTCCGAGTCGAAGTTGGACTCGGTGTCCACGACCTCGCCTCTTCGCCGGCGCCCCCGCCGCTCCTTCCTCCGCCTCTCGTAGGCGTCCTTCCTCGCCCGATGGCGGTCCTTCCGCTGCTTCAGCTTCGCGGCGTGGTCGCGATTTACGGCCCTTCGAGCCGCGTCCTCGGGCACAGGGGCGGCGGAACGCCGCGCGAACAGCTGCGACTGCCCAAAGGAAGGATTGTCAGAGAGCGGCGGAGGCCTAAAGACAAGCGGGCAAAACAAACGAGCGAGAACAACAGAAACGCCAAAGAAACTTACGACGTCGATCGCGTCGGGGTGCGGCAACGCGGCAGGGTGGCCCTCGATGGGCCACACGAACTCGTCGTTCTTGTAATGCAGGGCGGACTTGCCGGCCGCCTCGGCCAGCTGACCCCCGATCTCGACGGGACCCAAGGGCACACCGTCCCCCATCACCGTTCCGTTGAGGTCGGCGTCGGGAGTCATCCTCCACATGGGGAGGGCTCGGCGCATCAGCGGCAGCACCCGGACGTGATGGAAGTGGCCGGTCACTCCGACCAGCGTGACCCCCCGGTCGCGCAGGGTCGCCACCGCCTCGACCAGCGGCTGCACGGCGGCGAGCTCGCTCGCGACAAGGCCCCAGTGCCAGCAGCCGGGAGCCTCGGGCAGGCGAATGCCGGTGTAACGAGGCAACGGACCGGCTCGGTCGTTCTTCAGATAGAACCACCGGTCGTGCCACCCGGAGTTCGACGAGGTGTGCGCCACCGGGATGTAACCCGCCGACAGCCCCTCACGAAGGCGGATGCTGGCGGATCCCATCAGCGGCACGCGCCTCTGAACCTGGTGGAGCATCACCTTGAAGAAGTACTTCCACAGATGGAAGTGGGGCTCGATGCCGAGATAGGCCTCGCACAGCGTGATGAAGCCGGCGATGTGCCCGATGGAGTTGGGGTTGAGGTGCTGGAGCTCGATCCCGTAGTGCTCCAGCAACCCGCGGAAGAAAGAGTGCGCCGGCATCCCGAATCCGCGGGAATGGAAGTAGGTGAATGTTGGCGACCTCTCCGACGGCAGCGCCCACTCCACCTCGTCGGTGGGCGGACGAAGGAGGCCCTTGGCGACCAGCCCGCGCATGAGGTCGGGCGTCAACACCGACGCCGGCCACTCGTGTTCCCCTTCTGCCATCAGATCTGGCGGGATGAGGGGGAGCGCGCGACGGCGAGAGCGGCCCGAGCGGCGGCGGTGGCGGATTGGGCGACGAATGTTGGCGACGGCGAGAGGAACCGTTGAAGACGGTGGGGATTGCGAGCGAGCGCGGCGGCGATGAAGATCAACAGTGCGGGCGATGGAAAAGGCGAGGAAACTTCCTGGATAGGTATGCCCCTATTTATATGCGCCGAACCGACGCGGCGTTCCTTCCCGCCTTGTGTCTCGTGTTGGCGGTCGTTAAACCGTGTTTTGACCGCTATCCTACCGGTAAATAAAAGCATAACACCAAGATTTTGTGCATAGTAGATAGGAATAATGCTACTCCACAAGTTTTGGTGAATATTTGGATGCAGGAAGAAATCCATTGCAAATGGAAGCAAAAGCCTACCGGCCGGCCCCATCATAGGCCGGCCGGCTTATGTTGGATCTCAACATGGTCCAGCAGCCCCAGGCGTCTCCCAATGGGCTCAAACATCAAGGATCAAATGGCCAACAAATATTTCCCAGCCCGGAGTATCGACCACTGCGCAAGGCCCAACAAACAAGCCCATCAACCACTCAAAAAGGCGTCAAATCACCGAGCTAGACCGTGGATCTTAATGGGCACATCATGAGAGGCCAGCCCACAAAAATTCGAGGCATTCGGAGACAAAAGCCCACCGGCCGGCCTAGGTCTAGGCCGGCCGGCCTACTCTTGTCCCGAAATCGGCCCGTCTTTTTCCAGTCGGTTCCAGAGGCGGTGGGGAGCTAACTTGACGCGCCGGCTAAGCCAGGAGAAGTCGGCAAGAAGGGAATATTCTACAAAATGCTCAAGACCTTCTCCACTCTCCCAAGGCAGCTCAACTATAAATAGAGGACCTCCCCCTCACTTCCAACCTGCACCTCACACTTGAGAAGAGAAGACCCCAAGTAGGGTCACGCTCTTTCTCATGGAAGATCACTCCACTTGTGTAGTTTAGAATAGGATTAGTATTTTAGTCATGGGAGTTAGAGTAGAAGTGAGAGCTTCGCTCGGAGCTCCGAAGTTCTCTTCGGAGTTTGGGTAAAGTTCTCGTGTATCTTTTCTTTCATACTTTCTTTAATATAATTATTTTCTTATTTATTTATTTTCTTATTTATTTAATTTAGTTTTCTTTTTTAGTTTACATTTATTTATTTAAGTAATTATTATAGAGAAATTCCTGTGTTGGTTCCACGTCCATGCAATGGTAGATAAGGATAGATTACCCGCTGGTCTATACGCAAGTAATTTATTCGGATTTACTATATGGGTGGTTTGCCCCAAAAGCTTAGGGTAAATTATTTAGGATGATTGCTTGTATGGTTCAAGGAATTATTCTAGACGTGAGTTTGCACCCAACCCCACGGAGGATGGTAGCCGCGAGTGTATGTGACAGCTACACCGGTCTCTGTAATCCACCACGTCCGGGTTGGACCCAGCAGGGTCTTAATTATAGCGGGTGGTTCCCTAGGTTGCTCCAGCAGACCTAGCACATCCGTGCCCCGATATGCAGGAATGTATCTGTAATGAAAGCTTAAGTAAATAATTGTAGACTATCAGGAAATCCTAAATGCTAACCCCTAGGCTAATTGATACCTTCTGCTCGTTGTTCTCCCAAACTAAACGCTAACTCCTTGTTAACTATATTGATGGATGTTCTCCTGAGTGCCACACACATATCATATATGTATCCCTGCTTTGGTCTAGTTTGCAAGTGATAAATAATAGATGTTTCCTTGTTAATTCATGATATTCTTAGCCCTGCTTCCCTGAGGAAAATATAAATACGATAACCTTGGAATACTCCCGGGTGAAATGCTACAATGGTGTTCCGTGCGCTTGCGGAAAATGAATTAAATCTTTTTGCGTAAGAAACGCCAACATCTCGCGTCCTTTCGTTTTTCTCCGCCCTAACGTGTGCAGGAGAAGAAAACGTGGGTCACGTCCCGTCAACAAACGTCGCGCCTCTAGATCCGCGCCGGCGAGACGGTGCGACCTTTCGCATTCGTCGCAACACGTGCCGAGTTGGTTGGGAAGCCGACTCGGGCCTCCAGGTGTATGGCAAAGAGCTGTATACGCTCTGACGGCCCATTCCCGGCCCAAGAGTTCACAGGCCGACCTATCAATAGGTTCGAACGGTCGCTCCGGGCCAAACAGAGTGAGGGGTACTCAAAGGGGGGGCACCAGCGGCCAGTACCCAATACGCGCGAAGCGTACGGGCCCCTAACGAGTACGCTCGAGTCCGCGTCAGAAACAGACCCATGGTTTTCTCACCGAGAGATGGCAGCGAGCCACCAAGACCGGTCGGAAGGACTCGGAAACTAAATGGGACGGTCTCCCGGATCCTATGACTTCGACCCCAGCAGGTCTCAACCGGGTCCCCGCTGACGGCAAACCGGGAAGTCACTCGAACGAACCCGCTCGTAACTCGACAGGCACCACCCATCGAACCATCGAGGAATGGCGTGGGCGGCCTTACACCTTCGTCCTTCCGAAAGGACGCTTGAGGGAAGACGAATTAAAAGACGAAACGGCCCTCGGATCGATTTCCAAGCACACGGGGACCGAGGGCATGCATTCGCGAGAGAGACCCACGGCTTGGTCGCATTTCGAAGCCGAACAACGAGTCAAACCAAATCGAGCCTTTTTATTGAAATAACGTTCTATGTACAAAGCCGACCCGGGGGTCGACACCCACGGTGAGGGTTACATCGAATCTTAGAACTAAGGCCGCCAGCGGCTAATACTAAGGCTTAAAGCCATAACTGGTGCCATTCGCAGCGAAAATTCCAATGAGCGAATGGTACCAGCATCATCGGCGCAGGACTCGACCTCGAGGGTGGTGGCGCTCAATATCAAGGCACCTAATCCTTGCAGGAGCGACTCCTGGGACGCCGGGGGTTGACGGAAGCCCGTCTAATCCTCGCGGGAATGACTCCGAGTCCGGTGCGCAACCCCGAAGCACGGCAGAATCCCTCGGCGACGCGGGGGAACGCGTGGCACGCGGCGGCGATCGTCCGGAATTGCGCGACGTGCGCCTCCCTCTTCCTCGTCTGAGGAGAGGACGACAACTTCGGGCGGTTTCATCTCCGCCGTGGCCGTTTCCCCTGCGACAGGGTCGGGGGGCACGACCGCCAGCGGAACCGGACAGAACACCTGCTCGAAACTCTCGTTATGTCGCGGGACTGCGGGAGGGGGAGAACACGCGGCCAACGCCAGGACCACTGTCCTCCTCTCTCCCTCCCCCTCCGGACCGGATTTGTGGAAGAAAGATCTGCGACGGTTAGACATGGCGAGTCTGTGGGAGCCGAACAGGCCGTGCGAGCCTATTTATAGGCGCCCCGCGCGGCGACAAAGGAAACGTGCGCGTGACCTGATTCCCTACGAAAGCTGAGAGGTCCGGCTCCTGCCTCCCGTACCCGAACGGGCACGCTATGTCGCGACGGGCGCGGATAAGAACGAATCACACCACAGTCTTCCCGTGAGTCGCGGTTTCGAAGACCGCGCTTCCCAAACGGGGACGATGCCAAGACTGGCGAACGCTGGATTACCCAGCGCGCACGCATTTCCCCGGTCGCAGCGGTGCCCCTCGCGGGCACGGATGACCGGGTCGTGATGCGACGCCACGGACTGGCACGACGCAATATTGCTCTTTGGCATGCATTAGCCTGGAAGCTAGTACTTACTAGCTCCCAGACTCAGGGGCTACATCCGGCGGGTGCGCTCGCGCGCACCCGCCGGACTGGCAAAATCTACAACCCGGAGGACGGCGACACCAGCCCCGACGACAGTGCAACACTCTCGCCGGGACTCGGGGGCTACTGTTGGATACCCAACTTCTGGGTACCCGACGCAACCGTATGCATACGCGGTCCACCGCGTATGGGGCGGGACAACCTGACAGGATGGGCCTACGAGGGGACCAAAGTCGTTGCCAGTCAATGCGATGAGGCCTGTCATCTCGTTCCGGCCCACCATGAAGCCCATTTGCGCGAAGGGCGTGAGGCGAACTCACGGGCCAGTAGCGGGCCTCCCTGCATGGAGGCCTGGATCACACAGGCGAGCGCTCCGACCCTTGAAACACCGGCGTCGGGTGACGCAGGGGTCGAGCGATCGCTCCGACCAAACCCCCGATAGATCCCAATCCCCCGACCGTACTCATCGGGAACGATCGGGGTCGATGGAGGCTCCCGACCCGCACGAGGTCCGACCCTTGTGGGTCCGCGTGGGCGACGACGACCGTCTCGAATGACGGTCAACTACGGGGCGCGGCGACGAACCTTCCCGGATAAGGTTGCCCCTCTGCATTCAATGCCTGGACGGTGCCAACTACGCTGTGCGCTGCGTACGAAGGCATGGCGGCGTCACTCCCTCTGCGTGAAGGTACACGGGACGAACTGGTGCTGGTACGCGCCACAGTGGCTCACAGTGAAGGGAAAGACGGCTGCCTAACTTCACTATACAACACAGTGTCGGAACAGCACGCCACAGTGCCCGCCAGGGCATGGGCAGTCGACAGTGCCCGGACAAGACTCGGACGACGTCGGCGTACGAAGACCACGAGGACGGAGGAGAAAGCCATCGTGAACAGAGTCGGGCTCCCGACCCCTCCCCCTCTCGTTTTTCTCTCTTCTTTCGCATTTTCCCCTCGGTGTCTCCGCTGACCGTAACCGGCCCTGCCTTGGACATATAAAAGGATGGGCCGGGCCCGGAGAGGGGGGATCCTTTTTTTGAACCTCATTCTCGAAGGGACACACACACACACGAACACACGAAACACTCAGGCCGGAGCACTAGAACGAGACTTGGGAGCGAATCCCTCTCTCGCCACTCTTGTAACCCCTACTACAAGCAATCCGAGCTCCACCACGAACTGGACGTAGGGTTCATTTGCCCGAACCAGTATAATCCACCGTCTCACTGACATCCGTTCGTCGATCCTTGTCAAGCCGCGCATAAATTTACTCGTCGGCCAGTTACTAAACACCGACACACAGCTTGTCGGTTTTAACCAAAGCGCCTTCATCAAAGGTCGCTTCATCCATGATAATTTTAGATATGTTCAGGGGATGGCAAAGGCACTTCATGCTAAGAAAGCACCACGTATCCTTCTTAAGGTCGATGTCGCGAAGGCCTTCGACTCCGTCTCATGGCCTTTCTTGCTAGAAGTGCTCCAACACATGGGATTCCCGTTGCGCTGGAGGGACTGGATTGCCCTAATCCTTTCCACAGCAAGCACAAAAATACTTGTTAACGGAAGCCCAGGTCGCCGTATATGCCATGTGCGGGGTCTTCGCCAAGGGGATCCTCTATCCCCTATGTTGTTCCTTTTAGTTATGGAGGCCCTAAACTCCATGGTCAGTCTTGCGGACTCCCTTAGGCCTCGTTCGGTTGGGCCGGGATCGGCCGGGATCGAGCCGCGATCCACGTGAAATTTGCTGGCGTGGACCAAACTCCGGCCCAACAGGAAATGTGCGTTCGGTGATGGCGATGCGGGAACCTAACCCGGCCCATCTCAGCCGATTCCCCTCCTTTCGGCCCGGGAACCGGTCCTCGAGTCGGGACTCGTGGAACGAAGACACGGCAGACGCGAGCGAGGGCGTGGTGGCGAAGCTAGGGCGAACGGGCAACGTCGCGGTGGACTGGCGGCTGGCTAACAGCTTCTGCGACGGCGCATCTCTCCGGCGATGGCGACGGGTTCCTCTCCTCTCCGGCGACCATCTGCTAGCTTCTCGCTGGCAGGCGACGGAGTGGCGGCGCGACAGCAGCTTCCGCGCTGACGCGTCTAGGCCGCGACGGCGACGGCGACACGGCCCCCCTCCCCTGCGGCGCCAATCAATTCCAGCCGCCTTCTCTCCGGTAACGCGACACCTCTTCTCCTCTTCTCTCGCTAGGTTTCCTTGATCTTGAATTCGAGAATCTTGATTCTTCTTTCCCCTCTACTGGATATGCTCTACTGTGTTGTCGAGGCTGCTGCGACCGCGTCGTGCTGGTGCATGAAGCTGCTGCAAGAAAAATGTCACGGTCACTGCTCTTGCCATTAGCGTCTCCCAGCTATTGCTTGCAGTTGCCCCTGCTCGTGCTTCAACTCCATCCACCGCGTTGCAATTTGCAAACCAAAAGCCTGGCCTGCCTTGTCATTTGCTTGTCTGTTTGCTGCATGCATCATTTATCAGAAACTTGTTATTGCATTGACTAGTCACATTGAGTCTAATTGAAACAAGCCTGAAACCTTGTGCAATGGTGGTATCTCATCACAACATCCTGTGATTGCAATGTGAGTACGGTGTGGTGATAGTTTTTCTGAATAAGGACTGAAATGGGTTAAGAAGGCACTTCTCATTCCTCAACTTGTCCATTGTTCATCAATTGTCACTGAACCTAGTGCAACTGAAATAAATTGCTTTGTAAAAGCCTAGTAGCCTTGCAGATTCAGTAACTGTATTTAATCTACAAGCTCTCTTATTTCTTTGCCTAATTGCGGCAGATTAAGTAGTGATTTTCAGTGAATTCAGGTTTGTAAAAGCCAATTGAAAGTGGTTTTTGATGAGTTAGAAAGCCGATGAATGGTAGCTTGCATATACTACATGTTGAAGTTATTCTATCCAAAAACAGAGCATGTGCATTGGTTTTTTCTCTCTCTCACTGCTACCATGCGAGTAGAAGCTGTTTGCCAGATTTTTGTTTAATGCAATTTTTGTTTACCTACAGTGCTGTAACAGTAACACATTTTTGTTTACCTATGGTGTGTTATGTAAATAGGTTCTCATCTATTTGGGGAACAAGTTAACTGATTGTTTCTATTTTGTTGAAGTACTTTGTTAGCCTCTGCCTTGCAAGTGTAAGACCAGTTTCCTGCTCCTGTACACCATTTTGATGCTCTTGATTACTTATTCAGCCAAGTGATTCAATCAAATGATTATTCAGTCAAGTGATTAATTATTCAGGCAATAGATTTAATAGCTGTTTTTATGTAATTTTTTTTTCATACTTGATATTCTTTGCCGCTTACGTATCATGACATGAATGTAAACTGAATACAAACCATGGCAACAGCTGTTATTTTTTGAACAGAATAGAATCTCCTGTGTTTATCTTTGTATCTAGTTGTTGCTATGTCATGACATCAGTTTCAATGTCATGACATCAGTTTCAATCTCCATTAGGACGGCTGCTATGCTATGTGATGTGCTGACCAATTGATTTGATTTGTAGGCTTGCTAATGACTGCTGATATATTTTTGCATCAGGTGCAACTAGAAATAAAGATTCAGAGGCGCGTCATGTTCTTGTGATTCAATAAACTCCATCAACATTATTTATTGTGCCTGTAGTGGTTGTATAATATTTGTTTGAACTCCTTGTTTTCTAAATTGATGAAGCCTTGCTCAACTCTAAAACTAGAACACATTGTGTCAGGTTTTTAATCTCTTGATCTGTAACACCCATGATCCAATACTGGTAATGTTTCATTGTTGGACAGAGAATATTCCTGTCAGTTAGCTTGATGCTATTGTTGAATCGGTTCATCTATATTCTCTACTGTGAATTGCATTTGAGCTGTGAAAATGGACAAACCCTGGGTAAATCCCGGCTGTCAATCCCTACTACCGAACAAACAATTTTGTGCAAGATATTAGGATAAAGGGGGGGATTAAACCACCACAGGGTTTGAGTGACGTGAGTGGTTTCACTTGATCCCTG
The DNA here is from genome assembly GCA_012490785.1 of Eragrostis nindensis. NCBI lineage: Eukaryota > Viridiplantae > Streptophyta > Magnoliopsida > Poales > Poaceae > Eragrostis > Eragrostis nindensis. Next base: position 131,612 of record JAAXCT010000769.1, on the reverse strand, counting down.
TGGGTATCTGTTCCCTATGGGAATTCAATCCCACGTAACCGAACAAACCCTTAGACTATTCCAACCCCTGGGGATCCAGAGAGCTAGATTTAGAGCTTCCTTATATGCTGATGATGTGATCCTGTTCCTATCACCGGTCGCCCAGGATCTCCGCCTGATGGGCGAAATCATTCAAATTTTCGAGGAGGCCACTGGCCTAGCATCAAATTATTCCAAAAGTCATTTCTATCCCATTCGCTACTCTCAGGAGGACATTGATCGAGTCCCCACCTTTCTTCCTTGCCAACTAGGGACCTTCCCTTGCAAATATCTGGGCGTGCCCCTCACTATCTGGAGACTGACTAAAGCGGACCTGCAGCCGTTGGTCGACAGGGTCGCATACCGGATTCCCACTTGGAAAGGTCGGCTCTTGAACAAGGGTGGTCGCCTAGCGCTTAACAAGACGACTCTCTCAGCTATTCCTGTGTATCTCTCTATCGCGGTATGCGTCTCGACATGGGCAATCGAGGCAATTGAAAAGTTGCAAAAAGCTTTTCTATGGCGGGGAACAGAAGTCGTATCTGGTGGGCACTGCGCGGTCGCTTGGGCTAAGGTGTGCAGGCCGCTGTATGCAGGAGGACTTGGTCTCCGTGACTTAACGCTAACTGGGCTTGCGTTACGTCTACGATGGAACTGGCTAGCCCGGGTCGATCCAGATAAGGCATGGGCTTGCCTTCCGGTCAAGACTCCCCCTGCGATACAAGCCTTGTTCGACATGTCTGTCTCGGTCACCTTGGGTGATGGTAGGGCAGCGCTGTTCTGGAAGGACAGATGGGTCGATGGTAAATCACTTATGGAAATAGCACCCCACCTGACTAATGCGGTCCCAGCTAGAACACGCAATTCGAGACTGGTTTGCGACGGTCTTCCTAACCGTCGTTGGATTCGGGATGTCAAAGGACCAAGGACGGTCGAAGTGTTGTTGGAGTTCCTACATATAGTCAACATCCTTTCTGGGATCACCTTAGCAGACCACGAAGACAAATTTAACTGGAAATGGACTCCTGATGGTCGCTTCACCTCGGCTAGTGCTTATCAAGCTTTTTTCATTGGTCAAACAGAGGTTTTGGGAGCTCGCCTACTCTGGAAGACGCAGGCACCAAATAAATGCCGGTTCTTCTTCTGGTTGGTCCTCCATGAGCGGTGTTGGACCTCAAACAGACTGCTACGGCATAGTCTCCGCAACGACGACACTTGTGCTCTGTGCGCGCAGGAGCCAGAGACCCTGGACCACCTCCTCCTTCACTGTGTCCACAGCCGCGAGACTTGGTTTAGGGTGTTACGGCGACTTGGCCTGCAGCACGTCGCCATGCTATGGATGAACCGCCCCTAGTAACCTGGTGGTTGAGGTCGCGTAAAAGGGTCGCCAAAGCTCTCCGCCCGGGGTTTGATACGCTAGTAATTTTGGTCGCCTGGAGACTTTGGAAGGAAAGAAATAAGAGGGTGCATGACTTCGAGGCGTACAACCGGTCGCTCTGGCACAAGAGATTATTGACGAAGCCAACCTTTGGGCGATGGCGAAGTTCTCCAAGCTACGAAAGCTCTTCCAGCCGCATCGGACCACCACCCCCTAGCTTTTGTAGTTTCTTCTTTGTTCTTTTTTTCTACTAGTTGCTTAGGTCGTTCGATCACCTCTTGGTGGGGTTGTAAGCTGTTTTCTTTTGTTTGCTCCTCGGTCCTTAGGGTTCGTTTGGAGCTTTGTATCGACTTTCTCTCCTTCTTAATGAAATACATGCGGCCCGAAAAAAAAAAAACAAGAGCTGGACAAATTACTGACGAATCCTGAGGACAGACACTAGGGCTTTAGGGCAGGCACGCTAAATACACCTGTTGGACACCAACGTATATTACAACAAAATCAATGATGCGTTAGCAGGTATATATGACTAACTATACAAGTAGACCACCACCCTAAGAACAAACAAGCATCAACCAGACAAACAGCAGTTAACCAATGCCACTATGAACACCAATATGGAAAAGGTAATCTAAACACACGTCTTTCTTCTTCCTCCTTTTTTTTTACAAGCATTTGGTAAATCTAATTTCTTCCTATGAGAGGAATTCTTGAACCATGACTGTTGGTTCCTGAGCCGCCTCTGACAAATGTCTTATGTCTCCATTTGCCTGCTTCCAGCTCCCCCTCGACTCCAGGACTCCCGGAACGACTTGAGAAGCTCATCGTAGTTTGGGGTTCGCAGCTCCTCTATTGACTCCGCATGAAGGTTATATGCACAGTTCTGTGGAGAAAACAAAAGTACTTGTTATTGAATGAATGAAAAAAAAAAAAAACAGGCATAGGACTGATTAATTGAAACCAAGCATTGAGGAACCAAGAAACCCCTGAAAGGGTATAAATTTTATATCAACTGAATAGTTAAATTTACAAAAAAGATTTAAAGATCACAGAAAAATGTGCAGAATATGATAACTTCAGTGATCACAACGAACCTGATTTCAGAAGGTTAAATATGACAGATTCCTTTTCTTTAATAGTAGACTTTGCTTCATTGTATTTTTCTTCTAGATCATGCAGAGCACTCTTGGTGTCCTCCAGATCTTTCTACGATCAAGAGACAAGACTGAAGTGATAAGTAACAAATTTGCTAAGACTGTAAAACCAGATGACAGAATGGAAGGATACCTGAGTCTTTCCAAGTTTGTCACCCAACTCTGCACTCAGACATTGTTCAGCATCATAAAGCTCTTTTAGTTCAACCAATTGCTGATCACAGATTTGGTTAAAAACAATTACATCTCAGTCATTAATAACACAATCATTTGTTTTCAAAATCTTAAGGCAACCAACCTTATCCCTAGCCTCCAGATCAGCTCCCAGTCTGTAATGGCCTAAATGACAGATAATTTAAAAAAGATGAGACGATGATTCATAAAATAAAGCTAGGTTCAGTTTGTCTGAACAAAATCACATATGGGTTTATTGGAAATTCAAGATAGACCTTTTTCTCAGCTTCTTCTTGGAGGTGGCGCTCTCTTGGAATATAGATACCGTTCTTCTCTCTTGCAGCAAACACCTCTGGAGACATATAGGAGACCAGATGAATACAAGATGTGTGATCCTTATCATTCCAAGTTACAAAAATTAGCAAGAAAAACCTTGTTTGAGGCCGTCAATTTCATAGTACAAGTCCTTGATCATAGCAGAACAATGTCTGAGTTAGCCTACAGAAACCAATTGTGAACTTTGTACTGTCTTTAAATTAGAAACATCCATATGACTAACTCGCCCAAACAAATAAAAAATAATAAATTAAACATCTAGCTTGTTCTTGATATCTTTTTGCACGGTGTGCATAATTAAGCGTGCTCAATGTCTCTTCCAAGCAATATAATGAAGTGATATTGTAGCAATAATGCAAGTCTTTGTTTTCCCTCCCAGTAAATCTCTCAGCTTACTATCTCTTAAACAAATAGATAGACATAAATCGCCATTGAGCAATGTGTTACTAAAATCAAAGCTGCCAAGGGCCTTTCTTAGGGTTACCTGTATGGGACATGTCCAGAGTGCTCTACTAGAGCATTAATAACAAGACCAAGTCTGAGCAAACTCTTGTTGATCTCTCCAGCCTCTCTCGCTCTGCCCTACAATGTAAATTCAATGTTAAGAGTACTTTATTAAATTTTGAAAGATCAGAGAGAAGCATTTAATCTTTTTTATCTATAATTGGACATTTCAAAGTTACTCAGACTAATGATGCCTACTTCAACTTGCTCTTTGTTAGGATGAAAACAATCTGTATACCGCAATTAATGTTTTGAATGCATTTCTGCTACCACTGCCAGCATGCAGGTGCAGAAGGTTGATCATATACTTAAATATATGAAGGTCTGGGATATCAGAAAGAAAACTATACTATTCAAATCAGCATCAGAGACTAGTAACGTTAAAAGCATGGAATGCCAAAATCGATCAGTATATTTGACATGCTTAGACAATACTACCATACTAAAAATTGATCACTTAGCAATAGGTACAGAGAAGATCATATCCTTCTCTGTAAATAAGAAATTCATTACACTGACAATACAAGGCCATACACAATTGTCCAAAGATAGTCACCAACACTTGGTTGTTGGATATTACCAGAATAGAATATCAGAGGATACCAAAGATATTATTCTTCATAATTTAAACTTACTAGCCAAGTAGCCATCCAATAAAGGATCGGACATGTTTACAAACCAATATATATTCAGTTTTGCATGTGGGATCCCAAATGAATTGAAGGTCCAACTAATAAAACAAATTGTGGTTTCATAAATAAATATGGTTCAGTTCTGGGGACAATTATTGCTGGAAAAATGATATTTGAAGTAATGTTTCATACTTTCATTGATGGACTAAGGATTTGGTTGTCAACAAAATTTGTGAGAAAAGAAAGCTAAGATCAAACAAAATCATGACCGCATAAAGTACAATTTGATGGGTTCCAGTGTCAAGTTAGTTTCCTATGCACAAAAAATGATGCTTGACTGCAAATACATTTTATTATGCAAATACTAAATCTGCAGAACCATAAATATATCCTTCAATAGCATCGAAAAAGACTCGTTACAGTTACTAATGTGAACACGTAAAATTGTACTGAAAGAATGAAGCCAGTTGATATGGACAGAGCCTGCACAAGAGATTTAAGGAATCCAAATTGTAGATAAATGATAAATTGAAGGATTGTACTGATGAACTACCTATCACTATTGTCAAGTGATAGGGATTAAGATTTTGGGACTAGAAAGATGTAACAGGATCCAAAACCGGGAGCACCTTAAAATTCCACTTCTTCAAGAATGTGCAAAAAAATTCTGGTGGGACCAAATAAGCAGTGGTGAACTCCTAATGTAAATAGAAAAATCAATGCATGTGGGATTCCAAATTTTCATCAACATGTGATGAACATATGAGAGCTTAGCTCTGATGCCTACGGCTGGAGCTCCTAGACAAGGAGAGCCATGAAAGAAGAACAAAACAGAGGATAGGACAGGAAGGATGCATATTTGAAACATATTTCATATTTGTATTGGGCAATAGCTAGAAGATAAAACAACAATATGAGTAGTTGTTCATTAGATTAAACAAGAAAATTAGAGAAACAAGACAGGAGATCAGGTCTTGCAAAATGTTGACTGAAAAAAAAGGTATTAAGATGCACAACTAAACTAAAGTGAAAAGACAGAAAAAAGGTCTGGCTCCTATTCAATCCTCACTAACCTGTAGTAATCTGTGAACGATAAATATAAATAAGGTATATCTAAATAAGCTAAACAATCTGCTGGCTCATTTCATGCAACAAGGAAAATGCCGGAGAACAGAAGTACCCAAGGAAGCAGAGCACAAATCTCATTTTGCTTGCAGATGAGATCATGCCATCGGTGGCAAGCCTGAGCAGATCAAATGTTGCTGCAGCAGTGTTGTTTTGAAACATCCTCAACCTTCGCCTCCGCAGGTGCTCCACTCAGGCACTGCCAAATCCAGCGTACACATGTCGTCAAGCTAACACTAGATTTGTACAATACAATGTGTAGCTGCTGGTGGTGAACATTCTTATAGATTAAAGAGAGGTTGATTTGGGTTGGAACTTGGGAGCAACTTTCATAGTTGTGGATGTCCACAGAAATGAAGAATTAGAAATGAAAATGAAAACTATATGCTTAAATGTACATATTTTCTGAATTATGGAAATATTCATTAGTTATTGCAATCAGAAATTAGGTAATACTAGGTAATTGAGCATGGAAAGAGCATCAAATTGACCTTGCATTATGTAAAACACCACCTCTCCTGACTAGTTGATATGTAATAATGGAATACGACAACAAGATGCACGAGAAAGTGATTGAAGGAGGATAAAGAGTACCTGACGGACAGAATTGGCTTGAGTCGGCGAAGATTGGAAGCAAAGCAGCACCGGTTGACCGAATTGGGCTGAGTCGGCGATTGGTCTGTTGAGGAAAGGCCCCGGCGATGGGTCGTTGAGGATTGGGGCCGGCGGGCGAAGGTTAAGGCCTGGAGGAGCAGCACCGGCGATGTGGGTTGAGAAGGGTCGACGGCGACGGTGTAGTTGAGGATGGCGGCCGGCGGGGTGCGCAGGCGAGGAAAAACCGCCGCTGCCCCGCGCGCACTCCAGGCGAGACCGCCAAGCCGCCTGTACCCCCGCGAGGAGAACGGTCGCCGACTCCTGCACATAACCGCTGCCGACGACGCCGCCGCCGGAGATGCAGAGGCGTCGGAGGCCGCGGAAGCCGCCGAAGAGGCTGCGGAGGCGAGGGGGAGGCGGCAATCTGGGTCCGTGAGGCGGGGTCGGGGCGAGCTGGGTCGGGCGTCGACGAGCTGGGTGAAACCGGCGCCTCCACCCAATGATCTGGAGATTAGAACCGAAAAAAAGCTGGATGCGATAAAAAGAACTAGTAGACTGGCGCGCCTTTGCGCGCCCAACTGAAAGCCGGTCGTGGATGATGTATATTGAAGGTAGAATGCCCATAGATATACACAATGCATATATATGTATATTAAAGAAAGTGTAGGGACATGGTAGGGGTAGCAAACGGTGTGCATAGATACACATATAGTGTGTAGTGACGGAATAAACAATGGTCGAGTGCATTCGTAGAGGATACATGACGAGAAATTAAAATTACTACACAGCCTGGTAAAGTGGCAGCGAATACAACAGTCGGAGATGGATTAGTGCTTTATGGGTTACGTTTGGGATCTCGCTTCATGGCAGACCTGCACAGAAATGTAACAGAAGCCATCAATCTTCAAATGACAACAAAAAGAATGAAAATTGGGCAGCCTCTGATGGGGTGAAAACAGGACACATTAGAAACCTTGAACTTTTTCACTCAAAGCAGTCAATGTACAATGACAACTGGAGCAATCTTTTTGTAGACAGGGAATGGAAGTGTGTTATAGAAGGATTATAGCAAAGGTGAGCGTTGTATCATGGCTAGTCAGTCCCGATATTAGAATTGCAGTTGTCCACTAAATTTAATGTACAATTTGCCAAAGGATTACCTACCAACCAAACAGGCAAGGCAGGAGCCTCCTCTACAAACAAACAGGTAACACATTGTCCTGCTAGGTCCAGCGATGACCAAAGTGAATAGTAAACCAAACCAAGTAGGAAAACAGTGTAGGTTTACAGGATAAGACTAAATAACACTTTTTTTGTCTGCAATGACAAACCTACTGGAACCAAAGTCTTTGAATAAGTAATCTTAACAGAGTGTTCAAATTATTTCAAACTATCACAATCAAAGCCTCATAACGCATTAGCATATTTCACAAAAATTTACAGAAACACCGCATGCAGATTTGTGATTTTTCTGAGCAGTAAAGGTAAGGATCACATCACTGTACCTAACTTCCAATAGAACACTACAACAGAACACAAGATAGAGAGCAACCTAAATCTGAGAGACCCAACCACTGCCATGCCCACATCCACTACTTGGAGTTGCATCTAGAACTCGACTTGCCTCATTACATGACATATTCAATAAAAAACAATTAGTAAGAACATCACTTCACTAACTAAAACCCACCAGTGATGCAATAGCAAAATGATATTCTGAGAAAATACAGTACTGACCAAGATCCATTGGTAGACTCAATCTAAAAAATGCTAATAGTATTGTACAGAATAGAAGGCTAAAATCTTAGTACTAATCTGAACTTGAGTACACCTATCTATCTCAAAATGAAAGTCATGGGCCATGGAAATAATTCACAGCAAGCTGCTGCCTTTGCCTGGAGATTAGAAACATGATGGCAAAACAAACATCTTTGTCAGACTCAGTCACCGAAACCAACCTCTGGAACTTGTTTTGATGTAAATTAGAGACAAATAGGAACATAACATGAGGGAGGATATGTGTACTTGCAGATTTAAGTTTGGTACTGCAGAAAGTATTTTAAATTTAAATAATGGGAAAGGAGAGCAGTACTCCGATCCTAATTAAGAAATCAGTATGCTCAAAATAAGGAGTTAACTTACCCATTGAAATGAAAAAAGGAGCTTATTTCCAATTCCAAGAGGTACATTAGCAACAGGAGGGGGATGCAGAAACAACTAAGAAAAAATAATAAAAAGGTAGTGACTGGAAAAACAGGAGAGAACTATCAAATTGGAGTTAAAATATGAAGCTTTGTACTCAGGCCAAGTTGAAATTTAAATTAAATCAAGCACTGGAGAAAGAGGCAACTTTGAAAGTCCCTAATAAAGTAATAGAACCCACCATACATATTTCAAGTAGATGTCTATATAGCTCTTCTAAAAAAACCTAGTAAACTATCGATATCATATAAGGCTACAGATTTTAAACATAGGTCTCACCTTTCATTATGCAGTTGTGCTAAACTACCATGTAAATAGCTCTACTGGACGCCTAACCTTACAACGTCAGCTGGCCATGGACAAATCTGGCAGCTAACACATATATAAATCATTTCAATGTTATTTCATCTTTCATACATCCATACGTAATAAAGCATTAGAACCCACCATACATATTTCAAGGAGATGTCTATATAGCTCTTCTAAAAAACCTAGTAAACTGTCAATATCATATAAGGCCGTAGATTTTAAACGTAGGTCTCACCTTTCACTATCCAGTTGTGCTAAACTACCATGTAAATAGCTCTACTGGACGCCTTTCACTAAATTGGTGATTTCCGAGGAAGTACCTATGTTAAAAGAATGCAGGTCGACAAGACCTATTATGTTTTGTAGTCCGCAGAGATGCGTACCACTGAATCGATAACGGGCTTCATACATGCCTGAAGTTTAAAGATGCAGCAAGATTTTGACATGTGGTGACTGGTTAACTGGAACAATGTGGAGGCAGTGGTGTATCTACCAGAAATCATAATCATTTTAAGTGAAGCATGAAAACCAAAAAAACAGGCGGCGTGCCACTACTACATTAGTTGTGGTCTGCAGCAATAGCTGAGGCCAAGTAAAAAAAAAAAAAAGCTTCAGGCCACAGTATACCTATGAAGAAGTGTCTGAACACACAGGTTCTAAAAGCTAGACCATTGAAGCCTAAAGACATAAATAAAGACTGAATATAAGGCCGGCTGATCTTACCTAAAGAGCACATGGGTATTCCTAGCTGAAGCAACCAAGAGCAACCGAAGCACTGCAGGAAGGGGTCCTATAAAAAGGTAAAGCTGTAAGAAATCAGCATTGTTAAAGATTCAAAGAACAGGCCTGTTAAAAAGAGGTCATAGGGCGAATAAAGCACCTAAAAGTAATATGTGCTGGGTGAACTACAACGATAAGAATCAACGGCACTTACAACTGTTGCAACCTGGTACAATTCCCCAGAGCTCAGGAGGGAGTGAACCATACAAGCTGCTGTCCTGCAGTGACCTATGGCAAAAAAAAAAATATGAGGGGGATACCAATAAGAAAAGATTAAGAAATGCCATTTTTAGAACACACTTACAAAGTTTACAACTGATTTGACCTTCCAATTTCTGGTGGTATGGGCCCAACTAATTTATCGTATGCAAGAATCCTGAATAAAGGAGTAAGTCAGATATTTAGAAGATACTAAAATTTCATTTTCTTCCCTTCATTCCAAAATGTAGGCCGTTTTGGCTTTTCTAGATACATGGATTTTGCTACGCACCTAGATATATAGTCTAGATGCATAGTCTAAAAGCCATGTACCCAGAAAAGCCAGAGCAATTTAAATAATGGAGAGAGTATTAGAGAAATTCTATCCAACTAAAAAAGAAGCTGCTGATGCAAGAACTGTAGGTACCTAGTTAAATATTAAGCAGGTCACAACAGACCAAGTTAGCTTAGGGATTACACAGGTAGCACTGAAGGTGCACGGACTTTTCATTTCCAGATGAACAATAATAGTATTATGACCAATATTGTGCCTTTTCCTTAGCAGCAAATGTACACCATTCCAGTCCACTCTTTATTAGGTCGCATTGGGAAACAAACTAAGACGGGATGAACTTGGAAAGCGAGAAAACAATTACCTTTGTTATATCTTTGGATTACTGTTGCATGTAAGAACAGCAATGCACATAATAGCAGTCAGAACTCAGAAGTCAAATAAAATGGAGAACCAATATTGGTCGCAGACAAGCAAAGTGTTTAACAGTGTAATCTTTGGGAATAGGGCATGTGCTCAAAACCAACAGTACATAATTTGACTTCAGAAGCAATGATCAGAAGCCTAGAATCATAATAATGCACTATTAACATCACAGGTAATGATCATAAGCAAGTATGAGTGCAAAACCAAAGGGAATGATCAGATAACGCAAAGGGAGAAACCATCAGAGGAAATAACATCAAAAGTTGTACATTAACAGTGCACCGTTATGCACCCATCAGTTCATCAGTTAAGCTGCCACAACAAAGTTGAATTAATATGATGGCAGCTCTGTTTCAATTCATCAGTTAATAGATCAGTTAATTATGGCATCTTATTGCAAAATCTGCTAGAACCAAAGTGTGTTGCAGAATAGAATTTTGCTTATAGCAGCCTACATAATAATTGGTCAGTAAATTTTGTAATGGTTTAGCTTATTCACAGCACGTCGTCTAATGAAATAAAAATTTGGTTGTAGCAGTTTACAAAAGGAAATGATGGTCTCCTTTCAAATCCATATGAACTGAATGTAGAGTGGTAGGAGAAAAGGAGGAGCACATCAGATCCATGGTAAAATCGACCTTGCTCCCATGCATACAGTACATGAGTATAGAGGGGCAGAGGGAGAGAGAGAAAGGGAGGAGTAAACCAGCGAGCGGACAGATCGAGGAAGAACGGAGCCACGCGAACCGTCTGCAGGAGGTCGCCTGCAGCTGCAGGGGGGCGGTCGTGGCCACCGGCGATTGCCCGCGCCCCTAGGGTGTCCTGTAGCTGAACGGGAGGGAGGAGGCAGCGCCAGGGAGCAGCCACGCCGGCGGTGGACGTGGACCACGTGGTGCCAGCCGCTCCGCCCGCCCGACGCTGCTGCGCCGCGCCACCCCGGCAGCACAGCCCGCCCGCTGCCGCGCCACGCGCCGCCGTGCCACACGCCGCCGCCGCTGGGAAGAGAGGGAGAGGAAGAAGGATTGGGAGAGGGAGGAAGGTGGAAGGGGAGGCCGCGACGGCCGCCACCGCGCGGAATGGGGCCAATTCAACATTTGCCCTTCTTAGCTATGCCCATTACTCATTTACCCTCCTTCCAAATGGCATTCATGATTTGCCCTCCTTAGCAATTTTTGAGTCTTGATTTACCCTCCACATGCCATGTCAGCATACTTAACATGTTAACCTAACTTTTTCAACTTTATGACATGGCCAGGCGTGTGTGAATTGACCATCCTACCCCTGGAACAAATGACCTTCTTGCCCCTGCCCATTCAGACAAGTCGAGCTGCTGGCTTCCCGGTCCGGTACCGCACCCGTTCGAGACGCGCGTCCCGACCGGCCGCGAGAGCGAGGCGACGGCGGCGGCGATTCCGGCCGTCCCCATCGTCTCCGACGAGTTGCGGCTGCTCCGACCGAGGTACGCCCGTTCCCCCTCTTTCCCCGTCCTCGTAGCCTTGGCCGCCTTCCTTTCCCCGTCCCTCGTCGCCCCTGCGCTAACCCTAACCCTAACCCTAACCCAGGTCGGCGGCGGAGCTGGAATTCGGTCGGCGACGCGCGGCGGGTGCGGGATGCCTCACTTGGAAGGTCCGCCGGAAGGGTGAGTTAGCTTGGGCCGCCCGTTTGCTTGTCAATTTCATCCCCCAATTTCATTTGTCCCAAAGATTGGTGTTGTTTGCAGTAGAATGCACCTGATAGTTGAAATTTCTTGTTCTTTTCATGTGGACGTACGCCAGCATTGATCCGTATTATGCATATCTAGTCAATGTGACAAGGTATGAGGAGGATGGGCAGAAGGGGGGCAGTGTTGAATGGTACACCGACGGGGCAGTGTTGTTGGAGCAGCTAGAGGATGAATATGCGCAGAGAGAGCAATGGGGCAGTGACCAAGAAGTAATTTTTTATGGATTCAAGAAGGATGTGCGAGAGTTGGTCCTGCTCCGGAACAACATTGACCTATTTCAAGTGTACCAGGATTGGGAGGTCAGCAAATTTCTCGTGTTGCATGCTCATATCGTGCATAAAGGGTTCATGGAAGAGCTTGTTGAGAAGGAGATGTTGGAACATAGGAAAGGGTTTGTGAAAGAAATGAGGAAGAAAGGTATCTACTTGAGACCTGAAAAGAAGAAGGCAGCAAAACCTCCAGCAGCTAGGAAGAAGGCAGCAAAACCCACAGCAGCAGCAGCAGCAGGAAGCAAGAAGGCAGCAAAACCCACAGCAGCAGTAGCAGCAGGAAGCAAGAAGGCAGCAAAACCCACAGCAGCAGCAGCAGGAAGCAAGAAGGCAGCAAAAACCTCGGCAGCAGCAGCAGGAAGCAAGAAGGCAAGAAATCCCCCAGCAGCAGCAGCAGCAATGAATAAGGCTAAAGAAATTCCCCACCAGCAGCAGCAAGAAATTCCCCACCACCAGCAGCAGCAGCAAGAAATCCCCCACCAGCAGCAGCAGCAGCAGCAAGAAATCCCCCAGCATGCAGCTGGAGCACCAAGTAGTGCACCTCCAGAACCATTTTATGCAACTCCATGCTATGCAGATTATGAGCATGATGGTCCAGCTGGTTATGAGCATGATGCTGCAGCTGGTTATGAGTATGATGCTGCAGCAGAAGATTGGATATATGAAGATCCATCAATTCCTTGTGAAAAGTATGTATCACCTGTCCCTCCACCACCAGCAAGCATAGCAGCTATTGCAGCTTATCCCCTTCCACCCCCTTATGGTGCAGCTTGTGTGTCTGTTGGGCAAGCATTTCGCTCCATCTTCACATCTTTGCCCCCCTATAGCCCACCAGCAGCAGCAGCTCATCATTGCCAAACACCACCACCAGCTCCTGACCCTTGCCACATACCTGGAGAAGCATCTGCTCCCCATTGCCCACCATCAGCAGCAACTGATCATCACCAAACACCACCCCCATCCCCACACCCAACACCGACAGCAGCACCATGGCCACACCCTACCCCACCACCACCAGCTACCCAGGTTACCCAAACACCACCCCCATCCCCACACCCTACACCAGCAGCACCATCTACTCAGCGTTCACCAACACCTTTAGCATATAGTACCTCAGATTCATTGCCACATTGTAGTCAACGTTCCCCCACACAATCACCACACATACATTGGGGTTATGACGATCCTCCTCCTATGTCTGACCTGGGTGTGGACTGGAGTGAGCTGATAATAGATCCAGTGCCATTTGGGGAAAGAGACAAGACTAAAGTGGCTGATGAGGATAGAGTCTATGCAGGGCTTGGGCTCAAGGCTGATGATGAACGGAGGGCTGAGATGCTGAAGGAACAGAGGGCTGAAGCAAAAGCTGCTAGGAGCCCTGCTGCTCCTACTTCTGTCATACCTCCAGATCTTGCTAAAGAAATGGAGGATGCAGGCCCTGCTGTGGATGATCAAGCCGAAGAAGAGGTTGTGCATGCTTGGGACATGGAGAACCCTGACATGAGTGTGGGTGCCGTGTACCCTAGCATGAGTGTTTTCAGAGTGGCTCTTCTGCAGCATGCCATTGTAGGCGAGTTTGAGCTCAAAACGGTGAAATCTGACAGGCAAAGGTTCGACGGCAAATGCAAGGCTGCAGGATGCCCATGGAAAATATATGCTTTCTGCCGAAATGACAATTCTGTCAGGGTTCAGATCAACAAATTTGATCACCGGTGTGCTTCGACACTCAAGGCTTCAAGAAATGCAACAAAGGCTTGGGTTGCAGAGTATGTCAAGGGTGATTTGCAGAAGAAGCCAACAACAACGGCGATGGAGCTCACAAGAATCCTTAAGGAGAGGTATGGGATAGATGTCCCGTATGGAACAGTGTGGGCTGGAAGGCAGCGAGCTTGTGAGGAGCTGTTTGACAAGTTTGACGACGGCTTCGACTGGCTTTGGAGGTTCAAGGCAGCCATATTAGCAGAGGACGAAGATAGTGTTGTTGAGGTTCAGAGTGAGAAGGATGGTGACCTGGTGAGGTTCAAAAGGTTTTTCTGCTCTTTTGGGGCTGCACGGTGTGGTTTTGTTGCTGGATGCCGACCTTACCTTAGCATAGATGCCACGGCGATGAATGGGAGGTGGGGGGGGGGGGGGGGAATTGGCGGCGGCAATCGCTTTGGACGCGCACAACTGGATGTTTCCAGTTGCCTTTGCCATGTTTGATGAGGAATCGATTGACAACTGGACATGGTTCATGGAGATGCTGAAAGTATGCATTGATGATCTAGAGAATCTTGCCATCCAGTCAGATGCCGTCAAGGGAATTGCCCCTGCTGTGAAGGCTGTGTTCCCAAATGCTGAGCATAGAGAGTGCATGAGGCATTTGATGAAAAACTTGAACATGAGGTGGAGAGGAGATGTGTTCGATCGAATGTGGCCAGCGGCAAGATCTTACACAAAAGATAGGCACGACCGGCACTTGGGCAAAGTGTTGAAGGCTTCCCCTGACACGGGTTTATGGTTGAATGAGCACCACAGCCTTCTATGGGCAAGACACAAATTCTCGGAGAAGATCAAGTGTGATTACATCAACAACAACCTGGCTGAGTCGTGGAACTCTTGGATTAAGGAACTGAAAGATTTACCGGCCGATGCCTTGGTCGACGCTATCCGGGAGAAGCAGATGGTAATGTTTTACAAGAGGAGGAGGATTGCTGAGAGGTTGCCAAAGGGCCTGCTCCCTTTGGTGGAGCATAGGCTGAACGCTTTGAGCAGAGGGAGGAAGGACCTCGAGGTGGTGAAAGGCAATGAGGACACGGCACAGGTGATCCAGAAACGTGACATGGAGGAGGTAGCTCGACATGTTGTCAATATCAGGAAGAGGACATGCAGCTGTAGGGAGTGGCAAGTTACTGGCTTGCCTTGCGCACATGCGTTGGCATTCATTACTTCTCTGAGGCAGCCAATAATGGATCATTATTTGTGACTCCTTCTACACAAGCCTTTGCAATGATATGTGTTACTCGTGGGATCCAATTCCACCCCTGTGCGACAAGAACCAGTGGCCAGAAGTTGACAAAGGCTTCTTCTGCCATGCACCATTGCTCAAGGAGAAGGCACCTGGGAGGCAGCAGAAAAACAGGCTGAAATCTAGCCTTGAGAAGGGGGGCAGCTCAAAGGCCACAAGGCAATCCAAGTGCAACAAGTGTGACGAATTTGGGCATAGGCCTGGAAGTTTGAAGTGCAGTCTCACAACCCCGAAGAAGAGGTAAAATCACTTCTTTTGCATGATTGTTGCTGATCTGTCCCCTATCTTTGTGCATACTCATGTTTTATGATGATTGCTGATATACTGATATGCCTCCTTTCTTTTGCTGTCTTGTAGGGTCAGGTGTCCAAGAATGAAGGTGCCAGATGAGGAATGCTCTGAAGAAGAACCTGCAGTGAAGAAGAAGAAGGGTAGGAAGAAGAGGAATCCCCCCATCTATGTGCCAGGTGATGGGGAGGAGGATGAACCTGCTGTGAAGAAGGGGAGGAGGAAGATAGTGTTTGTTCAAGAAGCAGAAGAAAGTGAGGAGGAAGCAGCAGTGAAGAAGAAGGGTGGGAGGAAGAAAGCTGTCTGTGTTGAAGAACCAGGCAGTCCAATGGAACAACAAAGGTCTGACAGTTTTGCTCAGCAGGAGTACATGCCTTGGGAGAGAGTACAGTGCTCCCAGAATTGCTCCACAAAGAAGCTGACACCAAAGAGGAAGAGATGCCAGGCTGAGGTTGGAGGTCTGTTTTGTCAGTGAACAAAACACAGATCCCACAGTCTAAAGAGAAGCTCCTTTCTTTTTGGCTCACAACATAGGTTTTGGCTCACAAGAACATAGGTTTCGGCTCACAACAACATAGGTTTCGGCTCACAACAACATAGGTTTTTTGGCTCACAACAACATAGGTTTTGGCTCACAACAACATAGGTTTTTGGCTCAGAACATAGGTTTTTTGGCTCAAATCACTTGGTTTTAGCTCACAGGAGGTTTGAAGCTGACACGAGCTTGCTATGACTGCAAGTGTTTCTAGGGATTTTTGTCTCACTTGTGGATATTTATGTGTATCATGTCCTGGATATTGAGGATTTTTGTCTCACTTGTGGATATGTTGTCAGTTATGGATATTTATCTTGTCGAGATGTTTCAGTTCTGGAATATGTTGTGAATTTGTTGTCCATATGTTTTCAGTTGTTCTGTGCAACCAGTGAAACAAATTTAGACGGAAAAACTCAAAAAAAATAATTAAAAAAAATTGTTTGTGCGGGCACAGCCCACAACTGGTACCGAGCAGCTCGGGCTGCGAGTGCGGAGGAATAGAACGGAGACCGTTCATCACCTGCACTGCAAACTTGGGGCTGCGAGTGCGGAGGCGAAAGCACCTTCCCCTGTCTTATAGATCCGCAAATTGCGCCCTCACAATCGCAGAATCCCCTTCGCCTCCCCTCTCCTCCACCGCCCATGTCGCCGACCGAGCTTGGGGCGTGGAACACGCCGCCGCCCGAGCTCGTCGCGCCGCCGCCCCACCCTGGCTCGCTCCGTTGACCACGCTCCCCGAGCCATTGCGGGAGCCCTGCTTCACGGATCTGGGTGTTCTAAAGCCGGATGTGGTGGTCTCCCAGGCTTTAGGGGCCGAGAGCGCGGGCTCACGGCTTGGTGGCGTGAGCTAGACGACTTCGGCCAGGCGGCGTTGTGACGACGACAGGGCGATGGCGACGTTGCAATCTACAACTTATTTACAACTTATAAATTGGGAAGAGGTCGTCTGCCCCACCTTAGAGCATCTCCAAGAGAGTCCCATAAACCTCCCTTAATTTTAAGAGAAAAGTCTAATTTGGGTCCCCCAATTATTGGGGGTAGCGCAACTTTCACCCCGAACTAAAAAACCGGGTATCCGCAGTCCTCCAACTATAGGGGTGGGTGCAATTTGACTCCTCCGGCGGTTTTGAAGGCGGTTTTGTCCTACGTGGCGAGGTGGGTCCCACGTGTCGGATGCCACATCATTTTCTTTTTCTTTTTCTTTTTTTTTCTCTCTTCCTCTCTTCTTTCTTTTTTCTCTCTTCCTCTCTCCCACGCGCCCGCGCCGCTGCCGGTAAGCCCGCGCCACCGCCCCTCCCGCACGCCCGCGCCGCCGCCCGAAGAAGGCCATCCCCATCCGCTCGTGCACCAGCGACAGGTACCTCTCCCGCAGGAACTCGCGGAACGCGCCCCACCGCTGGCCGCCGCCGCCGCTCGCGGAGTCGAGGAACGACGCCGCCGGCGCCGGCGCTGGTCCACGTGGGATCCTCGTCCCCGGCCACTCAAGCCGAAGTAGCAGCAGCCATGGCACCTCCCCCACGAGCTCTCCACCACCAGCAGCATCCTCATCTCCCCTGTTCTCTCTAATCCGCAAGCAGCCGCAATACTCCATCCCCTTCCTCTTTTCCACGAAGCACACCAGCCACCACCGCCGCTCCCCTTCGAATCCGTGGCACAGCAGGCCACCGCAGCAGCATCGAGCAGCACCACCGGTTCCCCTCGGCGCCTCCTCTGCTTCCCCCTCGGCGTCCCCTTTCAGCGTGCGGAGGCGCGACCCCGCGCGAGCAGGCCGGCGACCCAGTGCGGCTGGCGGCCACCGCCGTATGGACCCAGCCGGCGGACCGTATGGATTCGAGCATTGTCTTGGAGAAGGCGCGGACGGACTTGACGGCGCGGCGCAGCGCGGTGAGGAAGTGGGTGGCATTGAGGCCGGAGAGGTGGAGGCCGTCGAGCTCCGCGAGCGGTGGGCGGCGGGCGCGGGCCTCGCCGGCGAGCGCGGCGCGGAGCTGCTCCGCCGCGGCGTCCCGCGCGCGGAGCTCCGCCTCCAGCTTCCGCCTCGTGATCTCGTAGGTGCGGAGGAGGTGCCGCTGCTTGTCGGCCTGCGCCGCCAGGTCCCGCGTGTACCGCCGCTTCAGCTCCGCCACCAGCCCGGCGTCCGCCGCCTGGATCGCCTCCGCGTCGTAGGGGTGCTGCGCCAGCTGCAGGAAAGAGAGGACGGGGCCGGGTGTGGAGGGCTGAGGGGAGGGGGAGGAGAGTCCATGGCGGTGCGGTGATTGGAGCGGGCGCTGGAATGACGAGCGGCGTCGGGGGTAGGGGAGAGGTAGGAAAGAGAAGAAGAAAAGAAGAGAGGGAAAAAAAAGAGAAAAGAAAAGAAAAAATCACGTGGCCCCGACATGTGGGCCCCACTATGCCACGTAGGACAAAACCGCCTTCAAAACCGCCGGAGGAGTCAAATTGCACTCACCCCTATAGTTGGAGGACTGCGGATACCCGGTTTTTTAGTTCGGGGTGAAAGTTGCGCTACCCCCAATAGTTGGGGGACCCAAATTAGACTTTTCTCTAATTTTAAATATTGGGATTTAATCAACAAAACCATCTCCAACAGGATCCCAAAACAACTCCTAGTCTTTTCATAGCCCCTAAACTCACCTCATTTGTAGCTACAAACAGGGAAAGAATTCGGACTCCCATTCCTTGTTTTTCTAATAGAATTAATATTTTTGTGGACCCAAATGCTGATGTGGCTCAATCAAAAATGTTTTAATCCACTTTTGGGGAAGGACTATTAGAGGAAGAGGGAAAAATACTCCTCATAATTTTTTAGTTATTCCTAAAAACAAATTTATAGGAACAATTTTATAGGGGTCTCTTGGATATGCTCTTAATCTGCCCCCGAAAACAAGTACTCCGCTCCCCCGATAGGAAAGCGCGCCCCTGCGATTCAAAATCCGCCTCTGATCCTAACACGCGCGCCTGCGAAAGCACCTTCCCCTGTCTTATAGATCCGCAAATTGCGCCCTCACAACCGCATAATCCCCTTCGCCTCCCCTCTCTTCCACCGCCCACGTCGCCGACCGAGCTTGGGGCGTGGAACACGCCGCCGCCCGAGCTCGTCGCGCCGCCGCCCCACCCTGGCTCGCTCCGTTGACCACGCTCCCCGAGCCATTGCGGGAGCCCTGCTTCACGGATCTGGGTGTTCTAAAGCCGGATGTGGTGGTCTCCCAGGCTTTAGGGGCCGAGAGCGCGGGCTCACGGCTTGGTGGCGTGAGCTAGACGACGACGACGACCGGCGTTCGGCTAGGCGGCGTTGTGACGACGACAGGGCGACGGCGACGTTGCAACATTTTGGTTGGTGCAAATCCTCCCTAATTCCTTCGCCTCTCTCCCCTGCTATCGATTCTGTATGTGTTTACCTTCTATTTCCATTTCGATTTAGTGTGTAATGGTACATTGATTTGGCAGCGGGTGGATTGTGATTGTGCCTTGATCCTTATTTCAGGCCTGGGGAAAGATTGAGGCACCGTCAATTTGTCTGTCGCGCCGGCGGAGGACGTGGCCGCCGTGGTGGAGCAGGGGATGACGAATTCCAATGCGATGCTGCTCGGCGCAAGCGCCCACGGCGACGGCGTGCCTCCCCTTGCCGTAATGCCGCTACTCAGAGGTGAGTTCCGACTTCCATGCTGGTTTTGATATCCAAAAGTGTCGCTGGTAACCATGTAGTTGTAGCATAAAAACTAATTCATGAAGTTCCATCGATTCCCATATTAATAAAATGCAGCTGCATCAATTTTTAAACATGATGAATTATATCTAGCCTTCTTCTGGTCGGTAACTGACGGGATCGCTAATGTACTCTGAGCAGTGAGCAAAGTTCTTATTCCTTAGGCTTTAGCATTGACTCTCTATCTTCTCTGAAACCAATGTTATCAGTTCAGCGTTTCTTCTATTCTCTTTGCCCATTTTGGGATCCGAATTGTGCCTTGTCTTTCTTCTGATTGAGTACTGAACCTGAACCTATGCAGAAATTTCAGTTTGCATCTAATTGAACACTGAACCTGCGCAAGCAACACCATTGTTGCCTTTTGCGTATCATCCCTTGTTTTCTAGCCGATTGTCTTTTGCTATTCTATATATAGTATATGGGTTATTATGCCATTTCATCAGTCCAATGAAGGATTGGATGATCGTGAGAATTTCCGGTTTCTATCTGCATGTCCTACTTGTACAAGAACTGGGTTAAGCTTTGATTTACATTCTACTATTGCAAAATGCCAGTTTACTTGTTTGCCAGTTTATATTATTTAAATCTTTTCCCTATGTTTCTGTAGTTCTTACGTTCCTTCTCTGCCATCTCAAATTTTATTTTCTGATAAATGCATATGGAAATGTTCTTTCAGGATTTTTTTTTTCACTACTGTTATAATGTTTTTGTGTAGGTCTCATTCAAGAAAAGTTGATGCAAGCAAAGTTGTTGATGTTAATTTTTTTCACTATTGTTATTATGTAAACTAGAGACAAGGATTATACGAGGCGAGCCTTACCCCTGCAATAAATTGCAGAGAGGCTGCTTCGAACCCAGGACCTCTTGGCACAAGTTGGGTGACTTAATCACTGTGCCCTGTTGTGCGCCTCTGCTCAACGTGGTATGGAGGCATTGCTTTGAGCTGCACTGCAGTTTTGATCAGATGCATGTGTGTGAAAATCATTGATCTTTTGCAGTTCCATGTTACCATGATTTCAATGACGGTCATGTGGCGATGGCCAGATATTCAAGGACTTCTGCCACAATGGGCTGGAATTCTTCCACTGGTCAGTCAATGACCAGTCTGTCACTCTTGCATCAGATGGGGTAAAAATTTCGATCTAGCACCAGTTTTCAGATTTATGATCCTCATTATTGATAGCCGAGAAATAGAGAAAGGATGTGCAATTATCTGTTGTGATTTGTCTTTCCTCCTGAGCAAGACATTAAAGTTAATATGTACACAAATATGTTTGGAACAGTTTCAGGCTTTTATTTCTAAAACGTTGTAATTATTTCATGTCTTGTGAGAATGCATTGTATAATGTGAGCATGACCCCTTTGTATTTTCTGATTTAAGAACACTTTCTTAGGGAATAATGAGTTTACCATGTATTTGTGTCAATAGATATTGTATTTCCATAACTGACAAGATTTGGATTAATTCATTGAAATATCCTTAAAGAGATATTGTCACTACTACAATCCAATCCTTTGATAGCTTCTCAAAAGTAGTTCAATGCTGAGTATAGTTTGAATTCACTAAATTAGGGTATTGCTGATCGCGCGAGCAGAGTAGCACTGGTTTGATTCCCATGTCTGAAAAGTAGCAAATTTGTTTAGGGGTGGGGGATCAAGAAGAGGGTTTTTTTTTTTTTTTTTTTTTTTTTTTTTGAAACAAGAAGAGTCGCACTTTGATAGGTATCATGTTAGTGCATGCATTGTATTCCCCATTTTCTACTGAATTAGTAGAGCTGCACTGCTGTACTGAATGAAGGTGAGGTTTATTGACTGAAACTATCCCTTTTGTTTCCAGATTGACAGTGGAATCAGAAATGATAAAGAGAGCAATAAGACTCCTTACTGTCATCTTTTTTTTCCTCATTTTTGGATCTGTACACGTGATGATTCTGTTGTTTTGATTTTTAGAATAAGATATAAGGGAAGAACTTCAGTTTTGTCTGTCATTTATTTGGATATCAAGCTCAGGGATGATATCTACCATCGAATTTGTATGTCATGCTATTCTGTCAAAGTATTCTACCACCACAGTAAACCTTTTTCCTTGCGCAAGTCTACAATTTTCATAATAGTAGGTGTCAAAATGGATTGATTAGGTGACTGGAGACTTCTGATAAATCGTTTCATGAGGAAGTAGCCGGAGAATGATTACTCGCTGGTCTGGGATAAAGTTCATGAAGGAGAACAACGTTATCTGAGGTATGTATCTCATTGGTCACTTGTAATTTTTTATTTATTTATTATCTTCTAGGTGGTGTTTCCATATTAGACTTGGATTGGAAACGCACCCCACGTGTTCGTTGCATGGGGTCTAAAATTTAGAGGAAAGAATCTTGATATTTTAAGAGTATTAAATAAAGTTTAATTACAAAACTAACTGCAGAACCCCTGGTCTAATTCGCAAGACGAACCCCTGGTCAAATTGGAATTCTGCGTTTGCTGCTGCATGCCCAATTCTTCACATGTTCTTCGCATGAGTGCTTTCCCTTGCAGTCTTGCAGAGATTCCTTGTCTTGTTCTTTGTCAGAAGCAATTCTTGCTTCGAATTCTGGTTCAGCTCTTTGCCCAACTGGTCGAATGCCACGTCGTCTGGGAAGTCGAGGACGAACAGAACAGGCGGCCGACGGCGAGGTGAGCATGGCGGCAGTGCAAAAGGTTTAGGTGTTCTGTTGGAGATAGAAGTTTTTTAGGGTTGTATGTTGAAGATTTTTAACATCTTATTTGGGTGTACGTGTGCTGGACTGTTGGAATCAGTCTTACAAAAGATGCACCAAACCCTCATGCCATTCAAAAGTTCAAGCAGACCTGTGGCATCGCTCATCTTCGTTTTAACCTGTGTGCCATTCCGTCCATTTTAGCTCCTAACGGTGTCAAACGGGTAGATGAAATGACCATTTAGTGTCAACTACGTGCCCAGCCTCGACGATGTAGCTAATCAGGAAAAAAACATATTTTACATCAGGAACCCCGTATTTTTCACTAACCAAAAGCATATCCTCCCACCTTTTCCATGTGCCTTACACTTTAGCAATAGGAACCCTAGAGAAGTTTCTATTATATTTTCTCACCCTTGTTAGACTCGGATAAAGTCCGCCGCCGTCCCCTCCCCGTCGACAGCTCGCGCCCATCCCTCGTCCCCTCCCCCTCGCCAGTCCGTGTGCGCCCATGGCCGCCGCATCAAGGCGTGCGCGCATGCCCGGCGCGTCGCGTCGAGGGCGGCCGCGGCGACGGTGCCGCGCGCAGCCAGGGCCGGCTCCTCCAGTGCCCGCGACGAGCTCCTCCAGCGCCATGTGTATCGCGTCCGCCGCGCGTAGCCCCGTGCCCAAAGTATCGTGGCCCAGCGGCCTGGAGGCGCGGGCGCAGCGGCTTGGTCTCGTCGGAGCCCTCCACGCGCGGCTTCCTGGCCTCGCCGGTGGCGTGGGCGCGTGGCTGTGATTCGTGTTCCTGTAGAGCGAGGATGCACGCGATGCTGGAGTGGGCTGGCGCAGGCACGGTCAGGCGCTGCTGGCCGATGTGGAGCGCGCCGCGTCGGGACGGTTGCGCGTGCGAGCTCGAATTGAGCTTTTGCGGGATCAAAAGGGGCAGGTAGGGGCATTTTGGACATCTTGACTGGTTAGGCCCACATGTCAGGTGATTTAACGGTGATAAATGGATGGAAGTCGGACGGAATGGCACACAGGTTAAAACGAAGATGAGCAATGGCATAAAGGTCTGCTTGAACTTTTGAGTGGCATGAGGGTTTGGTGCATCTTTTGTAATGGCACACAGGTAAAAGGCTCTAGGGTCGGGGACCAGGCATCATCTTCCTCCTCCGTACAGCAATGCAGATAGGATCCTTGCAATCCACATCATGGCGGCCAAGCATTTCTCGCGTCGAAGAAGGTGAGCTCGACTGCCAATCAACAAAGTGCTTGTTGTTGTTGTATGGATCATCGTCGGACCTGGAAGCTAATTCCAGCATGTGCCCAAGGGTTGAAGAACCATTTGTTGCAGCTCGTCCACCCGCAAGTTGTGGATCATTATGTTTCCGATCACCAACTCCTACAACGCCGGCCATGGTTGTACTACCTACGACCGACCCAATCAATCAATCATAACAAGTAAACTCCAAATTCAGGCCTAGAGGAACAAGGCAGCAAGGTAAACAGAAGATGGGATTAGCTAGAGCGCAAGGTACATACAGGTCGATACTGAATTATACAGAGTGAGTCATACCCCTGCTACATGGATGCACGCGCTTCAGCACCGGCCTGGATCGAAGAAGAAGAAATTCGATCCTGCATGCATGTAGCGCCCTCGCCTCGATCGATGGATGAACTGATGGAATGGAAGAAGCTAATAATCAATTGATGACGAGGACGGCGAGGAACTGATGAAGGTGACATCGAACTTGGCGAGCGGACATTCCAGAGAAGAGACACCAAAGCTTTGACAACTTCAAGGTCAACGCGGTGCTGCTTCACCTGAGAGCAACCCCAACAGATGCTCTAAAAGTGGTGCTCTAAAACCAAATATACAGCACCACTTTTGCTAAGTTTTAGAGATCCTGTGTCATGTGCTCCAACAGATGCTGCAAAGCAAAACTGGTGCTGTATAATTGCTTTAAGGACCAACAGTGCTTTGAGCCATTTCGTTGAGCACCTCGAGCTCATCCACTGTGAAGAGGAGCTGTCGCTGCTGTTGAGGAGGGTGAAGCGTCGGCGTGCCGCGCCGCAAATGGAGCTAGGGGCGGGCGCTCGGGCAGGGGCGTTGCTTCCCTCGCGCGGCGTCGCAGTGTGGTCGAGCCGGCGTGTCGTCCGGGCGCGGCATCGGGGCGCAGTGTCAAGAAGCCGCGTGGGTGCGGCGTCGAGCTTGCGCAGCGTCCAGCGAACGTGTGGACGCGGCGTCGAGCTAGCGCATCCGGCGAGCGCGTGGGTGCGGCGCGGGAGGGGCGGTGTCCCTGGCGCGCGTCATCTCCGGCGAGCGCGTAGGTGCGGCGCCAGGGGAGGGGCGGCGTCCCCTGGCCGCGTCGTCCGGCGAGCGTGTAGGTGCAGCGCCAGGGCGGGGCAGCGCGACGCCGGATGGCCATAGTCACGCCACGAGAGCAATGGGCGGCGCAGATGCGTGGCGCGGGAGCAAGGAGGCGCAGCGGCGTCGGGTGGCAGCGCAGGACCTCGTTGCGCTCATCTCCAATTTTCTATGGCGGCCGCGGCGGTGACCGTCTCGACGCCGTCCCTGTGCGGCTCAGCACACCAAATCCTGAGGCCGACGATGAGGGCTCAATCCCGCCATCTCGCTAGCTCGGCGCTCCTCCTCGGCAGGCCGTCGTTGTGCTTGCGAGGGCGGCGGCAGCGGCGGGGATGGCAGGGCGGGGCGCCGTGCGGTCGGCGGGGGTTGGGGGCCACGCGTCGGAGGCCCGGGGCGTCTTCTCCGGCGAGGGGCGGGCGAAGGAAGGGCAGACCGGCGAGGGACGTCCAGCGGGAAGCGTGGTTGTTGGCTCCCGCCACGCGTGTGTGCGTTTACAACACGGGATACAACACGCCCTTTGGTGCTGTATATTTACAACACGAGGTGGGCAATATGGAGTATGCTGTAAAAATTTTAGAGCACCACCTCCTTTTACAGCATCTGTTGGAGAGAGTTGGTGCTCTATATTCTCAGATTTTAGAGCACCACCCCAATATACAGCATCTGTTGGGGATGCTCTGAGCCCGCCAAGGTTGAACGGGCGCCACGTCAAAATTGTACACGTATGCTTATAGGAGTACTTCACCAAAATTCACATCGTTGTGTATGTATTTTATCACAGAAATACACGTATTCTTAAATTGTGCTGCTACTACTACGACTTGTTGAATCGCTGCTCGTATGCAGCTTTGAGTCGGACCCACATGTCAGTTTACGGAGAATTTCGGTGGATTTCAAAATTCAAGAGGCGGAGGGGAGGCAACGGAACGGAACGCCATTGAAAGCCTCGCCTCGCCTCCACTGCGATCGAATCGATGATGGCCGGCGACGGCGACCTCGCCTCCGACCTGGACCTCGCCTTCCAGCTCCAGCTAGCTGAGGTCATCGAGGCCTCCCCGGAGTCGTCGGACGCCGCCTACGCCCTCGCGCTCCACGCGGCCGACCTCGCCGCCGCCGCGCACGACCGCTCCGCGTCCTCCCTCCGCGTGGCATCGCACGACGCCCTCTTCGCCCGCGAGCTCGCCGCCATCCCGGAGGACCGATGGGCCCACCACGGCGACGACATCGAGCGCCCCCTCCACCTGGACTCTTCGTCGGCCCGCCCGCTCTTCCGCGTGCTCTTCAAGGGCATGGCCAGCAAGGAGGTGGTGGGCCCGCGGGACCGGGACCCTTGCATCGCTGTGCTCGCGGCGGCCGTGTGCGGGCCGGAGGGGGAGGTGCTGCTCCGGGTGCAGAAGGCGGTGGAGGAGGAGGGGTTCGTGGGCGGGCGTGAGGTGTTGGAGGCGATGGCGCTCGTGGAGGGCCTGCACGCGGCGCTGGGATTGGGCATCCGCGACGTCCAGGTCGTCACCGACTACAGGGCGCTCCACAACCATGTACTAATTCCCTAATTACACCAGTTACATTTCCTTTCTCAATTGATATTTGGTTGATCCATGTCGGTTAATAATTTGGCATCTGATAATGGTGACTGGAAGATTTTACAGGTGACCTTTTTTTTTAACTGCTGTGCTCCTGAAATTTGTTAATGCTGGGTTTTATTCAGGTCGATTTACATCCCAGTTAAATCGTTATCTTCCAAGTCAGAATCAGTTTCATACACACTGCAGCAGTATTCAGAGTCACAGTATTGCAGGAAAATGATAGATATCGTAGCAAGAGAGAGCCTTAGTTAGGACCCCTTAAATCCTAGTTGTTTTCGTACAGTTAGAATGACAGCCTGGAATATGCTATATAGCCTAATGATTTCCATTCTGAATGCAGTATAGCATAGTGTATCCTTTTTGCTACTTTGGTGCTTCTGAGTACTCTACATTCGGTAATCGCAACATGGGTGTTTCTATGCTTTTTACACTTGTTTTATTAAGGAATGATCTTTCCTATCCATGCTTCTACGATTAGTCTTCATTCCCAAATCTTTGATAACGCCCATGATATTGCAGCTGCATGGAATTTGGCGTGTAACACAGAAGAAGGTTGCAGTCATGCTCAATCAGGTTCTGTCAGTGCAGAGGAAGTTCAACCAATCTGAATTACTCCTTGTTCATCGAAGTGAAGTTGGCTATGTGATAAAGTTAGCAAGAGATTGTATCAATGATCACACTGCCAGAGCTCATGCTGCCAATGCTAGCAAGGAGAAGAGAGAGACCTGCTCCATCTGCTTGGAGGACACTGATATCTCCAAATTTCATGAAATTGGAGGTTGCAAGCATCGGTTTTGCCTCTCCTGCATGAAGGAGCATGTGAAAGTTAAGCTGCTTCATGGGATGCTTCCAACTTGCCCACAAGATGGCTGCACTACCAAGCTAAGTGTGGAGGGTTCAAAGATATTCCTCTCGCGGCAATTGTTACAGATCATGGTGGAACGGATCAGGGAAGGACAAATCCCTCCAACCCAAAAGATATATTGCCCTTATCCCAAGTGTTCGGCCCTGATGTCTGTGAGTGAACTGATACAACCATTGCAACAGTCTTCCTCAAAGTACACTGCTGCTGATGCTGCCACATTGAGAAAGTGTGTGAGATGCAGAGGATCCTTTTGCATCAGATGTAGAGCAATCCCAACAGATGCTTTATAAGTGGTGCTGTAAAACCAAATATAGAGCACCACTTTTGCCCACTTTTAGAGATCCTCAGACCTATGCTGCAACAGATGCTGTAAAACTGGTGCTCTATATTAGCCTTTCCCTTTGAAGCATTTCATCAGGCAACTTGACGACGCCGACGCGGGTGCACGACGATGATGACGCGCAGCGCTGCGTCCACCACGACGGCGCGGGCGCAGGGGCACGACGACGAAGACGCGCGGCGCGGCGCCCACCATGACGGCGCGTGCCAGGTGCCTCCGCAGCTCCACGGCGTGCGCTCGCGCAGCCGCTCCTCGGCGCCAAGGCCTCGCCCTTGTCTTCCGCCGCGTGCGGCTCCTCCTCCACCTCCGCTCCTTGCCGCGCGCCGCGGCAAGTAGCGCTCCACGAGGAAGGCCGCTGCAAGCTGGGTTCCATGGCAGGCGAGTCCCTGGCGCAGCGTCGCACGGCGGCCACTCGCGGCGGCGCGATGAGGCACACGGCTGCTTGGCGCGCGAGGATTTGATGGGATTTCGATGGGAACCCAGCCGCGTGCCTCGTAGAGGGAAGGAGGCAGCGCCGGGAAGGAGGCAGCCCAGCCGCGAAAGGTGCCACGGCCTGCCGTATAGCCGGGAGGAGCGGTGCTTGGCCGGGACGCGTCGAGCCTTGCCGCGCCGGGATGGGCGGGCGCTCGTGAGGAGCATGCGGGGGCGGCGCGAGGGAGGCGGTTGCTCACTTGCCTGGTAGGGCGGCGCACATGGCCATGACCGGCAGCCAATCTCGGCGGCGAGGCGAGGAGCGGAAGGGGGTGGGTGGTGCTGGAGCTCGCCGTTGATCGGGGAACAGCGGCGAGTGGTCCAGAGGGTGGGGAAGGGCTCGCCGACGACCGGGGAAAGTCCTCGGCGGCGCGGGCAGGCGGAACGGCGGCGTCGCATCGCAGAGGCGGGGATGGGGGCGGGCGGGCCGGGATTGAGGCGGGAATGGGTGGCGGAGGCTGGGGAACGTGCGCCGGCGGCCGGGGGAGGCTTCTCCGGCGACCCGTCGGCATGGGGATGGCGCAACGGCGAGGGGCGGCCGGCAGGAACGGCGGCAGTTGGCTCCCGCGTCGGTCAGTTGAGTTTGCAGCACCGGATAAAGCATGGGCATTGGTGCTGTAAATGTACATCACGGTGAGGGGATTTTACAGCATGCTCTAAAAATTTTGGAGCACCATCTTCTTTTACAGCATCTGTTGGAGGAGTTTGGTGCTCTATATTGCCAGATTATACAGCACCACCTCAATATAGAGCATCTGTTGGGGTTGCTCTTACAGCACCAACGCCCGTGCTGTATCCGGTGCTGCAAACTCAACTGACCGACGCGGGAGCCAACTGCCATCCCCATGCCGACGGGTCGCCCCTCGCCGTTGCGCCATCCCCATGCCGACGGGTCGCCGGAGAAGCCTCCCCGGCCGCCGGCGCACGTTCCCCAGCCTCCGCCACCCATTCCCACCTCAATCCCGGCCCGCCCGCCCCCATCCCCGCCTCTGCGATGCGACGCCGCCGGTGAGGGGATTTTACAGCATGCTCTAAAAATTTTGGAGCACCATCTTCTTTTACAGCATCTGTTGGAGGAGTTTGGTGCTCTATATTGCCAGATTATACAGCACCACCTCAATATAGAGCATCTGTTGGGGTTGCTCTTACAGCACCAACGCCCGTGCTGTATCCGGTGCTGCAAACTCAACTGACCGACGCGGGAGCCAACTGCCATCCCCATGCCGACGGGTCGCCCCTCGCCGTTGCGCCATCCCCATGCCGACGGGTCGCCGGAGAAGCCTCCCCCGGCCGCCGGCGCACGTTCCCCAGCCTCCGCCACCCATTCCCGCCTCAATCCCGGCCCGCCCGCCCCCATCCCCGCCTCTGCGATGCGACGCCGCCGTTCCGCCTGCCCGCGCCGCCGAGGACTTTCCCCGGTCGTCGGCGAGCCCTTCCCCACCCTCTGGACCACTCGCCGCTGTTCCCCGATCAACGGCGAGCTCCAGCACCACCCACCCCCTTCCGCTCCTCGCCTCGCCGCCGAGATTGGCTGCCGGTCATGGCCATGTGCGCCGCCCTACCAGGCAAGTGAGCAACCGCCTCCCTCGCGCCGCCCCCGCATGCTCCTCACGAGCGCCCGCCCATCCCGGCGCGGCAAGGCTCGACGCGTCCCGGCCAAGCACCGCTCCTCCCGGCGCGGCAGGCCGCGGCACCTTTCGCGGCTGGGCTGCCTCCTTCCCGGCGCTGCCTCCTTCCCTCTACGAGGCACGCGGCTGGGTTCCCATCGAAATCCCATCAAATCCTCGCGCGCCAAGCAGCCGTGTGCCTCATCGCGCCGCCGCGAGTGGCCGCCGTGCGACGCTGCGCCAGGGACTCGCCTGCCATGGAACCCAGCTTGCAGCGGCCTTCCTCGTGGAGCGCTACTTGCCGCGGCGCGCGGCAAGGAGCGGAGGTGGAGGAGGAGCCGCACGCGGCGGAAGACAAGGGCGAGGCCTTGGCGCCGAGGAGCGGCTGCGCGAGCGCACGCCGTGGAGCTGCGGAGGCACCTGGCACGCACCGTCATGGTGGGCGCCGCGCCGCGCGTCTTCGTCGTCGTGCCCCTGCGCCCGCGCCGTCGTGGTGGACTCCGCGCCGCGCGTCGTCGTCGGCGTGCGCCCGTGCTCACGTCGCCGTGGTGGAGGCCGGGCCGCGCGCGGCTGCGGCGTGCGCCCGCGCCGTCGTGGTGGACGCAGCGCTGCGCGTCATCATCGTCGTGCACCCGCGTCGGCGTCGTCAAGTTGCCTGATGAAATGCTCCAAAGGGAAAGGCTAATATAGAGCACCAGTTTTACAGCATCTGTTGCAGCATAGGTCTGAGGATCTCTAAAAGTGGGCAAAAGTGGTGCTCTATATTTGGTTTTACAGCACCACTTATAAAGCATCTGTTGGGGTTGCTCTAAATATACAGCACGGTGAGGGGATTTTACAGCATGCTCTAAAAATTTTGGAGCACCATCTTCTTTTGCAGCATCTGTTGGAGGAGTTTGGTGCTCTATATTGCCAGATTATACAGCACCACCTCAATATAGAGCATCTGTTGGGGTTGCTCTAAGGTCCCCTGGCATGATAGGATGACTTGCTACCAGTACAAGAGGAGGCATCCCCATGCTCGTCCAGAAGATGCGAAGCTACAAAATCTTGCAAAGCAGAGGTTGTGGCGCCAATGTGTCAAATGCAAGCACATGATTGAACTCGCAGAGGGTTGCTACCATATGACTTGCGTGTAAGTCTTTTATCCTTCTTTGTGTTATCCTCCTGTTATCATCTTTGCCAAGATTAATCCTGAGAATGTCCGCTTAATGGTTTGTGTATATGCTGTTATGTTCTTACTTTGATAGCAAAAGAAAAGGGATATATTTCTTAGTTGTTTCTTAACATGCCTTTTGTGTGTGCTAATGATTTGTATTCTCGCTAAAACCTTTCATCACCGCTTCTGGCAGGTGCGGGTATGAATTCTGCTACACGTGCGGAAAAGAGTGGAAGGAGAAGAAAGCAACCTGCACCTGTCCACTGTGGGAAGAACGCAATATCATCAGACATGATGGGAATGAGGCGGTCTACTACCTTGATGAAGAGGAGGATGATTACTATGATGAAGAAGACGATGATGATGTTCCCTATGTTGAAGAAGGAAATATTTTCTATAATCAGGTGTACTGGCGTTACGACGACCGTCCGGGCAACTACCATCGCTACAACAACTAGGCCGTCTCATCTAGCAGAAACTTCTTTTCGCTGTTGGAGCTATATTTAGTCAATTAATATTGCTGATAGCTAGTGTACCGTAGATAAGCAGGATTCCTACGTAATGTCCGTGACTTTGCATGCCAGATAGGTGGAGTAATTATTAATTCAGTGTTACTATGTTCAGGCACTTCCCATTCTTGTCTGAGGCGAGATTTACATGTTCCCCTACATTGTCATTTTCCTTGTCACTTTCAGACTAACTCAACCGAAATAATCTTGGATTGACCGAGGTTAGAGGTTACAAGAGTAAGGGGGAGCAAAGTTATAGATCGAAAAAATAATAACGAGATGCGAGCTGTCCAGGAAAAGAATAACAGCTCCAGCTCCTTCCTGTACTCTGTACTGTTGTCCTTTTGTCATCTGCTATACATTGATCTGATTTGAAGGCCTATGGAAATGAAAATTCGCCATGTTTCTTCCATGGAGGAGGAAAAACACGGCAAACCTATAGTTGGCAAAACAATCTTAGAAGGCGCTGCAGATGTTTCTATTGCTTCCTTGCGACGAGGGCAGAGGAAACTCCGGCTGCAGGGCTTCTTTGCATTGCAGAATGTGTTAAACAGGGAAATAGACTATCATCCTCTGGAACCCACCATTGTGGCTTTCTTCTCATGCGTTGAGTCTCTCACTCTCATCTTTGATCATCGCTTTCTTGGCCAGCTCATAGCCTGCAAAGTTCATTGCTCCGAGAGGAGCAATCCAGAAAAAGCGGGGGATCGCACCCTTGAAGAGCCCCACAGGGCCCTCCTTTCGAAGAATAGAGAATACAATCATCTGCATGGACACTGGCGTGCCTGGAGGAGCAGTCATCATCCGTGTCTTCATCACGTCAAAGGGAGTGGTAACAATCGCCGCAAGTCCTCCAGATACAGCTCCAACTGCCACTGTTTCCCATGGTTCCAACTCTCTGTCTAGAACACGTTGTGCTGCCTACAAAACCACAACCATTGGCGTGAAAAGTGAAGCTTTCAGATCAAATCTAACTATCATTTAGAAATTATGACAACTAAAAATGCAAAGCAGTATCAGTGGTAAACATCATGTACTGATTTGAACTGTCTAAAAGCTCCATGCCAAAACTCAGGTCTGTTTGGTATCAACTATTCAACTTAGCGAGTCAACAAGAAAAAAATAGTTCAGAGTGTTCAGGCATCGACGGATGTTCGGTCAAAAAAAAAGTATTGATGTATGCAAGTAAGAAAACTGAGACGCATGTTTGGTCAAGACATTGCATCATTTAAATATCTGGAACTGAGAATAAGCCTCAGATCAGCCAGAGGCAGATAAGCAAAGATCTTCTAGTAGATTCATAAAAGAAAGTTG
The DNA here is from genome assembly GCA_012490785.1 of Eragrostis nindensis. NCBI lineage: Eukaryota > Viridiplantae > Streptophyta > Magnoliopsida > Poales > Poaceae > Eragrostis > Eragrostis nindensis. Next base: position 99,071 of record JAAXCT010000769.1, on the reverse strand, counting down.
AGTAGTGCAACTTAGAAGGTCTGGTGAAAATACAAAATTATTACAATCCAGAATACCTTTTTAGCTTCAGCGTAGAGGCACATTCCAGCAACATAGAAAGGAACCTCACGACAAAGGGTGGCCCCAGTACCACGAAAAAAGCCTTTTGGGCCATCCCGTTGCATGGTGCCAATAATGGCCTCCCCTACATTGTTGAAGATTCCAGCCTGCAAACGCTGTTTAAGAACTTCACAAGGGATGCGGACTGCTGTTCCCAGGACTGTGCTGCAGAAGGAAGCCACAGATTGCACCTACAGAAGAAAAAATATTATCATCAAGCAACTTCACAAAGAACAAGCATATTAATAGGAATTATTATTTCTTCCATTATCCTTATTCAGATCTCCTTCAATAGGTCTGTACAGGAAGACTAACATTGTCGCACACTTCCCCTTGACAAGAAGTAAGGTAGCTTGATGAGCCTATGTTGGTCAATAGTAGTACCACTACCAGCTTTCTAGTAAGGACTGGGTGTGACTGAGGGCTTGATGAAGTTGAGCATTATTTTTGAGGTAATAGATTGACAGAGTTCATATTAACACTAATAAATTTTAAGAAGTTCTAATATGAGACTCATAATGTGAATCTAGGCCTGCACTCTATTGTAGAGAACGTGGAATTTGTAAGAGTGATAAAAAAATAAACCTGAATCTCTGGAAGTGTAGGAGCAAGATTAATTAACACAAGTTTGCTTGCTTCAAAGATTCCTGTCCTCAAACCATGGCTGAAAATAACAGGATGTTAATTCGCATCCAACATAAGATTTTGCATGTAAATTTTCAAAATAGTACAGACCTAGAAAACTGGCCAAGAATAGCTGGGATAGATCCTCGATACAATCCTCGAAGCCCAATTTGTGGAAGCTTTGAAATAAGTTCAGGAAAAGAGAGCGTCGATGCTTGGACACGTGTCTGAAATAAAACAGAAGATATAGTAATTGAACCATAATTCCTTTTGGTCAGATGATTGAACTTCTGCCAGTATACACTAGTCCAGAAGGTCAGTAAGTATTTACAGGTAGTACCTTGGTAAACAATTTGATTCTTGATGGACAATAGGGAATAAAGGAACATGTCTAAAAGAAATATTATACAGAGAACTAGGAGTGTATACTGAAAAGAACCTTAGTGTCCCTCCAACCCTCTTTTGTGCAATGAAATAAAAGGCTATGGTTTTTTCTTAAAAAATGTGATCCTTCTGAAAAGTTAGTTCATTTCTTTGCTGATTCCAAAAAAAAAAAAGTTCATTTGTTTGCATCCCAACAAAGAACACCTGATAGAGCCATCATGCGTCTGTTAGTAATTATTTAACTGCATAGGATCAAGATTCCTAGCATTTAGAGTCGGTAACTTCTGTATGGTTGATTCTAGGGCCTGCAACAAGCAGATAGCATCTCAAATTATTTTTAGCGAAACTTAACGACTTTGGGTTTAATGATCACAATGTCCTATTTTGAAAATATAAAGTGAAATCATTGTTGAAAACTTTACAGGGCAACAGTTACTAGTCTAAAATAATGATAGGGGTAAGTATGATGTACCTTCACTGAATCAATAGGATGCATCAGAGAGGTCGAGAGTGCACAAGCAAGACCTCCAGCTAAAGCCGACTTCAAAACACTTCCTGTGGATATTTCTACAGGCGGGGGAACAGCAACAACAGTAGCAGCTTCAAACCAAATGTTCCTGATTTGGAGTGAAGAACAAGATGTCAAGTTGAGCACCATATATTGATGAAAGATAGTTAGGACTGGTGGATATTTCCTTGCATGCTCAGCAAGTCAACTGAGACGTAAGTTTCTTCTGAGTTCTGACAGGATAGAACACACATACCGAGGATCATCCTCGAGGCGTTCTGAAGGAAGTAGAAGCATGAAATTGCGGAAATGGCCATATGAGATGGATCCTTCTGAATCTGCATTTAGATAGCGTAGCATAGCAGCAGCATTATCTTCATTGGCCGGAAGGCCGGCGCTCTTCAAGGATGTCACGATTTGATTCTTGTGAAGTGTTCCAGACTTGCTCAAACACAATGTGGTGTATGCTCGGAGAATGGTTGCCTCCTTCTGTTCCATCAAGGATAAAAACTGCTTCCACCCAATTGATTTTGAAAAGAAGTTGCTTCTGGTACGCCGTAAGAAGTCTCGGGCATACCTCCTAGGTAGCCGTCTCTTCCTCATTGCAGCTTCGAGATCTTCTAGAGTGACTTGGCCATCACCATCTCTGTCCAACTCTTCAAAGAATCGTTTTCCTGCAGCAGCACAAAATAGAATAATTTTCAAAGAATAATACCTCATGAGCTATCTGGTACATTTATGCCAGAGCGACCGTTTCATATATGAGCTTTCAGCAACATTTATGCCAGATCAAAGCATTCCCTCGTTGGTACTAAAAGCAGGATTTAGTTTGGTGGTGTAAGGTAAGGTGAGTGCATTATACCTTCCACTTCTGCATATCTGAAGAAGTCCTGCACTGAGAAAAGCTTCTTCTTGTCAGGATGCCCGTCCGCTGATGTTGATGATCTCACTACCAGCTGTGGGACTAATTCGATCAACTCGGTGAGTGAAACTGCGGGCAGTGTAGACCGCAGCCTCTCCACATTCGACAGTGGGACATCAAGCAGCCGAGCAGCTAATCTCTGTGGCTGCTGTGGTGTACCAGTGCCACCATTGTCCATCCCCTCCCTGTCCCCAATGTATCCTCGTAGTCGCTGACCGGTGGCGATGCTGGGGTAGGGGAAGGCGGAGGCGGTGGTCCGACCTTTGCGAATCCCAGGTTGGAAAGGAAGCCATCGAAATCCGCCCTTTTCCCGTCGATTACCTTTCTGATAAGCTCAAATTGATCTCGCCGCCTGGTGGCGATACCGAATTCGGCGCCTTTTTGCCTGCAGGCTCCTTCCAGCAACTGCAGGTTGTGGGCGAAGGCGTCGAAGGCAATGCAGAGCAGAAGGTCGAGCTGCTGCGGCGTGCCCTGCTCCCGGACCCGTTGCTGCTTGGCGTCAGTGCGGAAGCATCTGGCGAGGGAGCTGAGGGGCTTGTGGAGCAGGTTGGTGACGACGACGTGGAGGTGGAGGATGCAGTTGGGCTCGCGTTGCTGTTTGGGGCTAGCAGCGTCGGATCCGGGGATGTGGATGGGAAGGTGGAGGTGGGCTATGGCGCCACGCGCGGCGGCGAGGAAAGCCTCCAAGGGATGGCCGTCGGACGCCATGGTAGATGGGGGTGTTCTTCAGGTGTGGTTGCCGGCGAGAGGCTGGAGAATCATTGCAGAGAGCTCTGACTGGCTGCAGAAATGGCGAGCAGTGATGGTGGCAAACGGCGGCGGAGGAAGACGGTCAGGTCGGCGAGAAGAGGAAGACGAGACGGGAGGCGGAGAAGCGGCGCGGCCGCGACCAGTCTATTTTCCCTCCTTTTTCTTACCAAAAAAATGTCTGGTTCGTATTTGTGCCACCGGAAGCAAGAGAAAATACGGCCCTTCATTTATTATTAAAAAAAGAAAAATACTTCTTTTGTGTGTGATGAAAAGAGAGCAAGAGAAAAATAATCAGAAGGTTGTGCACCGCGGGGCACATGTGAGAGCGCATCATCGCCGCTGTTGAGCATTTCCGGTCCACGGCCGGCAGCCCAGCGGGGGGATACAATGGAGACGGCACCAATTTGTTTCAGTAAACTGTAATGGTGTGCTCAAAAAAAAAATTAAACTGTAATGGTATAACCATCTTGTTTTTCTCAGACCAGGAAGGAAAATGTAAGCAGGTTGCGGATAAGGTAGTTATAAAACCAAATAGTGGACCCACATGCATAACACTGCAGACAAGAGTGCGGATAAGATGGCTACGTACGCGCACGTGTGCACCTTAGACTTGTTTGTCAGTCTCATGGTTATTATTCATGTGTCGTAATCTTGGGAAAAAAATTATTTATGTGTTGTTCTAGACTGGTAGTAGTAGTCTTCATCTCAGAAACATAACAGAAACATAACACCTTACCTTCAGAGTTGTCTTCACTGGCAAACTAGCCTTAGGGTCAAATACTTCACCATTTGGGCCCGTCGTTAGCAGAAAGTCAGGTTTTTTAACATAACCGCAGCCGCCATTGGCTCTGAAAAAACCTTGCATCAGCCGGAGCGCTTTGTCATGCCCCTGAAAATTCAAATCTCATTAGATTATGCCTTACGTTTTTCCTGACTAATTTTATACTATATGAGTATAAAGGCACAAGAAAAAGGGAAATTGGTCATCTGAGACAGCTAAGAATTGGAGTCATACCTGCATGTTGAATGCAACCATCTGAGCCCCATGAGTCCAGGCATTCATTGGATCATAGTTTGAAGAATTAACCCTTGTGCCCTTTGGATACACCCTAAGTATGTGCTCAAGAAAAAAATAACTAAAACCCTTGTTGTGAGGAAAATATGCAACATATTGCATGATCAACTATGTGCAAGGTGGGTTTTTGGGACAAGGATATTTCAACTGTGTTTCTATTGCAGCAATGGTGTGACCAAATAATGTTGGTGCCAATGGCCAATTTCTGTCAAACTTCCACCACAAACATCACATTCACAACTTTACAATCCAAAAGCCATCGAATGTGACATTTGGACCCCACCACACACCTCCCGTACTCTCACGGATGACTCTCACATGCATACATTAGCTGTGTGCTTCATGTTTTCTTGTCACTAAAACTTGTACTCCAATAACTTCTCTAGCATTTTGATTTGTACAATTGGTACAAATTTAAGCCATTTTCACGCACATGCTTCCCACTAGCAAACCTAAAATAATAGCAAATAGTTATGAATAATTTGATAATTTTCTTTCACTCACTTGAAAAACAAATTGTGTTTAGGGTGAGAGAGACAGAGATATATACCTGATTCTTGTGTTAGAAAAGGATCATCAGCAAACAATTTGCTTTAGGTGAGAGAGGCAGAGATACCTGATTCGTCCCTTCTCCTCTTTGTACCACTATTTAGAGTCCTAATATGCAAATGGGTGCTCATTAATGATTTAGATTACAAAGGCCCTAAGAGTGGGATGTCCTACGGGCCAAGCAAGTTCCTATCAAACATTTATGCATTATTGGTGACAGGATGGAACGTTGCTCCTCTTCTTTTTTGAGATAGTGAGGTTCAAAGGGAACATGTGAAAACTGCAAAAAGCAAGAGTGATATTTTGTTTGGGTCCCCTTTCCCTTAACGTAGGGCTGGTTTGCTATTTTTCTTTTATTTTTTCTATTTTTGAAGGGAATACGCCATCAAATAAAGTTAACGAGCAGTGAGGCAACACTAGATCAAGATTATACCATTAATTAATTAATATAAAGTAAGATACGGCTGATGCATGTCCTTTGTATAGAGCAACGACATTAATTAATATAAAGTAATTTATTATAAGATAATATTTAGCTTAGATTTGTCTTCAATGAAACTTGCGAAAGTGGTGAGTAGTTGCATCTAGTGTTATATGGTTGCGTTCTAGCTCCTTGTTGTGTCCACTTATATAACGACAGCTAGTGAAGTTGGCCTCTCGATGCTTGAACAGTACACGGGCAGGGGAGGGGGGCAACAATCTCCGCTCCGCCGCGGGCAAATCAAAGCATGCAAGATACATGTGTGACTTTAAGGGGTCAAGAAAAGAATCAACATGCATGAGATACATGTATGGACGTTAAACCATTAAACAATTCGTGGATCCGGTCTGTCTCTCGATAGCTATTTTCGTAACCTGAAAAATGATATCAGTTCAAGCTAACAATATATGATGTGTTGGTTCTTTTCCCTTCCCTGACAATGATGTATAATCTGCATGGTGCCAATTTTTTGCACTTGCGGGTATGTTATCAATGTTTGACGCGTGTAGTATCTCACAATTTCTGCAGATCGAGACTAGTTTTCTTTTGCCATCCATTCAACTGTAACAACTTTCATGTCGGACTCTTAACTCAAAATAAATATAAAGAGCTATGGACAACATATATACCTATGGCTGCTGATTATTATTATTTTTTGGCGTCCTCCATGCATTTTTTTTTTTGACCATGAATCTTCCATGCATATTATTGTCAGTTTCAATTGGACTGTGCCTAGCTCTCACATCGATATATAGATGCTCGTTCTGCCCTGGCGAGCTGAGGTTTGGAAGACTGGATCAGTCACTAGATCGATGCATCCTGCCGCCCGGCCCCTATATATGCACGAACTGCTTGCCGACGGACACCAACGCTCTGATCCTAGCTAGCTGCTCATCCTGTCGGGAGAAAAAACCGTACTGTAACACTGCTTGTTACAAGTATAACGAAAAATCACCTCCGTTCGGAAGAGCAAAGAGACTCAAATCTTTCATAGATTACATATAATTGTGGTATATTTTGATGGAATTATATGCACGTATGATCTTGATGTTGAAACTTTGCAAGCAACGACAGTACTACATATTAGTTTTTGACATGACTACTCAAATGTTGGAGATATGGAGTTGACTCAACAGTGCGTGTGCCATATATCAGCTGAAAAAGGCAAGTGCCTGTCTTTCACTACTTGCAACAGTGAGTGGAGCATTGTTTCTTTCGATCTTTTATATAGCTGGATGCTTTAGGCATGATGTATCACGCCAGATGTTGCTGCAGAAAAGGTTCGAGCAGAAAGGTATCCTTTTGATGTGCTATGGATTAACTTTCGCATGTTTTATTTTTAATGCCTCCGTAAGCAAGTTTTTTTTTTCTCTCCCTGTGCTACCTACCGCGTCAAAAAGAGACATGCTTTCACACCTGCAGTTGTGAGATCTAAAGTTGTAACTTTGAGTCACTATGTATTCCCATGCTCAATTTTCTGTCATGCATGAAGCCAAATGAAACTAGCTGCTTTTTGAGCCCGACCTGACTTCTAACTGGTACAAATTATCACACTGCATAGTACAATATATTTTCCACTTGTGCACGTTGTTTCCAAATTCATATTCTTCAAGATGATTAACCAGTAAAAAGTAGGTGAATTATTTATAGCATCTAACTCACATTGACGTTACTATATCAAATATCTGGAATATGTAGAAATTAAGGTGGTCAAGCCTTACTCGCAAAAAAAAAGGTGGTCAAGCCTTATATTATAGGAACACCAGACACCAGCCTTTTGAGTACTAGTATTGATATTGAATATTGACCATGAAAAACTCGACCTACGGGGGGTATGACGGCCCCCGGGCATTTTTCTAAGGAGAATGATCTTCTCATACAGATCGAAAAAACCTTCGAACCCCCTCTGCACGCGTACACAGGGACTCAGCTGGCCGGTGAGAATCGGCGCGAGTGCTTAACCTGAGCTTTGTGTGCGGAGGAGCGAGAAGATTTTTTTCTCCCGGGGACTAAATCCCCAGCGCGAGTGCTTAACCTGAGCTTTACGTGCGGAGGAGCGAGTAGATTTTTTTCTCCCGGGGACTAAATCCCCGGTTCGGCGAGACACCCGGGTGCGATTCCTGAGAATCGAACCCGGGCGGGCGCGCGCCACACCGGACGCTGCTGGCCAGCCGAGCTGCCGCTCGGTTCTCATATTGAATATTGACCATGACATCACTATGCAAATAAGGGCTAGTTTGGTTTGCACCCTGGAAAACCTGCCTGAGTCAGGCATGACGCTCAGGCGTCCGATTCTGGACGCCTGAGGCCACGATCGATGCCTGAGCGCTGCTGGTCAGGCGAGGGCACAATCCAAACATGCCCTAACTCCATGAATCCATCTTGGAGCCTTGAAGTCAGCCCTCTAGCAGAATAGATAGGCACACCCACTAGTTGCCATTTGCGGTCTAGATGCCTTTCGCTGATCAAATGGATGCAAATAAAGCATATCTGCATCTTTAACTTTGTGAACATCCATCAATGGCACAACTATATGATGATTTTTCATGCCTGTTGATTTGTCGTGTTTTAGAGGAAAGTCCCTGTTTGCCATGACACGTATCTAGGCCGATGACCGAAAGTGTCAAAGAAGGACTCCAGATGGCACGCCATGATATACAGTGTGCTTTGTTTGTGTGTTTGGTGGCAGTTGGCAAGCTCGTGAAAGTTTTTGCTGACCCAGAATGCAAAAGAAAATTCTCACTAGTTTTTGGAGCGATTAGGATTTTCAATCAAGAAATAGATAGCACTCAGATCGAATCCTAAAGAAGGCACATGTGTATTGATGCGTTGCATTCCACCTATAAATAGATTTGGTCAAAGCGATGATGATGAACCGTGCACTAGTAATGAGAAATTAAAAGATAAGAATCTCATATCGATCGATCACCTGTAAGTTGCTATGGTCATCACATTTTGATGGCAGCAGCTACGTACAAACTTGTGCATACTGGGGCATCAACAGAACCCAATCCAACGTCCGCAGAAAGGTCCCCTTCCTTGAGCTAGCTCCGGCCCCCTCCCTCCCCGCCTCCGGCGACTCGCCGGCGGCCGGCGAGAGGAGTGGAGCCATCCCGTCATAGTCTAGAGTAGTTCCTTACTAGTAGAGTTAGCATTAGTTTGTTTAGTTTGGTCTAGAGTGATGAAGAGTGAGCCGATGTGCTGCCGGCGCTCCCTCCTCCGACAAGTTGTCGCCATCTTCATGGTATATGGTGTCCTCGCCGGAACCGTCGTCTTCGCCGACAAGTCGGAGCTCGAGGTGAGCTTGAATAAAATAAATCTCCCCCTCAATCGAAATCCCGTTGATCCACACCCCATCGAGGCCGCGCTATCCCAAGTTCAACCTCATCACCGGCACGCCTCCACCACGCCACCACGTACGGCGTCTTCCTCCCGCGACTCCCGGCGCCGTCGACAATGTACTGCTGACTCGCTGCCCCCGACGTTTCGACGACGCCCCCCTCGCCTCCAGCTTCCCTGTCGGTGGAGCTGGAGTCGTTCCGGTGGCTGGGGGCTGCTGCAGCGTGAGCTACGCCACGCCACCGAGTCCAAGGATTCAGCCGGGTGCGAGTGGCAGACCGCGGCGGAGGCGGACGCAGGCACGGGCGCCGACGCGCTGACAGCGGCGGCTGTGCGCGCTGCTGCGGAAACACTGGCCGCGGCGGGTGCGCACGAGGGCGCGAGCGCGCTGGCCGCGTATGCTGGCAAGGTGGCCTCGGCGGATGCGGGCGTGCTGGCCGCGGCAGGTCTGCGCGCGGAAGCGGGAGTGCTTGCCGCGCACGCCGGCGCGCAGGCCGCTGCAGCGGCGAGCTCGGGCGCGCGAGCTGCGGCCACAGCAGGAGCGCGAGCCGCCGGGAGCGCCACCGCGCTGGTTGCGACAGCCACGGCCGCGGCGAGGGCGAGCCCAGCCACGGGCATGGAGGCCGAGGCAGAGGCGGGCCCGGGCGCGCAGGCTGAGTCAGAGAAAAGACCTCACGTGGCGGCCAAGCATCGCCGTGCGGTGACGCGTGAGCTGCTGCGTGGGCAATGCGTGTCTGCTGGTCGGTGCTCCGTTCGTTGGCCTGCAAGGTGCTGGAACATTAGTGGGTCCCAAGATGGCGGTAAGCATGTCTGTGTGTCTCAACCAGAGGCCACAAATCAGATGATCGTGGGACTCGTGCTGTGGTTACGACACAAGGATCTTAAGACTGTGTTGGTGGAAGATAGTCACCATAGTTGTGACAATGTCGTTCCTGATGTTCGGGTTGATCACACTCGGTTTCTCCAATCATATTTGTTGATCCCCAGATTTAACATTGGACGGTATGTGTTCACAAGCTGGAGTCCGGTGAAGCTTATACTAAATCTACGGCTCCATGCATTCAACCCTCAAGTGCACTTTCCGGTCAGCCAGATGCAGAGAACGCCGTCTGTTCTATCGGAGTGCGCGTAGGAGGACTTCAGATGTTTTCGTCGTGGTTATTCGGCAGTTTCGGGCGCCGAGGCCCAGCGTTCTCGACGACAACATCACCTGTGGATCTGTCTTCTCAGGCTTAGTCATCCAACAATTAGGTTGTGTTTAGATCATAGCTATAAATCAGCACGAACAGCAACTACAAAAAGTCAACTGTTTGGCTCACTTTTAGTAGCTAGGATGCTACGATCTTCTAATTTGGGATTGCATTCCCAAATCTTTGTACGGTGTTCTTTATAATATAATATAAACCCGTTATCAAAAAAAAAAAAAAAACTTGGGCATACTACCAAGTGGGCATGTATGATGGACGAGGGAGGCACCTCTCGAAGATTCATTTTTTTTTCCCGGGCCCTAGCTAGATATAGTGCACATGGATAGAGCTCCGGCCGGCACGTCGTGCATCTGAGGCAGGCACTTCTCATTGCTACCACTTTCAAGCTTCGTTCCCCTTTACAAATCACAAGATGGGTAGATATATTCACACGCACTGACGACAATGAAAAGAACATTTTGATTTTGTGTGGAGAGAATAATGATCAGTGACTGACCGCGCGCACTACAATTATGCAGCAAGGAGAGGAAAGAATATTCCTGGCCGGCCTCCTCCAAGATATGTACATACTGACACTCTGAAAAAGAAGAATCTATGCGATGCAGCAAGAGGAGAGGAGGAATTCGGCCTCCAATAATAAACAAACACCTTTACGAGATATACATTAATAAGCTTTGGTGCAAAGTATTGTGATGTGCCCCCCTACCTGGGGTCATGTCATCGTAAAGGCCCTCCTTTCACTACGTTTGCTCAGATTCAGAAGAAAGAGCTGACAAAAGAAAGAAGTTTTATTTGCACTGCCACATTATTTGATATTCTTTTTTCCATGCATGCTTTTCAGGTCTGACTCTTCTTTACATTTCTACTGGCCTGCATATTTATACGTGTGGAACTGGCAACTTGAACCAAAAAATACTACATCTGTCATTCTGTTGTGCTTTATTAATTCGGTTTTTCTGAGAGATGATACATACCGTAGTTGCCGTTTAGAAGACGTACAAATCAACGATATGAGTCCCCGTATTACTATTTTGCATGCTTGACCGGCGCAAATTCCACCATGTAAACTACAAAAGTATTCGACGTGAAATCAATCCAAGGCCTATTTCTTCTCTCCCAACTAAAGCCCACGTAACATTTGGACCAAAAAGTCAGCCGAAATTCTGGGCCGTCCGAGAGTTCGAGACTGACCATTAAGCTCTTTGCAAATGATTTCCTCAAAAAAAAAAAAGCTCTTTGAAAATGAGGGTTGGATGGGGGGGGGGGGGGGGGGGGGGGGGGGGGGGTACAGGTTCCAGTGCTGAAGCTGAATAATAAGAGCACCGAGGAGCTAAGCAATAGCCAATGGGGAGGTGAAGATATATAGGAGAAGTTGCGCATCAGCAGGGATAATGGAGTGCTTGCTGACGGTAACGACGATGTGGGTGAAAGCTCAGTGTTTCAGCTGAAAGATGTGGGTGAGAGGCATTCTGTCGCCATTTAATCATCTTTGATGTGCAATTTTTTTTTATTTGAGATAACAATCATCTTGAATTCTTGACGAGAGCTTGCATTGCTAGATTCTAGGCTGTTCCTTCTTTTTTTGTGTCCCACAAACTGTGTTTTTATTTCTTTATATGGGTTCAAGTTGCAGTTTCATAGCTAACTGAGTCATTGTAAAACTGCTAGGATCTTCTGTCTCGAGGGCGAAAGAAAGAAAAGAAAGAGAGGCGAGGCGAAGCGGGCGACCGGCGACTCGAGGGCGGCTCCCCCTCCCCTCCGGTGGCCTCTCCGGCGCCAACAGGTGGGGGAGCGGGCCTCCTGCGTGCCCGGGACGAGTTCCCTGTCGTAGAGTGATAGGGGCAACTCCTCCCCATGGCTAGGGTTAGGGTTCCTCCAAGGCGACGAGTTGGGTGGAGAAGGCGGTGGCGTTGACAGCGTCAAAGACGGCGGCAACTTCCCTGACCAGACGAATTGGAGGATTTGGTATCAAGTCGGCGATGGCGAAGTGGAGGCGGCGTCGCCAACGTACTTGAATAAGGTACTCCGGCTCTTAATTACTCCATAGCGTGGAGGTCAGGTATGGCCGAGACGCATGGCTAGTGAGGTTAGTTCTAGGCGGAGCCCTAGGTTGATTCAATGTTTGGGTCGGAGTCTGTTTTGGTAGGATTAGGGTTCTTCGTTCCTCGATGGTTCGATTGGTCTCCTTTGTTCTTCTTCTCCTGGTCGCTGGTGTGCGTGTCGGATGCGGTGAAGATTATTTGTACCTCCATGGTTTGAAGCAAGGCGACGGCTAAAGTGCTTTCAGATCGAATCTTAGTTCGTGTTCAATCCGTTTTGGACATAGTTTCAAGATGATGTATGTTATGGCCTTTCCAAAGTTTGTCCACTTGGCTTTTTGATAGAGGAGTTGATGATCGATATCGGATTATTCGGATGCTCCTGGCTGATTCATGGAGAGGTGGCGGAGGATCTTTTTCTGGTTCAATCCAAGGAAAAAGATGAATAGTGGCAAGGATTGGTTTGTAGGATCTTATTTCTTTAAGGCCCTAGTTTTATCCAAAAAGGTCTTAGTTGCAAGCTCTTATCCTTTTGAGGACCTGATTATAATAGGAAATGTAATCTGCTTCAAATCTTAATATATTTCTCCTTTCGAAAAAAAAACCGAGTCATTGTAAAGAATATTCAAGATATATGCTATTCCGAATAATTAACTAGGGAAAAGCGTTGACTTGGTACAATAAAGATTCAGAAAACGCAAGATGGATGTGCATCTGGATGGGTTTGGTTGACGGATCTTGCCGTGTCAATCGGTTAAATTGCTAGTATACTCAATTGTAACATTACAATACATTCTTTCCTATATATATGAACGCGCATAAAACGAAAAACTTATAGAATAAAATAAAACAATAAAGAGAAATTAATCAATAAATAGCACAATAAATTACAAAGCCCATGGTAAGCTTCGTATATAACACATTTGTTATGATCTCTATTTTTGTTTTCATTGCCCTTGTAAACAAGAATGGGAGTTTGACGGGACGATGAAGGAAATCTACCAAGCGAGCCTCCCTAGCTCTGGAATTCTTGGGAGTAAAGAAAATCCGAAGCTAGCCAACAGAGGGTGAAGCTTAAGGGCGTCGGCAATGACGTAAATAGCTAGGGTTGTGAACTAGATTTGTAATGACCTTATTGCTCTTTGGATAATTTTGTACTCTACCTAGAATGCAGCAGTTGATCTGCCTATAAATACTATTGTTGATGAAGTGAAGACACTAGGTATTTGCTTCGTCACTATTGTTTCCATCTTTCTGTATTTGTACTCGTTTGCGTTTCGTATCCAAAATTTACCTCCGCCATTCTTTCTTTTCCTTTTGTGTTTGGAGCCCTCAAACTTTAGGTGTATCAGCTGTTCAAATCAAGCAAGCAAATGCAATATGCAACTATTGATGCTTGATTTCTCTTACTATCTTTTTTTGTTTGAGTTCAATTTTACATAGTTTATCAATTTTTTTCTCAATATATTTACAGATTTTTCCCGTGCAAATAATTAGGTTTGGTATTTTCATCCTACTTAGATAATCTCCGGCGAGGAGAGGAAAAATGGAAACAGCCGTGCTTTGAGACTTGCGTCAGGGGAAATACACGTGTGGGGCTCCGGATCCACTCTTCTCGCCTGGCCGCTGGCGTCCCCGGCCCCGGCCGCCGCACGAACGCAACCCCTCCTCCTCTCCATCCCCGTCGCCGCCATTCTTTTCTGGCTCCCCCCCCCCTCGGAAGAAGAAGATCCTGCCGCTCCTCCAAACCCCTACCGCCGACGCTGCGACACCACTCACTGCCGCCCGTCGGACCTTTCTGGCCATCATGACGTCGGCGCCCCCGGACGATTCTGTGCTCGCCTCTTGCAAGGTCTGTCCTCCTCTTTTCCCTCTTGTATCTATATGCTTCGGTGTGCTGGTGTAGCTTTCCCGTCTCATGGAGCTCTGTTTCTCTTGATTGACTTGGTTAGCTCCCTCCCAGCGGTAACCTAAAGCTATTCGTCTGCATTCTTGAATTCCCTCACCGTTTGATTGTTTCGTCTCAAAACTAGAAATGTAGTTGATTAGAGTGAGACATTTCACCATGTCAGTACCCAAAATTCGCACCTTTCTTTAAATGTGCACTACCGGAGCGGCATTCACTGGGCTAGTAACAACACTACTGGTAGGCTTGAGAGCTTGTCCCATTACCGGAGCGGAATTCGCTGGGCTAGTAACTTGTCATGCGTTAATTCCTTTAAAGAACTGGACTCTTAAGTCCATATTGCTGTCCTTGTAGACTGCCATTTTTTATACTGTAGTTCTTAAAAAAGGTTGTTTTATACATCAGTTTGTAGGATAAAGTTGTAAACTTGTTGCTGCTAGTGTCTCCAATTGTGATGTTTGAGCTTAGATGCTCCACTAACACCTACTGTAACTAACGATTTGCTGCAGTACAAGTTGAACCACTTCAGAATTAAAGAGCTAAAGGATGTCCTGCATCAGCTTGGACTTCCCAAGAATGGAAAAAAGCAGGTTTGTCCGCTGCAAGTTTGTACTCCTATGTTCTCTGCACAAACTAAACATCTATCGTGCATAATTTTTAATATTCCCTCTTAATTGTGGTAAAACTTGGCAATGACTGGATGTTTCCAGGCCTCCCTCTGAATAGCATTAGCATATGCTGAAATTCACCTGCTTCTCTGTACCTTTTATATTTTTCTTTTGGAAACAGTAAATACGAACCCGTTGGTTTCGTGTTCCCGTTTTGGTTTACAGGAACTATTGGACAGACTTAAGTCAGTACTTTGTGATCAACAAGATCAAGGTATACTCAATTTCTTTGTCTCCGAAACTTATCTTGTTGTACTTCTTCTTTTTCCCTAATGCCATGAGAATTGGTTGAATTTTTATTCTTGTAGTCATCAAAATGAATGGCGTACGAAATAAAAAGACGGTTGAGAGAGAGACACTGTTGAAAGTAGTTGAGGACACTTTTAGGTGAGTTCACATTCACATTGTCTTGTATGTAGAACGTTGGATTACACTTAATGGCAAATTGTGGCTCTTGCTTTCCATTTCAAGAAAAATGCAAGATCCTACAAATACTGTTGCAGCTGAGTCAGGAGACAGTGCTAAGCCTAAAAAGAAGCCAGATAATTCTCTTAAGTTGGATGCTGTCTGTTGCCCTTGTGGCAACTCCATGCCCAATGAATCTATGATTAAGGTACATTTCTCATGATCAGTGTGGCTTTTTGACATTGACGGTCTTTTACGACCCCCAGCCAGACAAGTAACATTTTCAAAATTTGTTGTTGGTTGTAGAAATATTAAATTCTCAAATCTAAATTAGTTAATGATCTACATGACTACATCGCTATTTCTGTGTTACACAGAAAGCCTGGAGCCTAGGTTCTGAGCATGATGTTTTTTCTTTAATGAAATGTATCATTTACTCGATTAGTTTGAAAACTCTGTTGCATTCTTTCACTTTTGTTCTTTATGGGATATGTAGCGTGCTGATCATTTATTTGCTCCTTGTAGTGTGTTAATCCACAGTGTAACATATGGCAACATGTCAGTTGTGTTATCGTGCGAGAGAAGCCTGCAGACTATAGTGCTCCTGAGCTACCTTCATATTTTTATTGTGAGATGTGCCGAATTAGCAGGGCTGATCCGTAAGTACTCTTAAATTTTGATGACTGAGTCTCAGTCATCCTGTGGTCACTTGCTTTTAGTTTACAACCCTTTGCTATTACTCTGTGCTGGATGTTCATGTTCAAACACCTGATTCTTGTGGTTGTTATGTCGCTTTTATTTATGAAAATCTCCTTTCTCAGAAACTCAAAATAAGATCGATCTGTACCTTTTGTATGCCTTATCTTTCCACCTGTTAAGTCTGAACATTATGTACTCATTCTTTTGTATGTCAGCTTATAATATTGAAGACACATAACTTCTGACATAGTTTCCTACTGTAATCTGCAGTTTCTGGGTCACCATTAACCATCCGTTACTCCCGATTTTAATGCCCCCCTCTAACATAGAGGCAGATGGGTGAGTTATCTATTGTTTATCACCATTCACCAATGCTCATTTATTAATTGTCCTGTGCATAATTCTTTTTATAGTATACTAGAAGATTGATCTGATATTTCTGATGAATTTGGATGAGCTGGACAAATAGGCCTTGTCCAACAAATAACAAAATGTATCGCTTTGATTCCATTGCTTCATAATTGTTGGAAAGTTTAAGGTTACTAAGGTAAAACATAGGGCCCTAGTGCTGCCGGTAGCAATGTCAAAATTGCCCTAAAATCTCTGCATTAGCTCAATGATAAGCGTATTCTGCCTGCGCATATTTGCACGGTTTGCACTGCATCTAGTGTTGCTGCTGTAGCTTACATGGTTTTTGCACTAGTCATTTTTCTTTGTCGCATCCAATATAAACATGACATGACTGTTTGTTCTTTGCATGACCATGTTAACATTGCGAGACTCTAGTAACCAATAGTTGGATATATCGCTTCATTTCATTATTCTAGTTAACTATACCATGATGTTTCTGTAATATTTGTAGCTTTTGTTTGTAACCTTTTGCTTTCATCCAGGTCATATACGGCACAGTACACTGCAAAAAGCTTTGCATTATCAAGATCTAATAGAGAGCTGCTACAAAAGGCTGAATATGATCTTCAGGTTGAGTCCATTTCCTCTTTCATTTTCTGGAACTAATTTTGATTGAAACATTTTCTTAAAATGTTATGTCTGTTTGTCACCATAGTTAAATTATTAACTTTCGTTCATGTGTTAGTAAGAATTGTCAAGATGCGACTACAAAGATATGTTTGGTAGTTATGTTTCTGCATATTGTTGTGCCGCCTGTGCGTATTGCAACAGCTATGTTCAACTAGTCTGTATCCATTTTTTTTACTTGAGTTTCCTTCTTGTTCGATTATTGTGCAGGTGTGGTGTATACTCCTGAATGACAAAGTCCCTTTCAGGATGAACTGGCCTTTACACTCTAATATGCAAGTTAATGGTAAATGCATTGGTTTACTAATGTAGCTACTTGTATGGATAGGATGTTGAGTTAAAAAAACTAGTCAATTGCCTGAATTGACCAAAAGAGAGAGAGAGAAAAAAAAAAAGAGATAAGCCTCGAGTGGTGAACTAGCAGCATGCTAGAAGAGCCTTCCAGTTTGCTTGGTTAATCATAGCACACTGTCCATATCTTAGACAGTTTCAGCTCACAATGGAGGAAACTTTATAGATGTATCTTTCACACATTGTAATGAACTACTCATGTTGGCAATTAATTATTTCCCAGGTGTTCATGTAAGGGTGGTCAACAGACAACCTACACAGCAGTTAGGGGCCAATGGTAGAGATGATGGTCCAGTAGTAAGTATTTTTATTCTCTCTTGTAGCTTGCTATTAGTTCCAGTAGTAATTATTATTTCTGTCTTTATAAGGTCTTGGATAAATATTTTTGTTACATTGTCTTCCTTTGTTCATTAGATATTTTTGTAATCTGTATTTCCTTTTTTACCCAGTTAACAGATTACCTGCGCGAGGGGCCTAACAAGATTTCTTTATCAAGAAATGACACTCGTACTTTCTGTTTGGGTATTAGAATTGTCAAGAGGAGATCTCTGGAACAGGTTGGACTATTTTCATGTTGTGTCAATTATATTCCACATTTCCATCGTTAAGCACAATACTCTCAAGAAGCACAGGTTTTACAGAGCTAGGATATCGAATCAGCTGTGGTTCATGTGTTCTTCCTTTCTGAAGGCAGATTTGCATTGGCAAACACTTTTACATGTATTCTACTGTTCTTGGGCATATCCAGTGTTCTATCAATATATTAGAACCTTTATCTACTAGAAATACTGAGTTGTTCTGTTTTCTGTTCCTTTCGTTTTCGCCCCCCTTTTTTTACCATTTATGCTTTTCCATGTCTAGACACTTGATTATCTCCCATGTGAATTCCATTGTAACATCTCTTGAGAATAGCAATTTTAGCGCTGAAAGGTTTTGCTTTAATCTTTTAATTTAGTTTATAGCAGTATTCCCAATCCTTTTTAGTTCGTTGCCAGGATTTAAGGTTTGCAGTAAAAAACTATATAAAGAGTAATTTCCTCCCAAGCCTTTCCGGGGAAAGGCCATGAACCAACATGCTGATAACTAGAAACTTCTGAGCACCTGAGTTCAGAATCTTTGTTTATTATTTCAGGTTCTTTTCTTAACTTTGATTGTGGGCAGGTCCTAAATTTGGTGCCAAAGGAACAAGACGGTGAGAAGTTTGATGATGCCCTTGCTCGCGTGCGTCGCTGTGTTGGTGGCGGAACTGAGGCAAACAATGCAGACAGTGATAGTGATATGAAGTTGTGGCTGATTCGGTCTCTGTAAATGTTCGATGCCCTGTAAGAACCCTAACTATTACTTTGGATTCTTAGATCTTTAAGGAATTGGCTAACTGCTCTGACATAGGTCCACATGTTTTCCTGTAACCACCATTATTGTCAGTAATATGTTTGGTGCATAGTATGCTTTGCACTCCTTTGCAGAAGGTCTCGCTTTATTTTCCTTTTTGACACTTTTGTAAAAGCATGTCTTCCTTAAGTTATTTTATATTGATGACAGATGACTGGTTCAAGGATCAGGGTAGCTGGTAGGTTCAAGCCTTGCGCTCACATGGGTTGCTTTGATCTAGAAGCTTTTATTGAAATAAATCAACGTTCCCGGAAGGTGTGATATTTGTACTGTATTAATTCAGTTTTCTACCTTGTTCTATATCAAAATCAATTTATGTTTCCATGCTCACAGTGGCAATGCCCGATTTGCCTGAAGAATTACTCTCTGGAGGACATAATAATTGATCCTTATTTCAATCGCATCTCTTCCTTGGTGAGTTTGTAGTGGAACGGACGTGCATGTTTGTGTATGTATGTTATTCCAGAGAGCACCCTTACTGATTTGTTGTGTTTTGGTGATCCAGATCCAAAGCTGTGGAGATGATACATCTGAAATTGATGTCAAGCCTGATGGTTCCTGGAGGGTTAAGGGTGGACCTGGACTGAAAGACCTTACCAAGTGGCATTTACCAGATGGTACTCTCTGTGTGCCCACAGATTCAGGAGCCAAACCTAACATGGATATTGTAAAGCATGAGATCCAAGAAGAACAATTGTCTGAAGAGCCAGGTTTCTGTCTTAAGTTGGGAATTAGGAAAAACAGCAATGGCCGGTGGCAAATTAGCAAGAAAATATCTGTGCGATCTTCTGGTGATGATCGCGCAAGACACTTTGAAAATAAAAGCTGCACCACTCTCACAAACGCTATTGATGATGTGAGCACCGAAGAGGAAACTTCAGAACCGGGAACAAATGATCGTCCTATGAGCCAGGTCCATGATCTTGAATCTTGTCCTTCAGATGAAGATGTTCCTCCAGCACCGAAAGATCAGGATATCATAGTGCTTAGCGACTCGGATGATGATAATGTCATGGTGTTATCTCCAAGTGCTGTGAATTGTGGCTCAGCACCACCCAGCCTAGTTGAAACTTCAGGAGTGGGTGAACAACCTGGTGGAAGCCCGAATGAAACCTCACTTCTTGCACTGAAGGAATGTTTTGGTGATCTGGGACTATCGTTTTGGGATTTTCCTTTGAGTCCCCAAGATGACCCCAATAACCAGATGGTTGATCCCAGCACACGGGTGAGTGAAGTGCAAACCTACCCTGCCAAAGATCAATCTAAGCATGAGCCAGTTTCTGTGGGTGATCCTGGAGCAATGGAGGTACCAGCAAACCCACTGGAAAATGGTCATGAGAGCGTGTTGCAAGCTTGTACGTCAAGTGAAAGAGATGGTGTCATTAGCCTGGCTAACCTGTGTGACCACACTCAGACATGTCATGACCTCCATTCTGACAATAGTGATGAAAGTTTAGTTACTGCAAAAACTGCATCTCGGAAGAGGAGGAACTCTGAAGAAGGAATAACACCTTTAGATGGTATGACTGAAATCTAGATCCTTTTGATTTGTGCAATTGTAATCCCCTGTCCATTATAGGTCACTCTTAACATATGCTCTCGTAGATGATCAAGGTGTACAGTGTTATCACGGCTTTGCCACAGCCAATATTTAGTTGATAACCATGACTGTGCATTTTTTTATGATAACCATGAGTCTACATTTTGACTGAACAATTTTAAATTTGATTCCATTTGTGCAGCTTCAGTCCCTGGGTGCAGAGATGATGATGACCTGCTTGGAGAGGGATGGAGTGAGTCACCACCTGAAAAGCGGCGCTCAGTTCGACCAAGATCGATACTGACGATTGACTCGGATACTGACTAGGATATACATAACTTGTAGCTGGCTGATGCTCAGTGTACAGTTTGTAGCGGAGGAGTCCTCCGTGTCCGTGGGATGCTCACTTACAGTTTTCTTTATGGTCGGGGAGTGGTTGCTGCATCCTGTCTTAAGAGATGCTGGAGCAGAATGTTGTGGCACCTGCTACAACTGGTTTGCGAGCTGACTGCCACCTCTCATTGGCCTGTGTGGTCACCATGGGGTTTATCAGTTAGATGCTAGAAGAATCAACATATCGAGGTCAGTAGTGTAGTGTAGGCAATTTTGTACCATGTCAGGGCTGGAAGTGACAGTAAATGTGCATATGCCTTTCTCCTTGGTTATTGAAGAGTTTGATATCTTTTTTCTGAGTCTATGTGTTTGAGAAGGTATGTGTTTGAGAAGGTATTCATGCCCTATATAGGAAGAAGAATGCAGTTGCATCGGACGTGGATGCATTGCATTGGGCACGTGCCAGCGTGAGTAGTCTGGCAATGAC
The DNA here is from genome assembly GCA_012490785.1 of Eragrostis nindensis. NCBI lineage: Eukaryota > Viridiplantae > Streptophyta > Magnoliopsida > Poales > Poaceae > Eragrostis > Eragrostis nindensis. The sequence continues at coordinate 78,274 of JAAXCT010000769.1, read as the reverse complement.
CCAAAACTGAAATGAAAACTGACCAACCAGCCAAGCATGTCCTGGAAATAGATAGCCCTTTTATCACCTTGTCTCCTCCATTTCCCTTTCCCTTTCCCTGCAAACTGAATCTTGCGTTGTTGTTTTTCCCCTATTCCTGACGGAAAGGCAAGAAGCTTAATTGGTACTTGGTCAATTAAACTGGATTGATCCATTGCACCACGAGATCAAGAAGAGGAGGAGGAAGAGAAGATGTTGAGCTGGCTTCGTCGCTTCCCTCACGACGTGACCCACAGCAAAAAGCAGGGCGGCAGCAGCAGCAACCGGAGGGCGGCGTCGTCCACCTCGTGGAGGAACAAGAGCAACAGCTTCACCGCCCGCATCATCCGCTGCGCCTCCACCGTCGTCGACGTCGTAGGCCGTCAACAACAAGACGACGAGGAGGACGATGAGGATGACGACGACAATGAACGTTTGCCGTCGTCCCCGCCGCCTCCTCCTCCTCCCGCCGCTATTGTCAATGTTGACGATGATGGTAAGCAGGAGAAAGTGGTGTCGGCGCGCGCCTTCTCGTTCCGGGAGCTGGCGGCGGCGACGGACAGCTTCCGGGCGGACAAGCTGATCGGCGAGGGAGGCTTCGGGCGCGTCTACAAGGGCCGCCTGCAGGTTGTTGAGAAAGAGATGGAAATGGAGGTGGCGGTGAAGCAGCTTGACCGGAACGGGCCGCAGGGGAACGGCGAGTTCGTGGTGGAGGTGCTGATGCTGAGCCTGCTGCACCACCCCAATCTCGTGAATTTGGTAGGATACTGCGCCGACGGCGAGCAGCGCCTGCTCGTCTACCCGCTCATGCCGCGGGGATCCCTCGAGGACCGCCTCCTGCTGCTTTGCCATGACGAGGAGGTGCTGCCATGGCGGACGCGGATGAGGATCGCGCACGGCGCGGCGCGGGGGCTGGAGTACCTGCACGACAGGGCCGTCATCTTCCGCGACCTCAAGCCATCCAACATCCTCCTCGACGCCGACTACCACCCCAGGCTCTCCGACTTTGGCCTCGCCAAGCTCCTTCCACCCAGGAACAATGACTCCTCGTCGTTGTCCTCCTCCAGCAACAGCAGCAACAGCAGTAGAATCATGGGCACGTAGGGTTACTGCGCCCCCGAGTACCTTCGCACCGGCCGCCTGAGCGCCAAGTCCGACGTCTACAGCTTCGGCGTCCTGCTCCTCGAGCTCATCACCGGCCGCCGCGCCATCGACACCAGCCGCCCCGACGGCGAGCAGAGCCTCGTGGCGTGGGCGGCCACGCTGCTGGGACAGCCCAAGAGGCTGCACGAGCTGGTGGACCCGCGGCTGGTCATGGCGATGCAGTCGCCGGCGGCGGCGGAGCTGAACCAGGCGGTGGGGGTGGCGGCCATGTGCTTGCAGGAGCACCACGCCCTGCGACCCGTCATGGCCGACGTCGTCACCGCCCTCTCCTTCCTCGCCAACACCAACGATTCTTCTTCCAAATCATCATCATCCCGCATCCTCCCGACTACGAAAAATCAATGAATTTGGCTTCAATTTGTACATGTTGACACATTGGCCATCTGAAAATTAAACTTTGTTTCATCAGTGCAAAAAATGGACAAGAAAATTTGTTCATGCCCCACTGACTGGTGGGCCTCACGGCAACTCCCTCCTTTTGGCTGCCCACGACGCAAAGAAACCAAGGATTTTTCTCCATTCCCTTGACGCCTGCGCCAGATCCCCAACCCAGCGAGACCCATGGCCCGCTCCTCCTCGCAGTCCCAGTCCTCCGTCGGCGGCGCCGCCAGCGGCCGCCCGCCACCGTCGGCCCCCGCGGCACCGCTGCGGCGACCGCCAGCATGCGCCGCCGACGCACCACCTCCACCGGCGGCGGAGGCGGCTTCTCCGGCGGCAGCGGGAGCAACATGCTGCGCTTCTACACCGACGAGGCGCCGGGCCTGCGCCTCTCCCCCACCATGGTGCTCGTCATGTCGCTCTGCTTCATCGGATTCGTCACCGCCCTCCACGTCTTCGGCAAGCTCTACCGCTCCCGCACCGCCGCAGCGTCCGCATGATCCTCCTTCCTCTTATAGACCAGATCAGACGGTTTTGAATCATGTATGATGATGACCAAGGTGTTGTTTTGCCGGATTAGCTTTCTTTGATCCATCCTTCCTGATTACTAGATCTGGAGTTTATGTTGCCCTTTCATTTTCGCCTTCCCTTTTTGGCTCGCTCATGCAAAGAATTATGCTAGTTACTTCACCTCTGCTTGTGAAATCACTGCAACTCATGTGCCTCTTGGAAAATTTGCATCTTTGTTAACTTACATGCGCTCCAGAATTGCAGACAATTTCGTACCCAGCTAGCTTCATCTGGTACTGAATTTATTACTTACTGCATCTGCGTGTCGGTTGGTATTGCCTAATCAGATAATTGGATTAGTTCTCACTGGTGATTAGGCTAGTGTACGTAGTTATCTCTGGAGCTTGTATAGTTCAACATCTCTTCTCTGGAGCTTGTATAGTTCAACATCTCTGTGCTGCCTTTATATCTTTCTGTTGCCTTCCATACTGTGGTCTTTTGTGATCATTTCAAAATTCTAGCTAGGTTGGTGCTTCCTGAATCCTGATCATGGGAAAGTCTTTATATAAGGGAGCTTATAACTTAAAATACGTTGACTGGGAGTCCTTCGCAAGAAAAATGTCTCGGTTAGTCTGAGTTCTCCAAAATCCTGTATTTTCAACATGATATTAGTCTCAAAAGGATTTTATCTACTATTTGCTTCTTGAGCTATAGGTCAAAAGAGACTAGGTTTTGATAGGGCATTTAACCTGGGCGGATATCTTAGGTTTTTGCTGAAGTTGTCACACAGATTTGTGGATACATGCACCTCACTTGTGATTTCAGTATATTTAAACGTGTTCGGGAGTTAGGACCAGAATTTGATTGTGCAGCATCCAATTTAGCCTCAACACTTCATGTCATGTGGGTGGTGTATCTTTTCAGTGCGAAGCCTCATTGTGTCAGTGTTTCACAGATTAAAGGGTGAATAACTGATGGTCAATTAGTTGACCTCTTCAGCAATTCACTTACTATTGCATCTCTTAGAGATGCTATCTTGTACATTTCCTGATGCCTAGTAATTTTTGTGCGCGGTTTGAGCTACTTACCCATGATTGTGTTCTAAGTACATTGTCCGCATCCTATTTTTTGGATTGTTTTTAAAAAGGTGTTGGGTATATTTAAAGCTTGAATTCTTCTTTTGTTTTTGCGAGGGTAAATGTAAAGCTTGAATTCGCCCCACGAATTGTCATCTGGGCTGTTGTTGTTAAGAAGAAAGAACCTAGAGTTTGTATGTCATAAGTGGTAGCTGGTAATAATCTCCTGGGGTGAGAAGTTTCGGTGCCATTACTCTTGATGTTAGTAGATGCAGCATCAATATAATGTGTTGATGTATTTGAATGCAGCTTGTTTTGTAGAATAAGCTATCATACTCGTGTTCTGATGTTAAAGCCTCTCGAGTCTTCTAGATTTTAGTTCGACTTGCGTCGTGTCTTGGTCATGCAATGTTGTGCGCAGTTTGTTGCAAGCGCCTTTTTTATAAGCCTGATGATGTTTTATCTGATGGAAATTGTGCAAGAGATTCGTCATGCCTCCCAGTAGTTTCAATGGTGACTTGGTGACGGATGATTCTTCTTTGCAATTTAGTATTTGTGTCGCTGCTATGAATGTGTTGCAGTTTTAAGGTCTTGTCAGCATCCAAGAATGTGGAGCTAGCAAACGACAAAGGTCATAGAAATCTTTATTTTGGAGGTATGTTTTTCACACAAATCTTGTTTCCTAGATGGAGTTCTGGGCGGCGGCGAGGATAGGCATAATAATCTGAAAATGGAGCTTTGATGATATTTAATTGATGAACAACACGACCAATTTGAAGAAAATCAGACTTTCAGAAAAAACAATACGACCAATTTGAAAATTTTGGGAATGCCCATTTTTGAATCTTAGAACCGGCAAGGGGGTGGAAACGTCTCGCTCTTAGAGCCGAGCCCGCTTACACCTGGCAGCTCGATGTCACAGCCGCCGGAGCCACCGGTCAAGCGGGCTTGTCCTGTGTCCTCCAACATGACACTACCAGCGTCTCTGAGAGGTGACCTGACATGTGATGTTTCTTCTTCCTTCTCGGGAGTCGGGACATCTCTGTCGATTCGATCAGCACCCCTATCATTGAGCTGTAGTTTTTTGATGGCTGTGTGCTGCATCTTACAATCTTTTTATCAACATGTTCATCCTTCTCCTGCATCATGACATCTCCGTGCTTTTGTAGCCTCTTTCTAGGCTTGTTGGATTATTAAGTGGCACCCTTTTTGCATTTTCGCATTTTTTTTTAAAAAAATGATTTGCTTGACTTGTCACCATATTGGCAAATTTCAAGAACAAGTTTTCTGCTAAATATCCTATTTCGTTAATAAAATGCTGATACAGATAGTCACATGTGAAACGAATGCTCATGTACACGTAAAATGTCGGCTTATTAAAATTTTGGGACAGATAAAAAGAATATGCTACCAGCATAAATTCATTTGTTCGAGATAATGCTGCATAATTTAATAAAGGATCTGATCCTAATGCTACGTAGATAAACTAATAACGTATGCTTAGATCCTAAACACATTCTCAGCATGGGAGAATCCTATGCTCTCGTTTTCTCCATAACTTTTGCCTTGGTTAGTTGGTTTCTGTAAAAACTTGACGTCCGAAGTGCAAACAATAATTATCTTTGATGATTGGACAAGGAAGTGAAGGAAAGAAATGGACATCAATGAATTCAAATTTAGATCGAAGGGGGAGACGGCTGCTTTTTCAAAAGTTTTTCGAGAACCATCAAGGATCTTCCAAACAAAAATTAACACAGGTACTACCGAACAAACGATGGGAACCTCTTTCCCCAAAGGGGTTAAGGGATGAATGAAGTGCACCACGTGATTCTAGGATAGGTTTTAGAGACTGCATCTAGATGTTTAGTGACATTGATAGACATCAATTTTTTAAACCTTATTTTAGTGGAAATTGGCTATTTGACCGTGCACTTACCTTACTATTTCCTGGGCGTTTCTTGAGAATTGATTTTTTTTAAGGGAGATCAGACTTCGCTTCTGCTGCTTGAGAAGCTAGGCGAAGAAGCAGTCATTTCGCCCAACTTCAGCATATAGATTGAGAGAATCTTAAATAAGCAATTGTGCATTTGTTTTGTTGTAATATTTTTCTCCTATAGTTCCTGATTTAACACATTATTTTCATGCACCGAGTCTGCAGCTGATTCTCTTCTTTTGGCTCTCAGATGATTGGAGGTGTAGGGAATTCAGAATTTTCTGAAGCAGCGAACATCTTCTATTGGGTCGATACGATAGATGGAAGCAAGAGCAGTCCACATGCAAAACTATCTTACAAGCACTTGCTTCGCTTACCACTGGATTATTACCCTTTCAAATCTTTGTTGGACAAGTGGTCTCGATCCTCTGTATGGAAAGCTAAGGCTCTGTTTGTATATTCAAAAAAATAATTGTTAGTTGACTAATTTTAGTTCATAGGAGATCCAGATAGGAGGGATCTAATAGTAATCCTATAAGTCAGAGAAACCTAGCTAATGCGGACTAGCTCTTAGTTCCAACCTCAAACATGCATCGTTAGCTGATTTTTAGTTAGTTAATTTTTAGTTCATAACTAATTGTTAGTTTGATAGGTTCAAACAGGACCTGAGTTGTACTACCAACGAGGAATGGACATGAGCCATCTCCTAGGCTACGTAGAGTCCAACGACGAATCACCTCTGAATTGCCAGGCTGCAAGCCATCCTTCTTTGATTGGTTCCTAGATAAACCAGTTTCTATAAAACTAATAGCACGTTCTTGTTAAGCCAGCCTTGCCTCAACGACACGGTTGTTGGCTACTGACATGTCACACCCGGTTTTAAGAACAAAACCGAATGCTCATCTATATGTGTGTCTAGGATCAAGTTTCACACATATAGGACAAAGTATAGTAAAACAGAGTAACCAATGTCATAATAACATCGAACATTATTATAATAAATGTCTCAAAGGACTATAAGAATACAAACGCTAGCGGAAGACTCCATAACGCCACAGGCAATCGACCGGGGGCTCCACAAGCTAGTCTTCACCATCATCTCCAAAGTGGGCAATCTTCAATCTCTGAGCAGCATTTCATATTTGTGGGTGTAAGCTTCATAGCCCATTGGAGTTTGGAAACCCCAAAAGGTATGAATGTTTTGGTGATTGAGTGACCATATTGATGTGACTAACATTTCCATGTAGGATTCATTGATAGTCATGTCAAGGAAGCGTCGCCGCAAACCCTAATCTTTATTGACGACTCGGTGATTGGTTGCCTCGACAATTCGGATCGAGAATTTGATGGAGTCAAGGTTGAAGATGGATCAAGGCTAAGGACATGCTAGATCCAAGCAAGTGTTGCTTGGTTAGATGTTGGCTTGAGTCCATAGGAAAAACCGGACTATCAAGAGGGATCGAATTGGTTCTCTTAGTACACACTAGGTTAGAGATCATGTGGATGCTTTGTGAGTCTCTTGAGGGCTAGGGTGACTAATGAGAAGAAGAGGAACCAAGAATGAAGAAGTTGGAAGCAAGGATCAAGTGGATCAAGTTTTCAGCTTATGCAGAGGAGACCGGACAGTACGGTCCTAGGGACCGTATGGTACGGTCCTCATTGAGGATCCAGAACAGTGAGTTGAAGTTTCTGGAAATGGAAGAGAAGGAGACCGGATGGTACGGGCCTAGGGACCGTATGGTACGGTCATCATTGAAGATCCAGACAGAGAAGAAGAAGTCTCGGGATGCTGAGAAAATGAAGACCGGACCATTGACCGGACCATACGGTCTAATGACCGGACGGTACAGTCCTCAGTGGATTTCTATACAGAGAAGATGTTCTCTCGGGATGGAAATGGAATGGAGACCGGACTATTGACCGGACGGTACGGTCCTTGGGACCGGACGGTACGGTCTCCATTGGAGAAGAGAAGACAGAGAAGAGGTTGCTCTGGAAATAGAGACCGGACCATACGGTCTTGTGAGGACCGGACGGTACGGTCCATGGTACGGTCCCTATATTTCCTGGGCACTTTTGAGCAATGGCTACTTTGGAGTTGGTAGCCTATATATAGTTGGTTGCTCGCCCCTTGAGGGGTCTCTTGGCCATTGTGAGAGTGCAGGAAACTCAGTGGGAGCCAAGAGCAAAGAAGAGAAGCACTTGTGAAGGATTTGGAGTGATCCTAGTGCTTGAGAGGGTAGCAATTGCATCCATTTGATCTCTAGGCTAGTGTGAGCTTGAGAGAGTCACTTCGGTTTGTTACTCTTGGTCTATGGCAAGGCCTAGACCGGTTAGGCGTCGGTGTTGAGCTGTCCAAGGAGATTGTGGAAGCCAACACAAGTTTGTACACGGTCTTGGAGCTTCCCGTGCGAAAGAAGCATCACTAGTGGAGCGCCCTTTGGCACGCATTAAGTGCGGAGCCTTACCTCCGGAAGCGTACCCGGGAGAGAGCCCGGCGGGACGTGCCCGCGACTTCACTCGGGGAGTGGAGTGTGCTCTAGGAGGGATCGCCATCGAGCGGAGGGACGGGTCGAGACTCCGGCGGGAGTGACCCAACGTGGAGTAGGGGAAGGCGCCATCCTTCCGAGACCACGGGAAAAATCATGAGCATTCCTAACCTTATCTCCTTTACTTACTGTTGACGGTGGAAATTTCCCGAAAACACCGTCAACATATCAGTAAATAAATTAGTACTCACCAAGATTCTGGCATAGTAGTTAGGAATTAACCTATTTCCACAAGTTTTGGTGAATTTTGGATGCAGGAGTGAATATTGAAATAAAGCAGGCCTGCACTGAGGAAAAGGCAGGCCGGCCGGCCCCACCTTAGGCCGGCCGGCCCCACCTGGTGCCCAATGGCCTCGGCCTTCATACAGTGGGCTAGAAATGGGCCAAATCACGCAGATATCAAGGCCCAAGCGGCAGAATGCACCGACATTCTAGAAGATGGGCTGAGTGGGCCTAAACTTGGCCCTCACTCTTCTTCTGCCGCCCCCATGAAGCCACCGACGTAACAACCGCCATCAGGAGCAAATCTGGAGCGTCCAGGAGTGAGGCGGTGGCGAACCGACACAGGGGACGGCCGGCCGGCCCCCCCTCTAGGCCGGCCGGCCTGCCTTGGCGGCCCCGCCACTCAACCTTCGGGCATAAATACCCCCTGGTCCTAATGACCCTATAAATACCCCGGTGGCCGTCAGTTCAACTCGCACCTCACTGATCCAAGAGATCCATTACTCATTTGTAGAAGTAGAGTTATTTTGTTGGGAGTTAGAGTAGAGTAGAGTAGAGTGAGAGCTCTTCTCGGGATTCCGGAAGCTTTCTCGGAGTTTCGGTATTGTTCTTGTATCCTTACTCTAGTAGAAATAATCTTTTATATATTTATTTAGTTATTTCTTTATTTATTTCTTTTAGTAATTCTTTTCTATTTAAGTTTATTTATTTAGTTAAGCAAGTGCTCATAATAGTCTTGTTGTGGGTTTCGTGATTGAAGTCTAAGTAGTATGAGTGATTACTCTGCCGACATGGTCGTGTTTAGTGAAAGCTTTGCTACATTCTTCGATAGGACTGCTCTCTCGATCAAGAGTAGTTTCTCTAGCGTAGTTGTAAGCGTGGCGCTTAGAACTATGTCTATGCATGATTGGCGCGTGTCTTTACGGAGGACGGTACCCGCACGCGTGACAGGCGTGTTAGGGCTTCGTAATCCGCCACGTTCAAAGGCATCCTAACTGGGTCTTAATTATAGCAGATATAGCCCTTAGTACGTTGCACCTAATTCTCGGGCCGAAACGACATGACTTGAGTGTGTATGATCTTAGCTATAGTAAATAACTTGTAGAATTGATTGCTAGAAGTAAATAGATGTAAGATTAACATATAGGAATCCTTGTCTCTATCTCGTTGTTCTCCTACTGTAACTTGTATTTCTTATGTATTTCTCGGATCATATGGTGAGTGCCACCCATATACGAGCTCAAGCCGGCCTTGCTCAACATGATCTTGGCCAGTCCTTTCTGTGGCAAACCTTCGGAGGATGCAAACTCTCACCTCCAACGGTTCTTCATGACGTGAAACACGTTTGCACGCAAGGACCAATCTCAGGACGAGATTCGCTTGCAGCTCTTTCCATTCTCACTGTTGGGGAAGGCCCTGCAATGGTATTACGCCACCGTAGAGGCTCTCAACACTTGGGAGGCATGCTCAAATGCCTTCCTTGCAAAGTTCTTCCCGCCGGGCAAGACAACTGCCCCGCGCAATAAGATCACGGGCTTCCAACAGCTCGCAGATGAGTCCGTCTCTGAAGCTTGGTCAAGGATGCAGGACTACGTGCTCGCATGCCCACACCATGGCATGGAGCAGTGGCTCCTCCTTCAAAGCTTCTACCACGGACTGAAGCCTACTGCACGGGAGCACCTCGACGCAGCAGCTGGCGGCTCATTCTTCTCTCTTAGCGTGACCAACGCTAAGAAGTTGATTGAGAAAGTCGTGGCCAATCAAAGCCACGACGAACGCCAAGTGCTCCCTAGCAAGGGACGAGGAGTACATCATGTAGAGGCCTTGGACATGCTTGCACTCAAGCTTGATCAAGTCCTCGAGAAGATCAAGACCCCGCAAGATCTGCAAGTGGCGGATTCCCGCATGACGTGTGAAGAGTGTGGCAACACGGGGCACTTAGGAATTCACTGCCCAAACGCCAAGGAGGAATGCAACTTCCTCAACAATGGCAATGGATTCCGTCCCCAGAACAACTACGGCTGGAATTCCAAGCCTGACCTCCCTTTCAACAGGAATCAGGGAGGCAACGGTAATGGAAACTTCTCTCGATATGAGCCTTCTATCAAAGATCTAGTGCTTGGCCAGGTCAAAATCAATGATGGGATTAGCAAGAAATTCATCTCCACTGATAAGACCCTGGAAGGCATAGCTTTCCAGCTAGAGGTATTCAGCACGGCACTGCTGTTGGCGGTTCTTATGCGTTAAAATTAAATTCATTAATTCCGCAAGCGCACGGATCACCATTGTAGCATTTCACCTTGGAGTATTCCAGGGTTATCGTATTTATATTTCCGCAGGGAAGTAGAGCAAAAGAAAGCTGAATAATAGCTATGCATTGGATAATTTGGAGAAAGAAATAATGTATCAACTATACTTGAGACGGGGGTAAGATAGGCATGATATATATGGGTGGCACACACATCCTCAAATCCAAGGTAATAAAATAAAAACGTAGTATACATTTGGGAGAGCAACGAGATAGAGTTAAGGCTACCTGTATGTTCATCTATTATTTACTCTTTCTAGTAATCTAGTCTACAAAGGTTATCTATTCTAGTTAAGCTCATACACATACAAGTCATGTCGTTTCGGGGCACGGAAGTGCCAGGGTAACCGATGATGCTAGTTCACCCTGGGGATCCATCCGCTATAATTAAGACCCTGCTGAGTCCAACCCGGACGTGGTGGATTACAGAGACCGGTGCAGCTGTCACATACACTCGCGGCTACCATCCTCCGTGGGGTTGGGTGCCAAACGTGCATAGGTAAAGATCTAAGCGCCACGCTTACAACCCACCTAGAGGAGCTACTCTTGATCAACGGAGCAGTCCTATCTAAGAATGAACAAGCACAGATTTCACACGACGTCATCTCCGACGACGGCACTCTCTCGTACTCGCTATTCCAACAATCACGAATCCCACAACAAGACTTCTACGAGCACTTACTTAACGAATAAATAAACTAAATAGAAAAGAACTACTAAAATAAATAAATAAAGATAAAACTAAATATTATATTAAATAAAATACTATCTCGACAGTAAGATACAAAGAACTATACCGAACTCCGAGAAGACTCCGGAAGCCCGAGAGAGCTCTCACTCTACTCTACTCTACTCTAACTCCCAAAGCTACTACTCAACTAAACTAATGAACACTTGGATGAAGTGTGATGGTGCGCTTTGATTCGGAGGCCGAGGGGTCCAATTTATAGCTTGTGAAGGCGGTGGGAGCACCCTGGCCGACTTTGGAGAGGCGGTGCCGCTGAAGTCGGCCGGCCGGCCTAGGGGGGTGGCCGGCCGGCCGTCCTTTGGGTCGGTTGGCCACCGTCTTGAGCGTGGACGCTTCAGATCACTTGCTGATGGCGGTCTGAAGGTCGGTTTCTTCGTGGGGTCGGCAGAATTGAAGTGAGGGCCAAGTAAAGGCCCAAATAGCCCACCTTCTAGAATGTCGGTGGAATTCTGCCGAGCTGGGCTTGAATTATGTGTTAAAGATTATTTTCCAGCCCACTGGAGGAAGCCTGGGGCCTGGGGCCACCAGGTGGGGCCGGCCGGCCTAGGGTGGGGCCGGCCGGCCAGGGAATTTCCCTGGCTGGGCCCACTTTTCTCCATTATTCACTCCTGCATCCAAATATTCACCAAAACCTGTGGAGTAGTATTATTCCTAACTACTATGCACAAAATCTTGGTGTTATGTATTTATTTACCGGTAGGGTGGCGGTCAAAACATGGTTTAACGACCGCCAACAACTGCAAAATCAGCTGAGCCATAACAAGATGCTGGAGATACAGATTGCACAAATCGCCTCAGCATTACAGCCACCTACAGTGAGTAGACTCCCGGGACAACCTGAAGTCAACCCCAAGGAGACTGTGAATGCAATAACTATCAGGTGTGAAGAAGACGATCCGGATGCTTCACTCCCCAAAAATGCGATGAGAAGGGATCCCGGATGTCCGAGCATCCCATGCTTGTTCAACGAACGGTGTTTTTCTCGAGCACTATGTGATTTGGGAGCAAGTGTGAGCATCATGCCAAAGGCGATCTATGATTGGTTGAACCATCCTTTATCACCAACAACCATACGGATCCATCTTGCAGACAGGACACTTCGCATTCCTGTGGGAATTGCCGAAAATGTCCCGGTACAACTCAAGAATATCTTCGTCCACATCGATTTCGTTGTGCTAGACATGGAAGTGGATGAGAGAACCCCTATCATTTTTGGGAGACCGTTCTTAAACTCCACAAATGCCAACATCAACATGAGGACAGGAGAGATCCATTTGGACTATAATGGCAAAGAAGAAACGTTCAATTTCAGACCTCAGATTGAGGAGTGCAAACAAGTGAAGGTCTTCTATGGAAGAGACCCGAGAGAAGTGGAGAAGATTGAAATCACTCCACCCATGCCGCAGCCAGACAAGCTCATCACACACATGAGGAACTACCTAGCAAGAGAAATGGAAAGACGGCCAGCCAACTATTGGAGAAATCCGAAGAGAGTACCCGAGCAGCCCAAGCCGCCGAAAGCACCTCCGGCACCTCAAGAAGCAACAGGCGAATCAAAGTCGCTAAGGAGGAGGAGAGCCAGGCGTGCCAAGAACAAACGGGCAGCAAAGGTACCCACAGCAGAGAGTGTAACATCGGCGCCTACGGTCGCCGCCACAAGTACCAAAAAGACAACCAAAGTGTGGCGGAAGAAAGAAGAAGGGACCTCTGCACCTCCTAATTCTCCGGCAAGCGAGGTCCAATCAAGCTAAACAAGAAGGAGAACGTCTAGCTCAAAGACGTAAAAATGAGAGCCCTCCGATTGGGGAGGCCATCCCAATCGTTATCCTTTAGCCAGTTTTTGGCATGCTTTTCTAAAAAAATAAAAAATAAATAAATAATTCTCGGCGATGCCCACCGGGGGCTAGCCACTTGTATCATCCTCATTCTTTTTGCAGGTACAAGAAGGATGTAGGTGGCGGCCTATTCGAGCTTGAACCTTGCAAAGGCTCAAGCTTGGGGAGGACCTGCGGGTACAACAGTGATTCAAAGCAAGCTTAAGTCTTACAAAGACTCAAGCTTGGGGAGGACCGCCAGGTAAGTATTTCTAACGATGAATAAAATACTCCCGAGTTTGAATAAAAATGCTAGAATCTTGGTGAATGCTACACTTAAAGGAAATGATAAGTAGTTACATGGTAGCTCCCCTTGTGTCGCATTTATGCAACCTCTACTCCTGACATGTGTGCTATTTATACTTGAGCATGGTCACATCTCTCGTGTTGCCACATTGTTATGGGTTGCATATATCACACCAAGTCTAAGCATTGCAAACTATGGTATGGCATGATTAGGATTTTTTGCAGTTCGTGGTATGGTAAAAGTTCAGAGATGTTTTTCTTCTAATTGTTGCAAGGAACTGAAAACCCTTTCGTTTTGTAAACACTTCCCTTGTGAGGATATATTTACCTACCACAGCCATATCATAAAGATAGACATCCTCACTCATAGCCATTTGCTCGTGCGTTGAGTTTTGCTAAGGTTTAAATGCTTTTGAGAGTAAGTACTCTAAAATCTCGGTCATCATTCCTTCGCGTGAGTTCTTGTTTTCTTTCCACCAAAAAGGATGTTTGAAAATCATCAAACACCCCAATCCATCATCACCACCATCTGCAAAATTTTCTGGTCTATTTCAAAAAGCTCAAGAATGCTTCAAACTGCTCATGAACCTATCGTCCCTAGTGCTAATGCATCATGGAGTTAAAGAAAAAACGAGTGCCCAATCATAGGCACCCGGCAAAAAGAAAGAAAGGACTCCATGATTTGCAAACAAGCACTAAGGTTCCATTTACATCTTGAGCATAAGCATAAAAGAAGACCAAAAGTTTGCAAAATCATCTCCATCAGTGTGTGTCCATCTTCTCCCCCTCCATCATCATCAGTCCTCTATATGACCGAGATTTAATGAGTTACTATGTCTCTTGAGATTTATTCTTTAGCTTTACAATATACGCATGACAAATGTGCATATCCTTACCAAGCTCCACATAAAAGCCTCATTTGGTAGAAGGTAGGATATGAGTGAAGCTTAGTAGGAATAGACTCACTGGTAGGAAGGGAAGTGTGGACCAAAACAAAGGAGAAATTTTTACCTTGTCTTGCAGCACATAAAAACTCTGGACTTAAACCTGCTAGAACTGTTTTGTCCAAAAGTGCTGTTCTGGTTTGCAATACTACATGACAAGGTGAAGCATATACGCCCCACTGTGTGCAACACTCGAGAATTTTCTGTGCTCTCGTATACTTATCACCATTTAGGGAGTATGAGGTTGCATCTTTGTTACCCTTGGGGCGCTATCATTGTAACTCCTGATCCGCCGGTACCCTGAGTTGTTTGCTCGAGGACGAGCAAAGGTTAAGCTTGGGGAGTTTGTTGACGGTAGAAATTTCCCGAAAACACCGTCAACATATCGGTAAATAAATTAGTACTCACCAAGATTCTGGCATAGTAGTTAGGAATTAACCTATTTCCACAAGTTTTGGTGAATTTTGGATGCAGGAGTGAATATTGAAATAAAGCAGGCCTGCACTGAGGAAAAGGCAGGCCGGCCGGCCCCACCTTAGGCCGGCTGGCCCCACCTGGTGCCCAATGGCCTCGGCCTTCATACAGTGGGCTGGAAATGGGCCAAATCACGCAGATATCAAGGCCCAAGCGGCAGAATGCACCGACATTCTAGAAGATGGGCTGAGTGGGCCTAAACTTGGCCCTCACTCTTCTTCTGCCGCCCCCATGAAGCCACCGACGTAACAACCGACATCAGGAGCAAATCTGGAGCGTCCAGGAGTGAGGCGGTGGCGAACCGACACAGGGGACGGCCGGCCGGCCCCCCCTCTAGGCCGGCCGGCCTGCCTTGGCGGCCCCGCCACTCAACCTTCGGGCATAAATACCCCCTGGTCCTAATGACCCTATAAATACCCCTGGTGGCCGTCAGTTCAACTCGCACCTCACTGATCCAAGAGATCCATTACTCATTTGTAGAAGTAGAGTTATTTTGTTGGGAGTTAGAGTAGAGTAGAGTAGAGTGAGAGCTCTTCTCGGGATTCCGGAAGCTTTCTCGGAGTTTCGGTATTGTTCTTGTATCCTTACTCTAGTAGAAATAATCTTTTATATATTTATTTAGTTATTTCTTTATTTATTTCTTTTAGTAATTCTTTTCTATTTAAGTTTATTTATTTAGTTAAGCAAGTGCTCATAATAGTCTTGTTGTGGGTTTCGTGATTGAAGTCTAAGTAGTATGAGTGATTACTCTGCCGACATGGTCGTGTTTAGTGAAAGCTTTGCTACATTCTTCGATAGGACTGCTCTCTCGATCAAGAGTAGTTTCTCTAGCGTAGTTGTAAGCGTGGCGCTTAGAACTATGTCTATGCATGATTGGCGCGTGTCTTTACGGAGGACGGTACCCGCACGCGTGACAGGCGTGTTAGGGCTTCGTAATCCGCCACGTTCAAAGGCATCCTAACCGGGTCTTAATTATAGCAGATATAGCCCTTAGTACATTGCACCTAATTCTCGGGTGGCTGCTAAGGGAGTAGCTGTGCCCCGAAACGACATGACTTGAGTGTGTATGATCTTAGCTATAGTAAATAACTTGTAGAATTGATTGCTAGAAGTAAATAGATGTAAGATTAACATATAGGAATCCTTGTCTCTATCTCGTTGTTCTCCCACTGTAACTTGTATTTCTTATGTATTTCTCGGATCATATGGTGAGTGCCACCCATATGTCATGTACCCCTTTTTACCCCCGTATGAAGTAATGTACTATTATTTCACATAATAGTATCTACTTTGTTAATATTCAAACTTCCTACCGCTCTACTTCCCTGCGGAAATATAAATACGATAACCCTGGAATACTCCAAGGTGAAATGCTACAATGGTGTTCCGTGCGCTTGCGGAATTAATGGTAAATTAATAACACGCACAATCACCGCCAACACTTACTAGCATTTACGTTTCCGCATTTACTTGTCTTGTGTGCTAGTAGATTTGCATGTGTAGGTTGCTCTTTGGTTATCACTAGAATTGCTTGCTAGGTTGTTGCTTGTTGCTAGAGTAGTTTTGAGTGCGCGCTTTGCTTGCTTCTTGTCATCACCAAAACTAGTCTAGCTCGTGTCACATTTTTTAGTACGGTCGAAGGAATTTTTAGAGACACCGATTCACCCCCCCCCCCTCGGTGCCCTTGATCCTTTCAAGTGGTATCAGAGCCTCGTTGCTCAAATAGGGCTTAACCGCCTTGAGTAAGGATGCCGGGAGGTAGTGGACCACCCCCGCTCGATGGGACCGATTATGCTTATTGGAAGGCTCGCATGCAAGCCTACCTTGAGGCTCTCGACCCCATCGGATGGGAGTTGACTCGTGAGTGTGTCTCTCTAAAGAAAGCCGATGGTACTCTAGATGTGACTCTTGCAAAGGCAAATGCTAAAGCTAAAAATGCCTTGTTTGAAGCGATCACTAAGGAGGTCTTTGCTCGTGTCAAGTCCGCGGGTACATCTCATGAGATTTGGACTCAAATCCAACAAATTCATGAGGGTTCCTCGGATGTGAAAGAGGAAAGATACTTCGTCCTTAAGGACAAATATGATGCCTTTACCATGTCTTCACATGAGCTCATCAATGATACTTATTCTCGCTTGAATTTGATTGTAGAGGATATCAACTCTCTTGGTGTGAAGGCAAAGATTGATGATGATGATCTCGTGAGGAAGATCTTGAGGATTCTCCCAAGGGAGAAATATGGAGCTCTCATCACATGCATCTTCAACACCGACATGACGGAACTCACCACTCACAAGCTTCTTGGGAAGATCACCGCATTTGAAAGCTACAACCTTGACAAGAAGCTTGAAGAGAAGCCCTCCAAGAATCTAGCCTTTGCATCCGAAGGCTCAAGCAAGAACAAGGGCAAGAAGGTGGTGACACAAGATTCAAGTGAAGATGAGGAAGGTGAAGAAGATGGTGAAGAAATGTTGCAAGTGCATCCGAGTGATCTTGCACTTCTTATGAAGAGAAGCAACTTCTTCAAGAGAAGGTTCATCAAGAAGAAAGATGCCGAGTGCTACAATTGTGGTGAAATGGGACACTTTGCCAAGGAATGCCCGAAGCCTTTCAAGCCAAGAAAGAAGAAGACTCAAGAGTCAAGCGATGATGAAGATGACTCTAGAAGCAAACCCAAGCCAAGAAGAAAGTTTACCAAGAAGGAGAGCTCTAGAGGGAAAGACAAGAGGAAGTCATCTCGCAAGGGTTTCTTTGTTGGAGAGTGGGTCACGGATGAAGAAGAAAGTGATGATGATACTAGTGATGACTCTTCATCCAAGGGCAAGAAAATGGCCGGTATTGCACTCACAAACATCTCGGAGACTCTCCCACCACCTTCTATTTGCTTGATGGCAAAGGACGAGAGTAGTGATGATGAGGAGGAGTATGAGACCGAGGAGGAGTTTGGTGAGGAGGATAGACCCACCTATGAGGAACTCTTGGATAGCATTCTCCTTATCGGCAAGATGCTCAAGAAGAAGGACAATACTATTGCAAGATTGGAGAAAGAGCATGATGTGGCATGTTTCCGAGTTCGCCAACTTGAGGATGAGGTCAAGGATGTGATCATGTATCACAAGGACTTTCATGAGGAATTCGACAAGCTTGAGGTAGAGCATGAGAAGCTCGAGGAGAAGTGCAAGGCACTAGAGGATGAGCTCAAAAATCTATCTATCTCTCTCACTACCTTGGATGAGAGCCATGACAAGCTCAAGGTTGATCACATGAGGCTTGAAAAGAAGTACAAGGTACTTGAGGAGGAACATCATGCCACTCTCGAAAAGTGTAACACTTCTTCTTCTAGTTCATCTACTTCCGATACTTCATATATTACTTGTGATGAACTAACCCCCTCTCTTGAGAACACATCTCTTGATGAGAAAATCTTGAAGGAATATCATCAACTCAAGGAGGAGAGAGCTTCGGTGATGGATGGCTTCGAGAGGCTCACGAGAGGAAGGACCATGCACAAGGAGATACTCGGTCGCAACCTCGTGAACAACCCCGGGCACAAGGGACTCGGCTCTTACCCCGCCGCTATCAACCTCATCGGCAAGGACGATGACATACCACCTTGGGTAGTCCCCCTCATGGCGGATGACTACTATTGTGAGAAGTGTTGCCGAGACGGGCACACTAGCAAGAATTGTCCCAAGGTGAGAAGTTTCAAAAGTTTGCCTAATGCTAACTTGTTCCATGAGAACACGCACTACAAGCTCTTTAGGGACAAGAAAGGAAAGGTGAAGGCAAAGGCTCTCGGACCACCCGACAAGTGGAGGAAGACAAGGAGAATTTGGGTGCCCAAGTGCATAGTTGACCTTGAGAGGCCAACCAAGTGCGAATGGGTCCCCAAGACCAAGACCTAGAAGGGTGGTGGTGGTGGACCGTGTGCCGAGATGATGATTCATGAACGTCCACCACAAGCATTGAGTGCTTCATCGACAAATCTACTCTTCAAGGAGGTAACTTGTATCATAGTAGGTTTCCTTTCTTGCATTTGCTTGCATAGTAGCTAGATACTCCTTTGTGAACTAAATGTTTGCATTCATGCATATGTTAATAACTAAAATGAAAAGAACATAAAAAATTAGTTCAAGGTCTAACTTTCTCAAGATAGCTATGAGCAAGGGGGAGTGCTTGAGTTGGTGGACCGATGGACTCAAGGCAAGGTTTGGCTCATAGTGAGTAAGCTTGAGAGAGGTTCAAACTTGGCCTTGAGTAGGTTTCCTTTATGCTTTGTCTTAACTTTGCTTGCATATCACATGGCATGTTTATTTTCCCTTGCATTTGTATGATATGCTTGTCGCATGCATGACATATAGGAAATCACAAATGAGTAGTCACACTATGAGGAAGTGCTTCATTCTTAATATGATCTCACATCTCATAGAAGTGTGACAAAAGAAAAGAATTGAGCTTCATGCCCATTGAGTCTTGCTATATGATCCTCAAGGTTAAATCTACTTGCATGGATCATAGGCAAAGGGCTCATACATACCCCTCCTTTGGTTTTATCTCATTTGACTCTTATTGGTTGCATCTTATTTGCCTTTTGAAAAATTACTATAAGCCTATGCGCAACCTATATTGGTCTATTTTCAAAGGAGTGTTTGAGAGTTCCCCTTCTAGTCCATGTTTGGTGTTTATTTGGTTTTTATGTGAGAAACTTGGACCTAGAAGGAAATTCCTTGAAAATCAGCATTTCTGGACTAGACCGTACCATACGGTCAAAGAGACCGTACCATACGGTGTGCTTTTGCACGAGTTCCTTTGAACCCTGAGGCAGAATGAGGACCGGACCATACGGTCCTGTAGACCGTACCATACGGTCTCTATTGAGATCTGTCAGGGGTAAAAAGGAGACCGTACCATACGATCTCTAGGACCGTATAGTCCGGTCTGGTCAGTTCATCGGGATATCAAGTTCAATCCAATCCGTTGATTTCTGATCCGATCGATCTCGGCCGTTCATTCAAAATTTAACCGAACCTAACGGCCCGATCTGAGTTACTGTGCCTCTTCCCCAAATTACCGCCGCCGCTCGACGCCTTGAGCTCCCGCCTTCGCTTCGCCGTTCCAGCGCGCGCCATCGCCGTACGTCTCACGCCGTCGTGCCTCACGCCGACGCGCTCCCGCAGCAGCCGCCGCCGCCTTGCTCCACCGCGCCCTCGCCTTCGTGTGCCCGCGCACTGTTGGCGGTGATTGTGCGTGTTATTAATTTACCATTAATTCCGCAAGCGCACGGAACACCATTGTAGCATTTCACCTTGGAGTATTCCAGGGTTATCGTATTTATATTTCCGCAGGGAAGTAGAGCGGTAGGAAGTTTGAATATTAACAAAGTAGATACTATTATGTGAAATAACAGTACATTACTTCATACGGGGGTAAAGAGAGGTACATGATATATGGGTGGCACTCACCATATGATCCTAGAAATACATAAGAAATACAAGTTACAGTGGGAGAACAACGAGATAGAGACAAGGATTCCTATATGTTAATCTTACATCTATCTACTTCTAGCAATCAATTCTACAAGTTCTTTACTGTAGCTAAGATCATACACACTCAAGTCATGTCGTTTCGGGGCACAGCTACTCCCTTAGCAGCCACCCGAGAATTAGGTGCAACATACTAAGAGCTATATCTGCTATAATTAAGACCCGGTTAGGATGTCTTTGAACGTGGCGGATTACGAAGCCCTAACACGTCTGTCACACGTGCGGGTACCGTCCTCCGTAAAGACACGCGCCAATTATGCATAGACATAGTTCTAAGCGCCACGCTTACAACTACGCTAGAGAAACTACCCTTGATCGAGAGAGCAGTCCTATCGAAGAATGTAGCAAAGCTTTCACTAAACACGACCATGTCGGCAGAGTAATCACTCATACTACTTAGACTTCAATCACAAAACCCACAACAAGACTATTATGAGCACTTGCTTAACTAAATAAATAAACTTAAATAGAAAAGAAATACTAAAAGAAATAAATAAAGAAATAACTAAATAAATAAATAAAAGAATATTTCTACTAGAGTAAGGATACAAGAACAATACCGAAACTCCGAGAAAGCTTCCGGAATCCCGAGAAGAGCTCTCACTCTACTCTACTCTACTCTAACTCCCAACAAAATAACTCTACTTCTACAAATGAGTAATGGATCTCTTGGATCAGTGAGGTGCGATTTGAGCCTGCAGCCATCAGGGCTATTTATAGCCTCTTTAGGACAGGGGGGTACTTATGCCCGAAGATGGAGTGGCGGGCGCGCTACTCCAGGCCGGCCGGCCTAGACGGGGGGCCGGCCGGCCGTCCACTTCGTCGGTTTGTCACCGACTTTGCTATGGACGCTCCAGATTGCCTCCTGACGTCGGTTGTCGAGGCGGTGGCTTCGTGGGGGCGGCAGAAGAGGAGTAAGGGCCAAGTTATGGCCCATTTGGCCCACCTTCTAGAACGTCGGTGGAATCCTCCGTATGGGCCTTTGTTTCTGCGTGAGTTGGCCCATTTCCAGCCCCTTGGAGAAAGGCCGAAGCCTGTGGACACCATGTGGGGCCGGCCGGCCTAGGGTGGGGCCGGCCGGCCTGGCTTTTCTCCTACTCAGGCCCACTTTTCTCCATTATTTACTCCTGCATCCAAAATTCACCGAAACTCGTGGAAGTATGTTAATTCCTAACTACTATGCCAGAATCTTGGTGAGCACTAATTTATTTACCGATATGTTGACGGTGTTTTCGGGAAATTTCTACCGTCAACAAACTCCCCAAGCTTAACCTTTGCTCGTCCTCGAGCAAACAACTCAGGGTACCGGTGGATCAGGAGTTACAATGATAGCGCCCCAAGGGTAACAAAGATGCAACCTCATACTCCCTAAATGGTGATAAGTATACAGGAGCACAGAATAATCTCGAGTGTTGCACACAGTGGGGCGTATCCGCATCACCTTGTCATGTAGTATTGCAAACCGGAACAGCACTTTTGGACAAAACAGTTCTAGCAGGTTTAAGTCCAGAGTTTTTATGTGCTGCAAGACAAGGTAAAAATTTCTCCTTTGTTTTGGTCCACACTTCCCTTCCTACCAGTGAGTCTATTCCTACTAAGCTTCACTCATATCCTACCTTCTACCAAATGAGGCTTTTATGTGGAGCTTGGTAAGGATATGCACATTTGTCATGCGTATATTGTAAAGCTAAAGAATAAATCTCAAGAGACATAGTAACTCATTAAATCTCGGTCATATAGAAGAATGATGGTGATGGAGGGGGAGAAGATGGACACACACTGATGGAGATGATTTTTCCAAACTTTTTGGTCTTCTTTTATGCTCATGCTCAAGATGTAAATGGAACCTTAGTGCTTGTTTGCAAATCATGGAGTTTTTTTTTCTTTTTTTTTTTGCCGGATGCCTATGATTGGGCATTCTTTTTTTTTTTTTTTGGTGAACTCCATGATGCATTAGCACTAGGGACGATAGGTTCATAAGCAGTTTAAAGCATTCTTGAGCCTTTTGAAATAGACCAGAAAGTTTTGCAGATGGTGGTGATGATGGATGGGGGTGTTTGATGATTTTCAAACATCCTTTTTGGTGGAAAGAAAACAAGAACTCACGCGAAGGAATGATGACCGAGATTTTTAGAGTACTTACTCTCAAAAGCATTTAAACCTTAGCAAAACTCAACGCATGAGCAAATGGCTATGAGTGAGGATGTATATCTCTATGATACGGCTGTGGTAGGTAAATAAATCCTCACAAGGGAAGTGTTTACAAAACGAAAGGGTTTTCAGTTTCTTGCAGCAATTAGAAGAAAAACATCTCTGTACTTTTACCATACCAAGAACTGCAAAAAGATCCTAATCATGCCATATCATAGTTTGCAATGCTTAGACTTGGTGTGATATATGCATCCCATAACAATGTAGCGACATGAGAGATGTGACCATGCTCAAGTATAAATAACACACATGTCAGGAGTAGAGGTTGCATAAATGCGACACAAGGGGAGCTATCATGTAACTACTTATCATTTCCTTTAAGTGTAGCATTCACCAAGATTCTAGCATTTTTATTCAAACTCGGGAGTATTTTATTCATCGTTAGAAATACTTACCTGGCGGTCCTCCCCAAGCTTGAGTCTTTGTAAGACTTAAGCTTACTTTGAATCGCTGTTGTACCCGCGGGTCCTCCCCAAGCTTGAGCCTTTGCAAGGTTCAAGCTCAACCAGGCCGCCACCTACATCCTTCTTGTACCTGCAAAAAGAATGAGGATGATACAAGTGGCTAGCCCCTGGTGGGCATCGCCGGGAATTATTTCTTCTTTTTTTTTTTTAGAAAAGCATGCCAAAAACTGGCTAAAGGATAACGATTGGGATGGCCTCCCCAATCGGAGGGCTCTCATTTTTACGTCTTTGAGCTAGACGTTCTCCTTCTTGTTTAGCTCGATTGGACCTCACTTGCCGGAGAATTAGGCGGTGCAGAGGTTCCTTCTTCTTTCTTCCGCCACACTTTGGTTGTCTTTTTGGTGCTTGTGGCGGCGACTGTAGGCGCCGATGTTACACTCTCTGCTGTGGGTACTGTTGGCGTTGCGTATGCACAATAAAATATTTCTATTCCGCAAGCGCACGGAACACCATTGTAGCACTTCACCCGGGAGTATTCCAAGGTTATCGTATTTATATTTATCCACAGGGAAGCAGGCTAAGAATATCACGAGTTGACAAAGAAACATCTATTATTTATAACATGCAAACTAGACCAAAGAAGTGAAGAGATGTGATATGATGGGTGGCAAGCAAACACACACAAGGATTCCATAAGAAGATAAAGAGAGAACTAGTCAACTGGGAGGACAACGAGAAGAAGGGTATCAGCCTAGGGGTTACAAATATCTACTTAAGCTTTCATTATAGATTCGTTCAAGTGCATCAGGGGCACGGCCGCCGCTAGCTGTACGCAACCCGAGAACTAGGTTCAACGCATCTAACTGACGGACCGCGTCTAGGCCCCTACACATTCAACCCGAACGTGGTGGACTACAGAGACCGGTGTAGCTGTCACCTACACTCGCGGCTACCACATCATCCCGTGGGGTTGAGGGCAAACTCACGTCTAGAATAGTTCCTTGAACCATACAAGCAAATATCCTAGATAACTTACTCTCCGCGGAAGAGCAAGCCAACCATGCATAATAAACCTATGTGGATTGTGTAAGCATTTGCGGTGCAAACAACCCATGCAGATAGACCTACCATACACAGACATGGAACCAACACAAGAATTTCTCTATAATTATTACTTAAATAAATAAATGTAAACTAAAAGGAAAACTAGAATAAATAAATAAGAAAATAATTATATTAAATAATATCCAAAAGAAAGAAAAGATACAAGAGAGCTTTACCCAATATCCGAAGAAGACTCCGGAACTCCGAGGGAAGCTCTCACTTCTACTCTAACTCCCATGACCAACTAGCCTACTCTACATTTGGCACAAGTGTGTGAAAGTGCTGAGGTGCAAGTTGAACCGGAGACCACCAGGGGTATATATAGCCTCCTCACTGCAGGGGAGATTAAATAGCCGAAGATGACTTGACGGGGCCGCCAAGGTAGGCCGGCCGGCCCCCCTACTAGGCCGGCCGGCCCTCCATTGTCTTGGATGGCCACCGCCTTCACCGTGGACGTCCGTGATCGCTTCCCAAGGTCGGTTCGGAGGTCGGTGACCCAGTGGGGGCGGTTGTGGTAGAGTAGGGGCCAAGTTTAGGCCCAAACAGCCCACTCTACTAAGTCGGTTGGTCTTCCACCTTGACGGGCACTTGGGCTAGGTGATTTGAGGTGTATGAAGCCCACTGGAGGAAGATCGGGACCAACAGAGAACAAAGTAGGCCGGCCGGCCTAGGGTTTGGGCCGGCCGGCCAACTCTTTTCAGCCCGACGCTCAATTTTGAAATTGGCGTAACTTCTGCTCCTGGACTCTGAATTGGATGATTCAAAAGTCCATTTTGACTATCTCGACGAGGGTTTTGACATGGAGGGATCAAATCTCAGGTTTGAATAATGATTTTCTATGTCATTCCTTGATTCTTGCGTTGAGTGTTGCCGAGCTGTCGGAGCCCGGTCCTGTGCTCTTGCATACTTGATATTTCTCTATGAGTATAAGCACATTTGCACCAATATTCCGTTGTACCTTGCAAAACAAGCTCATATCCAAAACTTGTGGAATTTTATTAGTTTAATGCATAGAACATTGGTGCTCACCTTTTATTTACCGGTAAGTTGACGGTAATTTTCTGGTTTTTACACCGTCAACAACCTCCCCAAGCTTAACCTTTGCTCGTCCTCGAGCAAACAACTCAGGGTACCGGCGGATCAGGAGTTACAAAGATAGTGCCCCAAGGACTAAAAAGATGCAACCACGTACTCCCTAAATGATGGTAAGTATACAAGAGCACGGAATATTCACGAGTGTTGCACAAGTGTGGGCGTGTATGCTTCACCTTGTCATATAGCATTGAAGATTAGAACAACACTTTTGGACAAGTCAAACAATTCTAGCAGGTGTAGTCCAGAGTTTTTTTTTTAATGTGCTGCAAGACAAGGTATAAAAAATTCTCCTTTGTTTGGTTCACACTTCCCTTAGTCTCTCTTTGTGAGGCTATTCCTACATGCTTCACTCAAATCCTACCTTCTTCCAAATTGGGCTTGTATGTGGAGCTCGGTGAGGAAATGCACATTTGTCATGCGTATATTGTAAAGCTAAAGAATAAATCTTAAGAGACATAGCAACTCCTTGTATTTCGGTCATATGGAAAATGTGATGGAAGGGGGAGAAAATGGACACACACTGGTGGAAAATGGTTTTGCAAACTTTGGTCTTCGTTTATGCTCATGCTCAAGAAGTTTATGATAAGAACCTCATCGCCTTTTTGGATGCACATCATGGAGCCTCTTTTTTTTTTTTTTTTGGACTCCATGATGCATGAGGCAATAGTGATGATAGGTTCATGAGCGTTTTGAAATATTCTTGAGCCTTTTGATGTAGACCAAAAGTTTTGCAAATGAATGGGTGGTGATGGATGGAGATGTTTGATTCTTCAAACATTCCTTTTTGGTGGAAAGAAATAAAAAACTCACGCGAAGGAATAATGACCGAAATAAGGAGTGCTTACTCTCAAAAGCATTTAGACCTTAACAAAACTCAACACATGAGCAAATGGCTATGAGTGGTGCTGTTTCGAATATTTTTCATGATATGGCTCTGGTAGGTAAATAAATCCTCACAAGGGAAGTGTTCCAAAACGAAAGGGTTTTTAAGTACTTGCAGCAATTAAAATGAAAACATCTCTGGACGTTCACCATGCTAAGAAATTGCAACAAGTCCTAATCATGCCATATCATAATCCACAATGCTTAGACTTGGTGTGATGTATGCAACCCACAAAGATGTAGCAACACTAGTGATGTGACTATGCTCGAGTATAAATAACAAACCTATCAGGAGTAGAGGTTGCATCAATGCGACACAAGGGGAACTAGCTTGTAACTAATCATCATTTCCTTTAAGTGCAGCATTCACCGAGGTTCTAGCATTTTTATTCGAAACAGGGAGTATTTTATTGATCGATAGGAATACTTACCTGGGGGTCCTCCCCAAGCTTGAGTCTTTGCAAGACTTAAGCTCGTGTTGAACTCCTCCTTACCTGTCGGTCCTCCCCAAGCTTGAGCCTTTGCAAGGCTTAAGCTTGAATAGGCCGCTTCCTCTTTTCATTTTGTATCTGCAAAAAGAATGAGGGTGATACAAGTGGCTAGCCCCTATTGGGCTTTGCCGAGAACCTAATATTTTTGGTTTTTTTTTTTAAAAAAAGGGCACAATTCACGAAGGATTTATGATATATGGAAACACTTACCTGGCGGTCCCTCCCCAAGCTTAGATCTTGCAACAATATGCAAATCTAAGCGAAAAACTTTCATTTGAAGGTGTGGGTTCCGCCTTGTCGGTTTCTTCTTCTTGAATTGTGTGCCTCTCATGTTGCCTGATGGACTTGGGTTGCTTTCATGATGATTCCTGCAATGGTTAGTATAAACCTATTCGTTTACAACAGACACATCTCTATATTTCCATTGATCAACCTAGACACCACGTCTAATTCGATCAATTGTGTAAGGAGAGCACATACGAGGAATTGTGTAAGGAGAGCACATAACAATCCCTGCTCTCCTTTTGTCATGAAAGTATTATAGAGACGTGTATTTTTCTGTTGGTTGAACGGCCACCGGGCATAATCTCAATGGAGAACAGAGGCACAGAAGTGATCTTCACCCAACCAACAAAAAGAGACGCAGGCGATTGATTTATGACTAACAGTTTGCAGCATATTTTAATGAGGCAACCGAGCAAGCAGGCAACATTTTTTTTTTTCGAAAGGAAAGGTTATATGACAAGGAAGGAATGAAATAAAGGTATATGCATACCTGGCGGTTCCTCCCCAAGCTTAGTCTTTGCAATCAAATGCAAGACTAAGCTTTTGAATTTCTTCGTCGGATGTCTTGGTTCCGCCACAAATGTTTCCTTCTTCCTGTCGTAAAAATCCAACCTTTCTTTTGCAACACCCCTCGCCTATGATTGGGCGCTCGGTATTTTTTTTTAACCGGGTGCCTATGATTGGGCACTCGTTTTTTTTTAACCGGGTGCCTATGATTGGGCACTCGTTTTTTTTTAAACCGGGTGCCTATGATTGGGCACTCGTTTTTTTTTATGCAGTGGTTGGGATGGAGGAAAGTCAAACATGCAGATGGTTTAAAAAGAAAACAGTGCAAATGCGATGGTGATATGCTCAAACAAAATGCACGTGGATGCTTAGTCTAGCAGCAAATTAATCATAGTAGATAATCGATGTCAATCAAAGATATCTTAAACCATTGCTTCCCCGGCAACGGCGCCAGAAATGCTTGTTGGCGTTGCGTATGCACAATAAAATATTTCTATTCCGCAAGCGCACGGAACACCATTGTAGCACTTCACCCGGGAGTATTCCAAGGTTATCGTATTTATATTTATCCACAGGGAAGCAGGCTAAGAATATCATGAGTTGACAAAGAAACATCTATTATTTATAACATGCAAACTAGACCAAAGAAGTGAAGAGATGTGATATGATGGGTGGCAAGCAAACACACACAAGGATTCCATAAGAAGATAAAGAGATAGAACTAGTCAACTGGGAGGACAACGAGAAGAAGGGTATCAGCCTAGGGGTTACAAATATCTACTTAAGCTTTCATTATAGATTCGTTCAAGTGCATCAGGGGCACGGCCGCCGCTAGCTGTACGCAACCCGAGAACTAGGTTCAACGCATCTAACTGACGGACCGAGTCTAGGCCCCTACACATTCAACCCGAACGTGGTGGACTACAGAGACCGGTGTAGCTGTCACCTACACTCGCGGCTACCACATCATCCCGTGGGGTTGAGGGCAAACTCACGTCTAGAATAGTTCCTTGAACCATACAAGCAAATATCCTAGATAACTTACTCTCCGCGGAAGAGCAAGCCAACCATGCATAATAAACCTATGTGGATTGTGTAAGCATTTGCGGTGCAAACAACCCATGCAGATAGACCTACCATACACAGACGTGGAACCAACACAAGAATTTCTCTATAATTATTACTTAAATAAATAAATGTAAACTAAAAGGAAAACTAAAATAAATAAATAAGAAAATAATTATATTAAATAATATCCAAAAGAAAGAAAAGATACAAGAGAGCTTTACCCAATATCCGAAGAAGACTCCGGAACTCCGAGGGAAGCTCTCACTTCTACTCTAACTCCCATGACCAACTAGCCTACTCTACATTTGGCACAAGTGTGTGAAAGTGCTGAGGTGCAAGTTGAACCGGAGGCCACCAGGGGTATATATAGCCTCCTCACTGCAGGGGAGATTAAATAGCCGAAGATGACTTGACGGGGCCGCCAAGGTAGGCCAGCCGGCCCCCCTACTAGGCCGGCCGGCCCTCCATTGTCTTGGATGGCCACCGCCTTCACCGTGGACGTCCGTGATCGCTTCCCAAGGTCGGTTCGGAGGTCGGTGACCCAGTGGGGGCGGTTGTGGTAGAGTAGGGGCCAAGTTTAGGCCCAAACAGCCCACTCTACTAAGTCGGTTGGTCTTCCACCTTGACGGGCACTTGGGCTAGGTGATTTGAGGTGTATGAAGCCCACTGGAGGAAGATCGGGACCAACAGAGAACAAAGTAGGCCGGCCGGCCTAGGGTTTGGGCCGGCCGGCCAACTCTTTTCAGCCCGACGCTCAATTTTGAAATTGGTGTAACTTCTGCTCCTGGACTCTGAATTGGATGATTCAAAAGTCCATTTTGACTATCTCGACGAGGGCTTTGACATGGAGGGATCAAATCTCAGGTTTGAATAATGATTTTCTATGTCATTCCTTAATTCTTGCGTTGAGTGTTGCCGAGATGTCGGAGCCCGGTCCTGTGCTTTTGCATACTTGATATTTCTCTATGAGTATAAGCACATTTGCACCAATATTCCGTTGTACCTTGCAAAACAAGCTCATATCCAAAACTTGTGGAATTTTATTAGTTTAATGCATAGAACATTGGTGCTCACCTTTTATTTACCGGTAAGTTGACGGTAATTTTCTAGTTTTTACACCGTCAACAGGTACCTTTGCTGCCCGTTTGTTCTTGGCACGCCTGGCTCTCCTCCTCCTTAGCGACTTTGATTCGCCTGTTGCTTCTTGAGGTGCCGGAGGTGCTTTCGGCGGCTTGGGCTGCTCGGGTACTCTCTTCGGATTTCTCCAATAGTTGGCTGGCCGTCTTTCCATTTCTCTTGCTAGGTAGTTCCTCATGTGTGTGATGAGCTTGTCTGGCTGCGGCATGGGTGGAGTGATCTCAATCTTCTCCACTTCTCTTGGGTTTCTCCCATGGGAGACCTTCACTTGATTGCATTGTTCAACTTTAGGCTTGAAGTTGAACGTTTCTTCCCTACCGTTGAAATCCAGATGTATTTCCCCTGCCCCTACGTCGATGTTGGCGTTGGTGGTGCTCAAGAATGGCCTCCCAAGGATGAGAGGGGTCTTGACATCTACCTCCATATCTAGCACAACAAAGTCGACAGGGACGAAGAAGTTCCTGATTTGCACTGGGACATCTTCGGCTATTCCAGCAGGTTGACGTACTGACTGATCCGCTAGTTGCAAGCACATGGCCGTCGGGGTTAATGGGCAATTCAGCTTGTTGTAGACCACCTTCGGCATGACGCTCACACTTGCGCCCAAGTCACACAATGCCTGAGAGAAATGCTGGCTGCCAATTGAACAAGGTATAGTAGGACATCCAGGGTCCTTCTTCTTTTCTGGTAATGTGTTCAGAATGGCTGCACTGCATTCTTCAGTTAACTTAACCACTTCCACCGCTGGGATCGGGCGCTTGTTGTTGAGGATATCCCTGAAATACCTTGTGTAGGTGGGAACCTGCATGGCATCGAGTAGAGGGATGTGCACATATATATGCCTGATGGCCTCAACAAATTTATCAAAGCGCTCATCAATGGTCAGCTTCTTCTTGCTGTACGGGAAAGGCAATCTTGTTGTACCAAAGTACTCGTGAGGGGCCGCTTTTGGTAGATCTTGCTCTGCGGCTGGAGGTTGCATCAATTCCTCAGCGGAGCTTTCTCTTGCGGCTTCCTGTTCATGGGTCTGTCCTTCAGGAATTTTCTCTTCAGGAACCTTCTTTGCGATCTTTTCCTTTGGAGGTGTATTTGTTTTCCTTACTGCACCTTCGGGGTATGGTGGGTCCACCGTTCCACGTCCACCCCTAGTTGTCACTGCATTTACCATCTCCTTGGAATTGCCCATCCTTGGAGGTTGTACTACTGAGGCGATCTGTGCGATCTGCGTCTCCAGCATCTTGTTATGGCTCAGCTGATTTTGCAGTGCCGTGCTGAACGTCTCCAATTGGGAAGTTATGCTCTCCAAGGTCTTATCAGTGGAAATGAATTTCTTGCTAATCCCATCGTTGATTTTGACCTGGCCAAGCACTAGATCTTTGATAGAAGGCTCATATCGAGAGAAATTTCCATTACCGTTGCCTCCCTGATTCCTGTTGAAGGGGAGGTCAGGCTTGGAATTCCAGCCGTAGTTGTTCTGGGGACGGAATCCATTGCCATTGTTGAGGAAGTTGCATTCCTCCTTGGCGTTTGGGCAGTGAATTCCCAAGTGCCCCGTGTTGCCACACTCTTCACATGTCATGCGGGAATCCGCCACTTGCAGATCTTGCGGAGTCTTGATCTTCTCGAGGACTTGATCAAGCTTGAGTGCAAGCATGTCCAAGGCCTCTACATGATGTACTCCTCATCCCTTGCTAGGGAGCACTTGGCGTTCGTCGTGGCTTTGATTGGCCACGACTTTCTCAATCAACTTCTTAGCGTTGGTCACGCTAAGAGAGAAGAATGAGCCGCCAGCTGCTGCGTCGAGGTGCTCCCGTGCAGTAGGCTTCAGTCCGTGGTAGAAGCTTGGAAGGAGGAGCCACTGCTCCATGCCATGGTGTGGGCATGCGAGCACGTAGTCCTGCATCCTTGACCAAGCTTCAGAGACGGACTCATCTGCGAGCTGTTGGAAGCCCGTGATCTTATGCGCAGGGCAGTTGTCTTGCCCGGCGGGAAGAACTTTGCAAGGAAGGCATTTGAGCATGCCTCCCAAGTGTTGAGGGCCTCTACATTGGCGTAGTACCATTGCAGGGCCTTCCCCAACAGTGAGAATGGAAAGAGCTGCAAGCGAATCTCGTCCTGAGATTGGTCCTTGCGTGCAAACGTGTTGCACGTCATCAAGAACCGTTGGAGGTGAGAGTTTGCATCCTCCGAAGGTTTGCCATAGAAAGGACTGGCCAAGATCATGTTGAGCAAGGCCGGCTTGAGCTCGTAGTCCTTGTTGTTCACGCGTGGAAGGTGTCCCACGCGGATGTTCTCCATGTTTGGTGCGGAGAACTCATGGATCGACTTCTCGACTGGCTCACCATGTTGTTGTTCTTCGGGTTCGAAACGGATGGGTCGGGAACCGGTGAGGAGGATCCTTCGACAGCCAGAGCTTTGGACGTTGTACGAGCAGGAGGTGGGGTAAGTCTTGCTCTTACCCTTCTCAAGAACTGCTCTGGGTCGGAGTGGAAGTTTTCTGGTAGGTCGAAACCAGTCATGCACGGTCCTGTTTAAAAGTTCCACAACAAGAAAACAGGACAAGGGTAAGCCCGCAAAAGTAAGTAAAGTTACTTTACACGATAGCATTACGATGTTATGTTTCAAATTCCTAGCTGCTACTTCCCCGGCAACGGCGCCAGAAATGCTTGTTGGCGGTGATTGTGCGTGTTATTAATTTACCATTAATTCCGCAAGTGCACGGAACACCATTGTAGCATTTCACCTTGGAGTATTCCAGGGTTATCGTATTTATATTTCCGCAGGGAAGTAGAGTGGTAGGAAGTTTGAATATTAACAAAGTAGATACTATTATGTGAAATAACAGTACATTACTTCATATGGGGGTAAAGAGAGGTACATGATATATGGGTGGCACTCACCATATGATCCTAGAAATACATAAGAAATACAAGTTACAGTGGGAGAACAACGAGATAGAGACAAGGATTCCTATATGTTAATCTTACATCTATCTACTTCTAGCAATCAATTCTACAAGTTATTTACTGTAGCTAAGATCATACACACTCAAGTCATGTCGTTTCGGGGCACAGCTACTCCCTTAGCAGCCACCCGAGAATTAGGTGCAACAAACTAAGGGTTATATCTGCTATAATTAAGACCTGGTTAGGATGCCTTTGAACGTGGCGGATTACGAAGCCCTAACACGTCTGTCACACGTGCGGGTACCGTCCTCTGTAAAGACACGCGCCAATTATGCATAGACATAGTTCTAAGCGCCACGCTTACAACTACGCTAGAGAAACTACCCTTGATCGAGAGAGCAGTCCTATCGAAGAATGTAGCAAAGCTTTCACTAAACACGACCATGTCGGCAGAGTAATCACTCATACTACTTAGACTTCAATCACAAAACTCACAACAAGACTATTATGAGCACTTGCTTAACTAAATAAATAAACTTAAATAGAAAAGAAATACTAAAAGAAATAAATAAAGAAATAACTAAATAAATAAATAAAAGAATATTTCTACTAGAGTAAGGATACAAGAACAATACCGAAACTCCGAGAAAGCTTCCGGAATCCCGAGAAGAGCTCTCACTCTACTCTACTCTACTCTAACTCCCAACAAAATAACTCTACTTCTACAAATGAGTAATGGATCTCTTGGATCAGTGAGGTGCGATTTGAGCCTGCAGCCATCAGGGCTATTTATAGCCTCTTTAGGACAGGGGGGTACTTATGCCCGAAGATGGAGTGGCGGGCGCGCTATTCCAGGCCCGCCGGCCTAGACGGGGGGCCGGCCGGCCGTCCACTTCGTCGGTTTGTCACCGACTTTGCTGTGGACGCTCCAGATTGCCTCCTGACGTCGGTTGTCGAGGCGGTGGCTTCGTGGGGGCGGCAGAAGAGGAGTAAGGGCCAAGTTATGGCCCATTTGGCCCACCTTCTAGAACGTCGGTGGAATCCTCCGTATGGGCCTTTGTTTCTGCGTGATTTGGCCCATTTCCAGCCCCTTGGAGAAAGGCCGAAGCCTGTGGACACCATGTGGGGCCGGCCGGCCTAGGGTGGGGCCGGCCGGCCTGGCTTTTCTCCTACTCAGGCCCACTTTTCTCCATTATTTACTCCTGCATCCAAAATTTACCAAAACTCGTGGAAGTATGTTAATTCCTAACTACTATGCCAGAATCTTGGTGAGCACTAATTTATTTACCGATATGTTGACGGTGTTTTCGGGAAATTTCTACCGTCAACACGCACCTGCGTGTTGACGGTAGAAATTTCCCGAAAACACCGTCAACATATCGGTAAATAAATTAGTACTCACCAAGATTCTGGCAAAGTAGTTAGGAATTAACCTATTTCCACGAGTTTTGGTGAATTTTGGATGCAGGAGTGAATATTGAAATAAAGCAGGCCAGCACTGAGGAAAAGGTAGGCCGGCCGGCCCCACCTTAGGCCGGCCGGCCCCACCTGGTGCCCAATGGCCTCGGCCTTCATACAGTGGGCTGGAAATGGGCCAAATCACGCAGATATCAAGGCCCAAGCGGCAGAATGCACCGACATTCTAGAAGATGGGCTGAGTGGGCCTCAACTTGGCCCTCACTCTTCTTCTGTCGCCCCCACGAAGCCACCGACCATCGGACCGACGTCAGGAGGCAATCAGGAGCGTCCACAGCAAAGGCGGTTGCCAACCGCCATGATGGACGGCCGGCCGGCCCCCCATCTAGGCCGGCCGGCCTAGCTTGGCGGCCCCGCCACTCCATCTTCTGCTATAAAGCTCCCCTGGTCCTAATGACCCTATAAATACCCCTGATGGCCGTCGGAACAATTTGCACCTCACTGATCCAAGAGATCCATTACTCATTTGTAGAAGTAGAGTTATTTTGTTGGGAGTTAGAGTAGAGTAGAGTAGAGTAGAGTGAGAGCTCTTCTCGGGATTCCGGAAGCTTTCTCGGAGTTTCGGTATTGTTCTTGTATCCTTACTCTAGTAGAAATATTCTTTTATTTATTTATTTAGTTATTTCTTTATTTATTTCTTTTAGTATTTCTTTTCTATTTAAGTTTATTTATTTAGTTAAGCAAGTGCTCATAATAGTCTTGTTGTGGGTTTCGTGATTGAAGTCTAAGTAGTATGAGTGATTGCTCTGCCGACATGGTCGTGTTTAGTGAAAGCTTTGCTACATTCTTCGATAGGACTGCTCTCTCGATCAAGAGTAATTTCTCTAGCGTAGTTGTAAGCGTGTCGCTTAGAACTATGTCTATGCATGATTGGCGCGTGTCTTTACGGAGGACGGTACCCGCACGCGTGACAGGCGTGTTAGGGCTTCGTAATCCGCCACGTTCAAAGGCATCCTAACCAGGTCTTAATTATAGCAGATATAGCCCTTAGTACGTTGCACCTAATTCTCGGGTGGCTGCTAAGGGAGTAGCTGTGCCCCGAAACGACATGACTTGAGTGTGTATGATCTTAGCTATAGTAAATAACTTGTAGAATTGATTGCTAGAAGTAAATAGATGTAAGATTAACATATAGGAATCCTTGTCTCTATCTCGTTGTTCTCCCACTGTAACTTGTATTTCTTATTTATTTCTTGGATTATATGGTGAGTGCCACCCATATATCATGTACCCCTTTTTTACCCCCGTATGAAGTAATGTACTGTTATTTCACATAATAGTATCTACTTTGTTAATATTCAAACTTCCTACCGCTCTACTTCCCTGCGGAAATATAAATACGATAACCCTGGAATACTCCAAGGTGAAATGCTACAATGGTGTTCCGTGCGCTTGCGGAATTAATGGTAAATTAATAACACGCACAATCACCGCCAACACTTGCTAACCCTAGCGCCGCGCCGCCGCTCCGCCGAGCCGCCGCTGCTCCACCTCACCGCGCGCTGCCGCATCACCTGCCGGAACTCAGGACGACGACGACGCCGTCGACGTGCTCTCGGCTGAGGGGCTCCTCCATCGCGCGTGCGAGCTGCTGCTCATCTTCCTCTCGCGCGTGGACGTGTCCCTCTCCGGCGACTCACTGGACTGCCACCTCCGACGATCGTTCTTGATCGAATTGCTCCGGTGAGCTCCTACGAGTCCACAATTGCACAGTAGCTCGATTCAATTTCAATCCTTTCTAGGGTTTGAACCAATCAATTCCTTCATCGATGAAATCCCTAGAAGTTCAATCCAAAAATCAAACCTTTATTGCATTTATGGTGAAATTCGATCAATTTCAATGCAATTTAGGTCATTTGCTTGCCATATGTCATAGTGTTCGAGTATTGCACTTATTCTATCTATGACATGTTGGTTGTTTACTTTGTGTCGATATCCTTCACTCTTTTCTAGCCGACGCTTAGTATGCTTCCTCGATTAGTGGTACATTGTTTCTATTGCATATGATCTATGTACACTAGTTGATCCCCTCACATAATCGACAATGCTGTAGTTCCCTATTGCATATTTGCCGGCATTGTGTCCTTCACCTCCGCGCTAGGACTTCATCTAGATTTATGCGCTTACCTACGATTCTTGCTTATAGATGATAGTAGGTTATTCTATACTCATATACCCTATCTATTCCTATCGTGCAGTGGCAGTTGACAGTTGGACAGTTGACAGCAGAGCAGAGACAGAGGACGGATTTAGGGCCAAGCCCTTGATCCTATCTTTGGCAGTCAGCTTGTCAGTGGACGGGTTGGTGGGCCAAGCTCACTCGCCCTATCTTGTCTGCACAGATGGCAGGGGGCAGAGGCAGAGGTAGGGGCAGAGGTTCAGGGGATCGTGACAAGGGAAATGCCAAGGCTCCAGATCCACCGGCCAAGAAGAGGAAGCAGAGGACAGGTGATCCCGTCTGGGATCAGGCACTCAGGGCAGCAGAGGTAGACCCTCCCCGCAGAGACACTAGTCTACAGATCAGAGACACAGCTGCAGCTGGACAGGGGGAGACTGACAGGAGGTCCACCAGGCAGAAGGTCACAGTGCAGCGGACTCCGTCCACTCGAGGTGGTACATCGAGGACCGCGCCACAGGCAGACCCACAGGCAGAGGACGAGGAGAGTTCCTCCAGCTCAGACAGTGGTCCTCACGTCGTCACTGAGGAGGACCGGCAGAGGATGAGAGTGAAGTTCTGTGCTCTAGACAGGAACGCCACTCTCAAGGACGTGCTTGCAGAGGATGCTCTCCGGATTCCAGGACCTGTTCTCAAGAAGTTCAGGAGCTCATCACTACACCTATGAGGTATGACACTGACATAGTGATGGACTTCTACGCTTCACTGTGGATTGCCCCCGACCGTTCAGCTATTTGGTTTATGCTTAGAGGGCAGCCCCACAGACTGACGAGGGAGAACCTCGTGGAGGCACTTGAGGTTGTACAGCACGAGACCAGAGTGTTCGAGCTTGCTCACAGAGATATGGAGCCTCCCCGCAGACCTCTTGGGGGGCATTTGTCTTCAGATGATGATATGAGCATTGCCTTCCCACCACCTCTCCCTGAGAACTACAGCCGTACCCACACCAGACTGACACACGAGGGTAGGGTTCTCATGAGCTTGTTGAGCAGGACCATTGTGCCTAGGAGTGGCTATAAGGATCAGTTCTCTATCCTAGCACAGTGGGTTGCGATGTTGATCTTGAGACACAGGGGCTTTGATTTGGTTGACCTGATCTTGTGTCAGATGGAGGATATTATTGCAGAGAGCATTGGTGCCAGACACTTAGCCTTCGGTCCTTTGATTTGCTACATTCTGAGGAGGCTTAACCTTTTGACTCAGGAGGACTACGACCACCTGCCCAAGGTGACCACAGCGTACACACCTCTCCC
Organism: Eragrostis nindensis; assembly: GCA_012490785.1. Lineage (NCBI taxonomy): Eukaryota > Viridiplantae > Streptophyta > Magnoliopsida > Poales > Poaceae > Eragrostis > Eragrostis nindensis. Next base: position 41,292 of record JAAXCT010000769.1, on the reverse strand, counting down.
TGCTTCTGACAGACGGGTTGCTGCCCGAGAGGCAGGTTCTCAGGAGAGTTCTCCACAGGGGCTAGGTGACACAGACACAGCGACAGAGCAGCACACTCCCTCAGGCAGTCCACTAGAGTCTATACCAGAGGCACCAGACTCCTTTGCAGGACCGTCAGCGTCCGCTACAGCTCCAGCTCAGACTGACTCACTCTTTTACGCGGAGCTTGCACAGATTCGTAGAGAGCTCAGAGACCAGAGAGAGAGAGCAGGGACAGGGACAGGCAGATGATGGACAGCATCATCCTCACCCAGAGGGAGATGGCTACAGGGATGTCCTCACTCTTCACTGGCTTCCAGATGTTTGCACAGACCTTGAGGCATCTTGGTCAGGCAGTGCCAGGACTTCCACAGTTCCCTCCTCTCACACTTCCAGGTGTGCTGCCACCAGATACGATATAGTTTCAGTAGCAGCAGTCAGCCCAGACTCAGGCAGGGCAGACAGACAGCCAGGGACAGTACTTCAGCACTCTACTCACGGCTCCCATCTCACCTGCTGGTGCACCTACGGTGGGGCCGTCTTCTTCAGTGTTTGCTGGCTTGACAGGAGAGGCAGGACCTTCACATCAGTACCAGTCTTCACCAGGTCTCTCCGAGACTCTGTCAGCACTACTAGCTTCTACAGTTCCGAGCTTCTCACCTCTTCAGCTGACGAGTCCGTTTCTCATCTCACCGCTGCCACCTCGCACTCTGGACTTCGACGCACTTGCTCAGACTGCCTCAGTTCAGACAGATTCTGTAGTGACAGCTACACAGGCAGGAGCAGTGACCTTTTCAGTTGAGACAGCAGTAGTTGAGACAGCTTCTCCCCAGACTTCTTCACCGCAGACTTCAGAGCCTACAGCACCCCCAGAGCAGCAGCAGACACAGCAGCAGGAGGCCACAGCTCTAGAGCTTCCAGAGACTACTACTGCACCAGTTCCTCCAGCCTCCGATGCGTAGGATAGCAGCTTGTCTCTTTCTTTTTGGTCCTTGGTGCCAAAGGGGGAGAGAGTTAGGGAGAGAGAGATAGGGGGAGAGAGATCCAGGGGAGTAGTAGAGTGATCTCGTGTTCAGGGGGAGTTACTTTTGTCTAGGGGGAGTTTCTGTTGATACTTTGGTCTGTATATTCTTTTGGTACTTTGTGGTTCTTGTTGAGGTTGGTTTTATGTTGCTGGTGTTTAGCTCATCAAGAATGCACTTGGTTTCGTTTCATACACTTGCTCATTTTCTATATCTTGTATATTTGCTCTGAGTTTGTGTATGATCACCTGGATGTGCTAATCTTGTTTTACCCTTGCCAGGCTTCCTTATATTGTGATGATATGTGCACTCACTTGCTTTTGCAGGATTATCTTTTAAACTTATCATCACAGCTTTGTGGTCATAGCTCTTGTTTTTATCATATATATCACCCTTGTGCTCTCACTCTACTTTTGCAGGTGATACTTTTTGAGCTATGACTACCTTGTTCTCTGTCGTACTTGTTTTTCCTTTCATATCCTATCTTCTCGATCACATATGCGCGTCTCTCTCTTTATCCTTTTATATGTGTTCTCACCAATCACCAAAAAGGGGGAGATTGTAAGCTTCATAGCCCATTGGAGTTTGGAAACCCCAAAATGTATGAATGTTTTGGTGATTGAGTGACCATATTGACGTGACTAACATTTCCATGTAGGATTCATTGATAGTCATGTCAAGGAAGCGTCGTCGCAAACCCTAATCTTTATTGACGACTCGGTGATTGGTTGCCTCGATAATTCGGATCGAGAACTTGATGGAGTCAAGGTTGAAGATGGATCAAGGCTAAGGACATGCTAGATCCAAGCAAGTGTTGCTTGGTTAGATGTTGGCTTGAGTCCATAGGAAAAACCGGACTATCAAGTGGGATCGAATTGGTTCTCTTAGTACACACTAGGTTAGAGATCATGTGGATGCTTTGTGAGTCTCTTGAGGGCTAGGGTGACTAATGAGAAGAAGAGGAACCAAGAATGAAGAAGTTGGAAGCAAGGATCAAGTGGATCAAGTTTTCAGCTTATGCAGAGGAGACCGGACAGTACGGTCCTAGGGACCGTATGGTACGGTCCTTATTGAGGATCCAGAACAGTGAGTTGAAGTTTCTGGAAATGGAAGAGAAGGAGACCGGATGGTACGGTCCTAGGGACCGTATGGTACGGTCATCATTGAAGATCCAGACAGAGAAGAAGAAGTCTCAGGATGCTGAGAAAATGAAGACCGGACCATTGACCAGACCATACGGTCTAATGACCGGACGGTACGGTCCTCAGTGGATTTCTATACAGAGAAGATGTTCTCTCGGGATGGAAATGGAATGGAGACCGGACTATTGACCGGACGGTACGGTCCTAGGGACCGGACGGTACGGTCTCCATTGGAGAAGAGAAGACAAAGAAGAGGTTGCTCTGGAAATAGAGACCGGACCATACGGTCTTGTGAGGACCGGACGGTACGGTCCATGGTACGGTCCCTATATTTCCTGGGCACTTTTGAGCAACGGCTAGTTTGGAGTTGGTAGCCTATATATAGTTGGTTGCTCGCCCCTTGAGGGGTCTCTTGGCCATTGTGAGAGTGCAGGAAACTCAGTGGGAGCCAAGAGCAAGGAAGAGAAGCACTTGTGAAGGATCTGGAGTGATCCTAGTGCTTGAGAGAGTAGCAATTGCATCCATTTGATCTCTAGGCTAGTGTGAGCTTGAGAGAGTCACTTCGGTGTTACTCTTGGTCTATGGCAAGGCCTAGACCGGTTAGGCGTCGGTGTTGAGCTGTCCAAGGAGATTGTGGAAGCCAACACAAGTTTGTACACGGTCTTGGAGCTTCCCGTGCGAAAGAAGCATCACTAGTGGAGCGCCCTTTGGCACGCATTAAGTGCGGAGCCTTACCTCCGGAAGAGTACCCGGGAGAGAGCCCGGCGGGACGTGCCCGCGACTTCACTCGGGGAGTGGAGTGTGCTCTAGGAGGGATCGCCTTCGAGCGGAGGGACGGGTCGAGACTCCGGCGGGTAAGCCCAACGTGGAGTAGGGGAAGGCGCCATCCTTCCGAGACCACGGGAAAAATCATGAGCATTCCTAACCTTATCTCCTTTACTTACTAGCATTTACGTTTCCGCATTTACTTGTCTTGTGTGCTAGTAGATTTGCATGTGTAGGTTGCTCTTTGGTTATCACTAGAATTGCTTGCTAGGTTGTGGCTTGTTGCTAGAGTAGTTTTGAGTGTGCGCTTTGCTTGCTTCTTGTCATCACCAAAACTAGTCTAGCTCGTGTCACATTTTTTAGTACGGTCGAAGGAATTTTTAGAGACACCGATTCACCCCCCCCCCCCCCCCCCCCCCCCCTCTCGGTGCCCTTGATCCTTTCAGTGGGGGAGATAGCAAGTGTGAGTACATGTCGTACTCCGCAAGTGGGGAAAAAATATGACATGCAAGCTTAATAGAAGAAAGGCTACACCATGGTTTATTTGCATAAATGCCAACTATAACATAAGACACATTATATAAAGCAACCTATATTACTAGGTGTGTTGAAACTACCCATCAAATTAAATTAAGTAAATTAAAACAAAGTCCACAAAGGACCTAGTCCACACAGGACTACGGTTCACACAGGACCGTGAGGGATCACTAAGATACATTCGTTTCACCCAGAAACCACCCAACCAACCAGCACCCACTAATCGTGTGAAAGGGCCATGCCGCTCGTAACCGTGAGCACGGCTTTCATGAAAGTTTTACACTCTACAGAGGTGGCACCACTTTACCCAAAAGATAGAGATTCCCGTAGAGCCATTCCACTTCCGAGGTAGATGACCGGGGTTTCTCCACTAGCCTTTACAAAGAATGCTCCCAACAATGTAACTCGCTCATTAAGGTTCCACAGCCGTACATAAGTGTTGGTTCACAGAAACCCACAGTTCACACAGGACCATGACTCAAGAGCCAACACCCCAGCTGCCCCCTCTGATGCCAGGCGGTTCACAGGATCACTGAGCATCCCTTCCCCACTCTCCCAATAGCGAGCACAAAATTAAGAACATCCTAATTATTTGGCTAGCCTACCCATTATCAGTCTTGTGTTGGCACTGTTGTCATGGTTACGCGTTCCACGAACCGGTCCTTAGCTGATCCGAGCAAGAACTAATCACAAACCAAATGTTCACCGAGAACCATCCAAACCATCCCCTTGCTCAGACCCTAGCTTTCCATGTTGCTAAACAAATTAGCAGGTTAACACTTAGTTAAAGTATACCATTAGTCAAGATTAACATGATAAGGTGATAGACTCCAACAGCCAAGCTAAGCAAAAGCTACCCAAGACAACCACCATAAGCTAGGGCGACAAGGAATGATATGGAACAGGTAAAGTAGACACATAGGATTCAATATTAAACAAGCATGCATGTTTATAAATGACACCTTTAAATCATAGGTTCAAGATGGTCAAGGACACTTGCCTCAAAAGAAGTGCTGCTGCTCAGAGTCTTCAAAGTCTTTATTCTTGCTCTTGATGATTCCGTTATCGCACGTTCTCTATTTAACGATAACATGCAAAGCACACACATAGCACAAACAATAAGAAACAGTACACCAAACAGTACCAAAAGGCTATGAAAACTGTACTAACAGAAAGTACTCGTCGTTACGATCGCGTGAGCGCAAGAATCGCTTAAAACGGAGTTAAGAGTAAAAAGTTATAAGCTCTTGGCGGTCGCGCGGTCGCGGGAAAGTCGGGAAAACGGCGTTCGACGGCAAGGTAGGGAGGCGGAACTGCGGCGGCGACGGGGCTCCGGTCTCGAGGGGGAAGAGCGTTGTGGAGGCGGTGCGCCACGGAGGACCTCGGCGTGGCATTTTCGCCGGCTGGGGCGGCACCGTTGAGCGGCTCCTCACGAGCTCGGGGCGGCGGCTATGGCGACGGCGGCGCTAGGGTTTGCGGGCAAGGAAGGCGGCGGCGCGACTCGGCGAAAACGGATCACGGGAGCGGGGCCTCGACCATTTAGAGGAGCGCGGGCCCAAGGGTCGCTAGGTGCGCACGCCAAGGGAAAGGAGGCGGCGGCGGCGGTGTACGGCGCAGGCGGCGCGGTAGGGTTTGGGCGGCGGGCTGCGCGTGGGCTTGCGGGGGCCGGGCGGGCTACGCCGAGGCGGCTAGTGAGTTGGGCTGCGAGGAAAAAGAAAAGGAGGCCGGCCCAGGTGGAGAAAGAGAAAAGAAAGAAAAAGAAAAAAGAAAAAGGAAGTTGGGCCAGGGAATTCGGCCCAAAAGACTGCTGCGATTCTTCTTTTCTCTTTTCTATTTCTAATTCCTTTTCTATTTCCTATTCCCAACCAAACCGATTTCTACTCGAATTTGAAATACATTTTTCACACAATAAAATCCCTACAGCATACTACTCCAGCATGAATGCAACAAACAAATATATATAACCTATATTAATTTATTTAATTTAGAAAATAGTTCCTTTGTCTAAATAAAACGATAACACTCAAATTATAAAGCAAAATTTTAAACTATTCCAAAAAGTTTTAAAATTTAGTGAAATCTAAGTCACATTCCAAAATCTAAAATTTTGGGGTGTGACATGACAGCTACAGTCTGTTTAAATATTATTTCTCCAAGAGTACAAGACGACGAATGGGAAGCGGTACCCTGACGGATGGCCGTACGTGTGCATCAGGGTGCTGATTACCACAAGCTTGATTTAATTCGTCCGATCCTTGAAGTGGGTTTTACGAGCGCAATATATACCCTAAGAAATTACTGACTGGATGAAGCTTTGGGTGTATCCACAAAAACAATTAGGACGTCAGGATGTAAACCTCCTGCTTGCAGAGGGTTGAGATGAGCAAAGAAAGAAATTAGGCTGTCAGCCTGTAACGGGATACGTTTAAATATTTGCTGATGAAAGCAACGCAACAAAAAGGCTGTAGTTGTTGGCCCTTCCTTACTGGGCACATATGGTTGGACTGAATATTTGTTGTTGTTTGTTTTTTTCAGAATCGGACTGAACATTTGCGAGTTTGTGACAGATCAATATGACGCGGTCCCAGCTGGTGGTCAAGGTCTTTCCTTCACATTATGCACGCATATCTGTCGAAACAAAACGACGAGAAAATAATACGTTCCTTGAAGAAATTGGTTTGATGGATTCAAGAGACGATGGTATCCATGATCATAGATGAAATATAAATAATCAAGTCACTAGCAGTGAGAAATATACTCACGCTACGATGACGCATTCAATCGCTCAGCTTCGCTTGATCTCGAGTCATGATACGATGATGTCCGTGCTTACGAAATTTTTAGGTGATAGATGATTTTTTAGAGGACTCGGTCGGCCTCACGCGTTCTATGTTCTTCTTTTTCTCTAACCCTGATTGTTCACACGCGGTACCTGCCCTTGCGGGGGGTTTCCCTGGACGTTGCCTTGGCCTCGTCGTGGGGGGTGACCTTCGGTGACACGGTGTCGGCGCTTGTGCTGCGATTGCGATCGGCTTGGCGATGCGCAGTTGACAGCAGCGATCTTTTGGTGGAGCATCGTCACGCTTGCTGCAGCATTGCTTCATGGTGGTGTTCGAGTGTCGGTGATCTCCATTGTTCTTCTGCTGCATGGTGAGCCTCGACGGCAAGCTCCGGCGCCGTTCTTCGCGTCCCTCACATCAATTATCGTGGAGGTGTCGAGTCATCGCACTTTTATTGGTGGACGCTTCCGGCCGTCGGCACGGCAGCTTCGGGTTTGAAGCGATCGAAGTGGTAGACGAGGCCGAGCTCCGGGCTGCGGTGCTGACTTTTGGTGGCGAGAGCCCCTCGAGCTTGCCCGGAAGCTTGCCAAGGTTGCCAGTTCGAATAGTGAACTGCAACTGTTTGCAAAACATTACGCAGCTCGTTTTGGCTTTTGAGCCTCTCGGGGCTGGCCTTCGGGATGGGGCCGCTCGCAGTGGCGGATTCAGACCGAAGTCGTAGAGGGGGCTGAACTACTTACCGTAATAATTTTTAAAACAAAGTTATTTTAAATTGGAAGAGTTACTATTAGCGTTGGTAGTATTGCTTGAACTTTTTTTTTTGCGAAAGGGGAACTTTATTTAGTATACTTTAAGCACAGTACAACCCCAAATTATAAACAGCACCCCAGAAAAACGGAAATTACATTGAAGCCCTCCGAAGAACTGTTCATCTTCTCCAAGAACATCAGACGCTGAAGTACAACGCCCAATCTCCATTGAATCTCCTCCAGTGAATCGATGAGGAACAAACCTTGAAAGGGTTGCAACACACCATCCAGGATCCTCCTAGACGAATTTGCCACGGATCAAGCGTCCGATCTGAAAGACCATCAACCGTCCCACCATCGATTTGACAAGAGAAGAAAACACTGTCGCCCCTCGCCGCCGGTGGCCACCGTCGGAGCCAGAAGACCACCTCCTCCTTAAAGAAAGAGGAAAACCAATCTGCCACCTCCAAGCACCGACCAGCAACAAGAAACAGAACACCATCCACCACCACCAGCACCGCCGGCGGGGGGAACCAAGAACCCACCAAAGGGGGTACAAAAGTCTCCCACCCTTTCGCCAAAGAGCAGAAGAAGACAAACCTCCACATAGCTTCACCGGTGACCTCGCCGCCGTCGTTGACGCCTCCGTCGCCAGTTCCCCCAATGGAGAAGACAAGTCCGGCCGACTTTAACATGGAAGCCGCCGGAACCCTAACCCTAACGGGATTTATTTTAACCTATAGAACAAAGAACACCTACTAGGAACTAGAATCTAAGCCGGACGACGAATCCCCAGTTCAACCCGGCCCTCCGGCGCCGTACGGACCGCCGGAGGCGGGGGAACCGGAGGAATCGCCGCCGGAAGCTTGGTCGCCTCGCTGTCACCGCTCTGCGCTGTAGACCATTTGATAACATGCCAAAATAGATAAAATTGGATTTGGGTCTTCTTTTTAATGAGTAAATTTTTTACTTGCACTAAGGCAATACGCATCTTTTCTTGCTCGCTTGTTGCCGTTGCCTGCTAGCGAAGATTGCTGTGCATGTGTGCAGCTCGGCTGACTGATAGGCAGGCTGGGTTTTGGGCTAGGGATTGTGCCATTTGGGCTTTTGAGCTGTTGCTTGTTGACTAATAGGCAGGCTAAGTTTCGTGGGATGGGCCAGATAAGTTATGGAAGTTTCAGCCCAAATCATCTACCAGTTGGTCGTCTTCAACCTCGCCCTCACGATCTCTCTCATGGCTTGGCTGTGATTCCGATCTCACTCTCCTCTCTTCCATGGCTATAGGAAAGGAGGAGGGGCTTAGGGGGGGCTCCATGGTGCCGCGGCCAGGAGGGGGGGCTCGAGACCCCCCTGCTGCCCCGGTGGATCCGCCACTGGCCGCTCGGGCCGTGTGGGTTGCTGCTGCTTCGGCAGATGGGATTTCGTCCGGTTGTCGCCCTTCCATGCATGCATGTGAGCCGTAGCAGAGGCTTTGAAACGTCCTGGCATGTCCTCGAAGCTGCAGTGTTAGCTTTGGAATTTTTTTGATGACATGAGGTTGATGTCATGGCTTGATGCTTGGTGTCTAGGAAAACTATTTCGGAAATAAAAAAATTTCGGAGGTCACCGATAAACATGAAATTTCGGGAATTTCGGAAATTTCGACGAACAAAATTTGAATTTTTCAAAAAAAAATTGACCTGATTTCACAAGATATTGTCTCAAATCTATAAAACATCACGATTGGATACATAAACAAGACAATTTGCACTCATGAAGGTGGTCAAGCACAATATTTCGTTGGCACTGTTCATTTCGATTTCATTTCGGACCTCACCGAAAAAGACGAAATGTTGGATATTTCGGTGAAATTTCACCGAAATTTTTTTCCTAGCTTGGTGTCAGTACGTGGCTCCGCGGCTCCGTCGGTCTTCTCGGTGGTAGCGAGTTTCTGACCATTAAATTGGAGCGCCGGTTCCATACTGCACGTCGTAGCCCGATGGGTCGACCGTGGAGGTGGCGGCGAGCTTCTGCGGCACCTCCCCGTCCCAAAGGAGCTATACGTCATGTTCGTGCTGCACGCGGATGATCGCCTCCGTCCTTCTGGACGTCTCCTTCGGGCTGCGCCTTTCGGGCGCTAGCACGACGTCGATTGTCTGGCTAGCACCTGTCGGGGCGCACGTTTGGCGGCGTGGCACATGTCGTGTTGATGTTGCTGGGTTGTGGCTGTAGCATTGACGAGCGTCGGCCGCAAGCTGCCACGATGAACCCGTTGTGTTGTGAGCGTGGTGTCGAGACGCGTTAGCTCTTGTGGGAGCACGTGGTATCAATAACAGCTCATGTAGTTTCGAGAGTTTTTGCTGCAGGTTCCGCGCGAGCCGCCGGTGGCGAGCCTCGGTAATGTCTTGGTTGGCCAGGACTACTTGCCGCCCGTCGTTGCTTATGAGTTTGTGATAAACCTCAGTGGCGAGTTCCGGCGCCGTTCTCCGCATCCTTCACATCACAATGGTGATGGTACCAAGTCGCCGTGACTGTCTGTCGGAGCGGGTCTTTGTGGCCGGATGCTTCCGGCTGTTGGTATACAGCTTCGACGGACACTTGCAGGGGGTGTCCGGGGTGTTGTTTCGTTCAGGGCGACCTTCGGCAACATGGTGTTGCAGCCTGGCGGCGATGGTGTCGAGGTGATAGGATCTTTCATGCCCGTTCGCCGTAGCCTCCGTCTTCCTCCCGGAAGGCTACGCCGGGCAGAGCAGCGCCTGTCTTGGATGGCGACCGGCCGATGTCGACGGTTGGGTCGGAGCCTCTGATATGTGTGTCCTCCCGGCCGTAGTTGCCATCGGGGAAGCTTGATGACGTCAAGTTGATGTCATGGTGATGTCGTCTCATCTTTGAGGCTGATACGGTAGCTACGTACGGCTACTATTCGGGCTTGTTCGTGTATTTTCGTTTCGCACTCTCCCGCGGCGTGTTATACTGCGGGCGTGTCGTTGGGGCGTAGTGGCGGCGTCGGGGCCAGCAGGCCGGGACCACTTGCCGTCTTCAGTGGCTGACGTGGCTGCAGCGAGCCTCTGTGCCGATTCCGGCGGTGAGTTCCGGCGTCGATCTTCGCGTTCTTCACACCACTCCAGTGATAGTGTTGGGGCGTCGAATCCCGCCCAAGTCTTCTCTGCGTAGGGTAGTGTCGACAAGTGTTCGACGCCGGGTTTCAGTGTGCGCCGATGGGAAGCTTCCAACCTAGCTACGACGAGTGCCGTGGTGAGGATGCTTCGATAACTTCCAATCCTTGGCCGTGTTTCCCAGAGCAGCGCCTGAGTTGTCGTAAGCGCCGGGGCAGCCTCCCGTGGCAGCTTGTCGCCATGGCGCCGAGGCTTCTTCCAGCGTGCTTTGTGTGGTCGTGGACCCTTCGTCACGAGAGCGCGGCGTGCTTGAAGCAGCATCTGCGACCCAACGCATGCGCTGCTGGTGGCGTCGATGTCGGGTTCCCGCGGGGGTGGAGTCCGGCGTCGAAACATCAGCCGCGTTGTTGCTGCGGCGGTTCTCATCGCGAGCTTGGACGCCATTGCGGCAGCCTTGGGCAGTGCCGTCGTCCGATCAAGGTGACCAAGGTGTAGACGTCACAGAGGGAACCGGCGTTGAGCTTCCTGGTCGACGTCCGGACACAGAAATCGTGTCGACGTTCGGGCGCACAAACCGATCTCATCCACTTGCGACGAGGGGCTGTCTTGCTTTCGCCGTAATTTAATGGGTTTTGTTTCGGCCTTTCAGCCTTGGAGTTGACCTTCGAGGGTGAACTTGGAGCTAGCTAGCTTCGGGCTGCCCTCCGGCCCGATCAGAGTTTTTCGGGAGTCGTTGTCCAACTTGTCCGGGAGGCTTTTTCCGAGACGAGCTGACCTTCGGCGATAAGCTCGAAGCTTCGGGCTGTCCTCCGGCCTGCCTCGGGATTGCTTCTCGGGGTGGGCCGCCTTCCGGGATTCTTCCTCCGGAGCGACCTCCGTGTGGGTGGGCCTGGATGGGTCGAGCTGTGCTTCGGGTCATGTTCTTTCGGCTGGACTTCCATCCGGTGGCGATGTGGCGAGGCGATACGTCAACATGAGTTTCGACGTTGCTTTGCCGTTTCTGCTGTTCGACGATGTCCGGAGTGGTCTTCGTCGCTCATATGGAGAGGTTTCGCGTTGCCGCAGTTGGCGTTGCTGGCGAGCACGTATGGCGGGTTGCCACACCGGCTGCTCGACTTCTTCCGCCATGGCGTGCTGCTTCGCTTTCCCTCGCTTGGCCTCGCCGTGCCACCGGTGGCCGACGACCACCGGGCATACGTGGTGGCTTTAGCTTCCAGGCACTCCCGCCATCGGCGGGCGCCGCTGCGGTGCATCCGCATCCGCCTGCGCCACTCGCCGTCAAGGCGCTGCTTCTCGCCGTCCGGTACGCCGACCTCTGGCGCGACGTCGCGTCCACGTGCCTCGTCGTGTGCGTCGTCTGTCTCGGCGTGCTCGAGGCGCGGCACCGAGGCCGGGAGCTGGGCGTCTGAACGTGGCCCGGCGGCTTCGTTTCAGGCCTCGACGCAGGTGGGCGTTATTATCCGCCCCGGAATGTCTTTTGGGCTGGTCGCTTCGGCGGTGCCTCCGCAATTGCTTTCTCCGTAGTGGGTTTCGGCAACAGCATTCCGCTGTTTGGGTTCCGAAGGTGTGCTTCGGGTTGTTCCCAAAGGTATCCTTCGGAGCTTTCGGTGATCGCGGCTGCGCTTCTGCTGCTTGGCGAGCCTCGATGATGCCTCTTTTGCTCACAGTGACGAAGAGCGTTGCTGCAGATGGGACTGGCAGCACGCTTCGGCGTGGAAAAACGTGGGTGATCATCACCCCGTTTATCCAAATCCAACCTCATCTGAGCGAGACGGCAAGGTGCCGTCGTGCCTCCCCAGTAGCTTACTGCGCACATGGTTAGCACAACACACAGATACAAGTCCAAATGGACACATGCGGCCGGATTGATTAAGCACGAGCTAGATGTTATAGCAGGTATTAGAGCAAGAGAAATTAAGCTACTCATCCGTGTGCCATACGCGTACGCTGAGTGCCAATGCTGCTTATGTCTAAGCAAGCCATGCATGAACGTAATTATGCGCTGTATAAAATATACAGACAAGCGTGTATTAACAAACGGTATACACGTGCCTCCAACATTCTTTCGGCCGAGAGATAGCTAGCATAGTAATTAAGAAGTGCATGACAAGTCTGCCGTTTGCAAGCTGAATCGAGCGCGTAGACATACGCGGACTAGCGTCAAACATTATCTGTACGGAGAATTAAGCACGTACGGCAAAGATTCATGCGTGCAAACTAAAGCGCATGTGTCATGTGCTTGACAGATGCTAAAAACATGCATAAGACGAGCATCAGTTTACCGATTGTAGCTAAGCAAGCAAGGCTGCAGTGCACAACAATTCTGTCGGGTGCAAACTTGAACCAGCGCATTGATGCGCGCGTACTATTAACATACGTGTTGATTGCACGGAACAGGCATGGCAGAGGTTCATGCAAATTAACTAGCTACGAGCACTCGACTAGGTGCTAACAACTGAATACTTGTGCGTGACGATACAAGCAAATTAGCAGTATATATTGAGATTATCATTGCGTAAATAGACAAACGCTGTCGAAAGGCTACTGCCGGTGCAGAAGTAAACGCACACGGGCGTATGTGCGGGCTAGCTGGGCTGCAGGCAATTAAATAAAGCAACGCTGCAAAGCATGTCAACAACAAAGCAACAGCGGCGTGGTAGCGCTGGCAACATTCGTCGCCGAAACAACGCGACGCGAGCTCGAGGGCTCGACAGCAAGTATTTTTGCAGAAATTAAAGGCTAGTTTGATTTCACCTGGGAGGCTGGGATAGGCTTCGGCCCAGGAGTCGGTCGATGGTCTGGAGACCGGGGGTAAGGTGTGCGGGCCTTCGGGACTGGACCGGATTCGCCTGGCCTGACGTCGATGTGGTGGGGTGTTGGCGGGTACTTCTTCCGGGACGTGGGCCACCCTTCGAGCTGGACCTCCGGGGACATGGCCTCCGGGTATTTCTTCCAGGACGTGGGCCGCCCTTCGAGCTGGACCTCCGGGGACATGGTCTCCGGGTATTTCTTCCAGGACGTGGGCCGACCTACGGGTACTACTTCCGGGACGGGGGCCGAGGCTTCGGCCTGCGAACCTTCGGGCAAGGGACGCCCTTCTGGGCCGCGAGCGCCGGCCTCGGGATGAGCCGGCTTCGGGGGCCATCCTTCGGAAGGAGGCTTCAGGCCACTGTCCTGACGTCGCTGATGACTCCGAAGGTAGGCCGAAGGTCACCTTTGGTCTCTACTTTTTTTTTTCACTCTAATGTACGAGGCTTTTTTTACCGATCCCCACGGATGGCGCCAACTGTTGTGGTTACAAGGCCACAATAGTGGTCCTTCTACCACAAGTGAGGGACCCCTTTTTTCACTCTAATGTACGAGGCTTTTTTTACCGATCCCCACGGATGGCGCCAACTGTTGTGGTTACAAGGCCACAATAGTAGAAGGGGGTCCTCCAAGGGTCTACCACAAGTGAGGGACCCCTAGGAAGGACTATAAAGGGATGGTACACTAGCACAATGAGAGAGAGTGAGAATGAGGCAACCTGCCTTGGGACCTCTTGGGGCCTTATATTTATAGGAAGGGGAGAAGAGGGGGATCCCTCTTCTACCCTTGGTGGGATACAAGTATTACATGATTGCCCTTGGGCTTACATATTGGGCTTAAAGTACACACAGGCTGAATCTAAGGTTGTTGAGCTCATGAGGAGGAGGGGTGCATACATGATGCCTTCCCCAACACTACTGTCCAACTAATGAGGACTGGTGTAACTACCAAATTGATACATGATCGAGTTCGTCAAGTATAAGAGCTTCTCCTAAAATTATATGATATACTCTGATATCTTTTTTTTCGAGGAATATACTCTGATATCTAAGAAAATTTTCTCTTCGCAAAGGGAGGTGGACTATATTAAAGATGATTGTAGTACATCCCCAATTACATGAATAAATCTTGAAAGTAATTAAAGTATAGCAAAAACGATTAACTATAGGCCCTTTAATTTCTAGCATTGTCAACAATAATGAACATCACCACACAACATACAATCATCATGTTGGAATCTTCAAGCAATCCTAAACTTTAGACTCGTCGCAACATCCAACATATTTGGAAGTTGAAGCACATGAATCTCAAGTTTAGCACCACCTGCTAAGTAATTGCATTGCTTCATCATGCCAAATTAATTACTTTCATGCGGTTTGAAGAGTCATCATTGACGATGCATTTGATTTTGTATGTTGTACTCCGGCGTGCTTTGGATAGGCTTTAATTTCTCCAATGGGGCACGGCGTTAGGGTCGAGGCGAGGCTTCAGCAACATCAAACATCTATGCGATGGACTACAAGTATGCCTTGTGGGGGTTGACGACGGTAGTTGATCTTGAGGTGGTGCACCGTTATGACCTCGGTGGAGAAGGGGCCAAAGAGATGTGCTGTTTCGGAAGGGGACGTTGTCCAGCACATAGGGGAGCTGAGGGCAAGCAAGCGGCTGTCCTAGCTCGTTGAAGACAGAGGACGGAGAGAGCGCAGCGATGAAGCGAAGTCGAACGGTGATGGCGGCTCGGACTAGCCCATCATACTCTGGTATGAGTCCGGCGGTGGCGATTAGAGTCGGGACAGTGGCGACGACCGGCAATAGCTGTGACCCAAGAGCACATATCGAGGGGCAGATCTGGTGAGTAGGGGATGAAAATGAATCGAAGCAGAGCAGATAAGACCTTCCTACATCTTAACCCACTTTTCTTTATCGGATTCGGAGCAGAGCGCATAATATGCGAATATGGGTATGAATACAGATTTTTTCGATGTCAAAAATGGGACGGATTCAGGCCAGAAGCCGGACTTCAAATGTTGAATATAATGTTTATCCATAGAGAATTATATGTTCACAATTCAAAACATATAGAATAACTAGGAGCAACCAGCCAAAAAAATCACACGACATCCAAAATACAAGTTCCAGTTCAAAAAATCAAGTAAGCACATAATACAAAATAAAAGTTCTCAAGCAAACTCTTCCAATTTTTATTTATTCTTCGCTCCAGTTTTGCCATTACGCAATAGTGAAGCCTCATCATAACTAGACATTTGTTTTCTTACAATATTGTTAATTATTATGCATTTCATGAATATCTAGAAACATATTTGCATATGTGTTTGTTGGGCTGTCAGTCTTATTTTGAGCTTCCGATATCCGTTTTAATATATCGGATAATTCATATTCATCAGATTTTGCTAATCTGATACATTCGGAAGCAATCGGATACGGATCGGATTGGATCCGCTAGGCTATCTAAAACGCTGCCTCAAATCCTCAAATATCAGATTGGACTGTGTACCTAACAATTAGCTAAATTTCGATCCAATCTCAATCAGATTTTCAACCAATCTTACAGTGACACGTAGGTTTTAAGTTAGTAGAAGAAGGGATTGTTTCTCAATGCTTTTCCAGCCAAGTTTGTTTGTCCTCCAAAAGCTGACTAAAATTTTTGGGGAATACGCTCAATTTTTGTTTGTGCATGTTGTGTCAAAACGAAAAAAAAAACCTTGATTGAAAAATGAAACAAAAACAATCAGATTTTAAAACAGCCAACAAAAATAAAATAAAATAAAACCCCAAAAAATACAACATATTACAAATTACAGAGAACAACACAAGATTACAATGACCACATGTCGGAGCAGGCTGGCAAAACAATATGGGCTGAATCTGGAAAAACTTAGCAAAAGTAAAGCAAAACGTGGAAACGAACGGCCCAACAAGGAAACAGCAGCCTCTGGCGCACCAATCACTAAGCAAAATCGCACGGTCAAAAATTTAACTGAGAAACCAAAATAAAATAGCTAGAAGATATATAGAAGTCCCGAAATCAGATTCTAATAGAATCAGATTGGATAATTATCCACACACTTTCACCCTTACCGGTGAGGCTTCAGCTAGATTTGGAGCCCATCTCCGTAGATCGGCCGGTACCTGTGGGCTGAATTCCCAGCCTCTCTCTTCTTTTTATTTCACATTTTTCCCCATGGAAGGTAAATCGCTAATGCTTGCGGAGTGATTATGAGAGAATCGATTGGCAGCTAGTACTTAGCAACTGCGGTTGGACAGGGACGTCGTCTGGATCGTTCCATCCATCTTTACTTGCTGGGCAACTACCCTTGCCCATACGAAGCGACAGTAGCTTCCAACGCAAACGGTGTCCTGATCGATCCGTCTGAAAATCCTCCTATCACTCTCATCACTAACGAGAGGTAGAGTCACTCATCAACTATATATCTCCATGTCTCCTAGCAGCAGGTACATCCATCTATTATGAATCTATCTATCTAGACATCGATCCATGGTCCTAGCTCCATCATCATGTGCATGTTTTATTGCTTACCATACCGTACCACGCATATCTCCACATATGCGTTTAGTTAGTTCCTTAGGTGAGATGAACTAATTTCCTTCATTATAATCCTTGCTTGGATTCCAGCATGCCATGGACGCCGCCCTTGCTTGATAGGTGATCCCATGCATCCGCTCGATTATTATACACGCATGATGGCCCAGCTCCAGAACAATCCCACCAATAGAAGAAGAAGCTGAATAAGAAGAGGAAGAAGCAGCAGCAGCAGCATGAAGAAGCACGCACGCAGCTTGCTCCGTGGACTGTTGCAAGCTTGAACGATCGATCATGGCTTTCAAAGGTATATATGCATCAGTATCGCTTGTTTGATATGCGTGTGTTCGATTTAAAGATAGAGATGACCGCCAGTGCTTCTACCTAGCTTCAATTATATGCATTCGGTCTCCAGTTTCTGCTACATCACGCGTATAATCACTCGTTGCTGCATGATATGGCTCCTGGAAAACAATTTTACTGGTGGAAGACTTGAGTTGTTCTCTGCATTTCAGGGTGTTAGTGGAGTGGTCATCTTCAGAGATTCAGATGCCCTCCCCCCTTTCTGTAACGATAGATGCAGACGGCTGCCTGCCTGTCCATTCCATAGACGATAGAGCAGCCAGAAGGGGTGCAAGTTCTGCCTTATCCGATCTGATAGGCTCGTGCCTGCCGTCTCGCTCGCATTGGCTGCCCCTGCCTCTCACCGATCGACGTCTCTTTCCAATATAAGTCCTCCTAATATATTTTCATTTTTTTTTACAGTTAGTAGCTAGATACATTTAGTCAGATCACACACACACACACACACACACACACACAGCGAGAGAGAGAGAGATTTGCGACTTGCAACACGCAGTTACTATCTGACCATTATGACACACGCAAAATATACACTCAGAAACACAGAAAATAAATTTCTTAATATTACTAGTGTTGGTAATTGTAGAAGTGCATCTACTTATGATAAAGAGAGAGCATCTGAACTGAATCCCAAGTATCATATCCATGTAGCACTTTTAAAAAGATGATTAAAAGCAGACAGAAAAAAGGAGAATCGAATACCATGGCTCTTTTGCCATGTGTCATATGTATCCACAGCTTCATATGCTAGCTGGCCGCATTGGTCCTAGCAAGTACTTTTATTTTCTTTTTTGAGAAAAGTTACTTTAGATCAAAAAAAATATATTTATATATATATCCATAAATACTTAAAAATCAAATATAAATTGATATTTGATTAAGGAATTAATTGCCAATATGTTTAATTTTGAGCCACAAGCATCATTAAGTTGATTGAAGGGGAGGAAGGGAGATACACTATATATTTGGACAAGACCTAGAGAATTATTCAGTGCAAACTACCCAGATGGAACCGTGAAAAATCTAGAAAAAAACATGTGTAGAAGTTTTGAAAAAGACCAAAGAAAAATAACAAAATGCATGGGGGCTCCCCTGCTGTTCGGTTCAAAAAAAAAAACAAATGCATGGGGCTGTGCAAAATTCACACACCAAATTTCAAATTCAAACTTGGTTTCATTTGAAACATAAAAAATAAGAAATCGATGATGACAAAAACATTGCACACATGCATAATTCTCCCTCTTTCTTCATGATCGGACTTGGTCACCTTTATTTACGAATCCACGGAAGGATGTTCCCAGATGTCGGTGCGTTGCGTGGATAAACAAAGCTTGTCTCCTGAAGAATCCAAGAAATAGAGTATAGTACGTGTTCATTCCGAGATGATGACTCCATGAGAGCGTGCCCAAAGGCAACGATGGCTGCTGACTCTTGTGGAGTGCTTTTTCCGGTGGGCAGAGGTGTGTCAGTCTCTGTGAGCACCTAAGCGCTATCGCTTCCTCAAGCGCTACTGACCCTCTCTCTCCTCTCTTTTCTCAATAAACAAACATATCTGCTGGCTCTAGCGATGGCCGTTGGGGACGCTCTGAGATGAATGAATGGTGTTCCGCAGGTCTTCCGCGCGACTCTCGCGGGTCCCTCGAGGTCTTCGATCCCTCCTCTGCTTCTGCTTCTTCTTCCTTCCCCCGCCATCATCATCATCCCAAGGCGGACGAGGATGCCGTGGGCAGGGCCACGCAGAGGGCCGCCGAGTGGGGCCTCGTGCTCCACACCGACGAGCACACCGACCGTCCCCAGGGCGTCGCCGCCCGCAGCAGCGGCAGCTCCTTGGAGCACACCACCGGCGGCGCCGGTGTCCCCCGCGTGTCGGAGGAGCTCCGCGCCGCGCTGTCGGCATTCCAGCAGACGTTCGTGGTGTCGGACGCCACCCGCCCGGACCACCCCATCCTCTATGCCAGCGCCGGCTTCTTCAACATGACCGGCTACTCCCCCAAGGAGGTCGTCGGAAAAAACTGGTTCGCTACCCATCCATTCTCTGCTCATTTCACTGCCAGTCACTAGTAGTACTAGTACTTGATAGATAAAGTGCAATGCCACACCTCCAACCAATTGTATTTGATTTCGTTTCCAAACTAAATGCATAAATCTTTCTCTTCTAGCCGCTTCCTTCAAGGCTCTGGGACGGACCAAGCAGAGATTGCAAAGATCAGGCAGGCTCTCGCTGCTGGATCCAACTATTGTGGCCGTGTTCTCAACTACAAGAAGGACGGCACACCATTCTGGAACCTCCTAACCATTGCCCCCATCAAGGATGAGGATGGCAGGATCCTCAAGTTCATCGGGTCAGCTTAATTTCTCATCGTAATGCACGTGCTTCTAACATATCCCTATATTAACTTGATCTTTCAAAACCATCTCTTGTGTTGCTGCCCCTGCAGGATGCAAGTGGAAGTGAGTAAATACATCGAAGGGAACAAGGACACAGTTGTTCGTCCAAATGGATTGCCAGAATCACTGATCAAATATGATGGTACTAGTTCTAGTTTAGCTTATGCTTCACAAAGGTTTAAAGTATGAATACTACGGATTTTCAGAAAGTTAGTTTCAAAATAAAATTAACAATATTTATTGCAGCAAGACAGAAGGATCAGGCTCGTAGTTCAGTGTCTGAACTTGTGCTGGCTCTGAAGAATCCACGCTCATTGTCAGAATCAGTAAATAGCACCTTTCAGAGAAAATCTCAAGAATCATTAGGCATGTCTTCAAAAGAAGTTCCTGGGAAGAGAAGCTCTGAAAGTGGATCTCGTCGTAACTCTCGCACAGGAATGAGAAGCTCATTGCAGAAAATCAGCGAAGCACCCGAAGGAGGGAGTAAAACTAGAAAATCTGGTTTACGTTCATTTATTGGGTGAGTAATGTTCATACAAGCCAAAAATGATACACTTTCTTCAATCTTCTTTCTGAATCCCTGTCCTTCGTTTTATCTGGCGACATTTAATTCTTATATGCAGTTTTCTCGGTATGAGCCGTGGAAATGTGGAGAAGAACATGCTGAAACCAAGAGATGAAGATCCACTAGTTGACAGTGATGATGAAAGGCCTGAGAGCTTTGATGATGAGCTCAGGAGAAAGAAATGAGGAGGGGTATAGACTTGGCAACAACACTTGAACGTATTGAGAAGAATTTTGTTATCACTGATCCAAGATTACCGGATAATCCGATTGTAAGACAACTGTGATTTTTCCTGCTTCTGATGCCGCTGTTGTTTTAATTGATAGATAGTATTTTTCTTTTATGAACTGTGTTCATTCTATGGTCAATGTTTCAGATATTTGCATCGGATAGCTTTCTGCAGTTGACAGAATATAGCCGGGAAGAAATATTAGGAAGAAACTGCAGGTAAATGCTTCTTCTTGATTACACAATTTGAGTAAATGCTTCTTCTTGATTACACAATTTGATTGCCTGGGTCATCATTTTTCAGCTACTGGTGAACTAGCTATTATAAGGGAGGAGACCAGTATGCAAACATCTTCAAACTGCACCTTTGTTGTTTTGGACTGCTGTAAGCAGGAGTTTTGTGTAACTGGCTAATGCTTCACTTTCCCTTACTTGCTGGTTTCTTCAAGGACCTGAAACTGACCGTGAGACAGTAAAGCGAATAAGAGATGCCATAGATAACCAAACAGAGGTCACCGTTCAGCTCATAAATTATACTAAGAGTGGTATGCTACTCTTCACATGCTTGCATATTCTTGTAAGATGTCTGTCCATAATTTGTTCCACAAACTTCTTGAACCTACTAATTGCAGATGATAATGTTTACATATCTTTTTTTTCCATGTTCATGAATTCATCAAAAATTTACTTTTTGGTTTTTATCACTTGAATAGGTAAAAAGTTCTGGAACCTCTTTCACTTGCAACCGATGCGTGATCAGAAGGTATTATAGTAAGGGGCATAAGAAATGTTTTCTTTCGAATATTTAGTTTGCAAACGTTTCGCGTTAAATCTGAGGTGCATCAAATTTTGACTGTGGATCAGGGTGATGTTCAGTACTTCATCGGGGTTCAGTTAGATGGAACTGAGCGTGTCCCAGATACTGCCGCAAAAGATGGTGCCATGCTGGTTTGTAGCTACTTCTGACTTTTGTATCTGCTCATGCTATCACAAACATCCTCAATAGAAACACAAGGGATGAAAAAGAATGCCAAATATATCAGTACTAGCTACTGCAGTGTAGTGCTAATGCCCGCAATTTACTATGGTTTAGCGTCTAGTAATTTAGCAAAAGAGTGTCTCTCTTAACCCTGGTTGTCAATGCTATGAATAGTAGAATTGCATTACATATGACATACTCATATTGTAAATTTCAACTTATTTCGTGTTATTCTCTCATTTTGCTTATGTTCTGATGACTTGCTCCATTAATGGGCTTGTTTTTTGCATTCGTTCTGTATAAACTATTTTGAGTACTAAATGGTACCTTAGTTTATGAACTTCCCCTATCCGAAATCATATCTTATTTAAACGCAAACCTGAATTGTTCATCTACCAGGTTAAGAAAACTGCAGACAATATTGACGAGGCTGCAAAGGAACTTCCCGATGCCAATTTGGTTAGACTAAAGGATAACTCATTTAGTTCATGAAATAAGTATGTGTGGGCACTTCTAACAGAAATGTCATATTCAGAGACTGGAGGATCTATGGGCTAATCACTCAAAATTAGTCTTGCCAAAGCCACATATGAAAGACACTGCGCCATGGAGAGCCATCCAAAAGGTATGATGTGCGTATGTTACCAATGGCTTCTTGCATGCCATTTTTCAGGCTACTTGATGAA
The DNA here is from genome assembly GCA_012490785.1 of Eragrostis nindensis. NCBI lineage: Eukaryota > Viridiplantae > Streptophyta > Magnoliopsida > Poales > Poaceae > Eragrostis > Eragrostis nindensis. The sequence goes on along the minus strand of JAAXCT010000769.1, from coordinate 19,604 downwards.
ACGGGCACCATCCAGAAAACACTTGAGAGTTTCTGAGTTCTGACATCAATTCTTCTATATAATACAGTAGTCTTTGCAAAATACTGGCTATATATGTGCTTAATTGCTCATCATTGGAGATGAGCACATTACATATGGCATTCTCTTTAACCTCTCAGAAGATTAATCTATTTTTTTCTAGCAGGTTCTTGGGAGTGGTGAAAGCATTGATTTGAAACATTTCAGGCCAGTAAAACCTTTAGGGTCTGGTGACACTGGCAGGTAAGCCATACTACATTGCTAATCGACTCCTGTCAAATTGCCATTTTGTGTGCAACTTCACAAAGTACCATGTGCATTGTTGTTGAAATTGTAGCGTGCACTTGGTGGAGTTACTCGGCACAGGCGAATACTTTGCTATGAAAGCCATGGATAAAAGTGTCATGCTTAACCGCAACAAGGTTTTAGTAACAAATTTCTAACAAACGAAAACCATTTGCTTCTATCTTTGATTGTTGCTTTATTTCCCCTGACATTCTAATGCCTTTAGGTCCATAGAGCTACTGCTGAACGTCAAATCCTTGATATAATGGATCACCCATTCCTTCCGACATTATATGCATCATTTCAGGTATGTTATGTATATAAAGGCTAGTGTATATCACTTAAAGATGATGCTCAACTTGTTATGTGTAATCTTCTTGTTTTTATTCTGCTCATGCGAAAGGTATTCTTATTTACACCATCTGAAACAACCACATATATGTTGCAGACAAAGACACATATATGTCTAATTACTGATTACTGCTCTGGTGGGGAGCTCTTTTTGCTCCTTGATAGGCAACCTACAAAAGTTCTAAAAGAAGATGCAGTCAGGTGATTGTTGATTGAGCTGTTTCTTTTTCTTAGGTTTGATGGGATTATGTGCACTAAGTCATTGCTCCATGAAATAAATATCATCATATTTTTTGTGTGTATTTTGGTGGGATTGTTGATTGAGCTGTTTCGTTTCCTAGGTTAGGGATTTGAGTAGTATTCAGTAAGATCTGTTGCTCAGAGACATGATTTGAGTAGTACAACCTAATTGCTGTAGATGGAGACAGGAAGCAGTGTTTAATAAAATTTTCATGATTGGTGCAGATTCTATGCTGCAGAAGTGGTAATTGCACTTGAATACCTGCATTGCCAAGGTAGTCCTATTCACCTTACTGCTTAGTTGTTGTAAACCTTCCATTCTCTCTCATCCATGGTCGAATATGGCATACCTATGAGCACTGATGAATATTCAATTACCAAAATTGCATCTGCTTAATGAAATGGCACGCGGCTCTCCTGCATTGTTGGAGAAAAAAAATGCTTGTCTTGTTCAGCCAGTACTTATTATTGTTCATCTTTCAAATGTACCTTTTGATTTTCAGTGAAGTTTTAAACATTCAAAAGTGTTGGTAGGCTTCCTTAGTTGACCAAAAAAAAGTCCTAGACATTTGCTAGTCACATTTTATTGTAACTGTTGAGATTCTTTATTGCTTCAAAGGGTAAATTTTTCTCTTCTTCTTCAGGTATAATCTATCGAGATTTGAAGCCGGAGAATATTTTACTTCGCAGAGATGGGCACATTTCCCTGACAGACTTTGATTTGTCTTGCTTGACATCTTGCAGACCACAGGTGGTTAAATTAAACAGTTATTATTTAATTCCTTGTAACCATTTCGTAAGTCATCCCAGGTTTTCTGTGTTTTAATCATTAATTTGAGGCAGAGAAGACTGTTTGCTTGAAATCAATTTTATTTCAAAGAGAGAAGAGATTGATTGAGAGATTTTATCTGTCGATACTACTCATCAGCTGTGGTATTGAGCATGAAAATATCTCGAGACACCTGTGTCCTGATTTTGTTGGTAATATATTAATAGCATGATACAAATCTTCCGTGATAGGACATAGCAGCCACATATCACTTCTTGCGTGTTGTGATAGTTAGATGAATGCATGATGCCAATCTTCTGTTGTTTGATAGGTATTTCTTCCAGAAGATACTGATAAAAAGAAGAGAAGGAAAAACAGGAGTTGTCCCATATTTTTCGCAGAACCGATGCGAGCATCAAATTCGTTTGTTGGTACGGAGGAGTACATTGCGCCTGTATGTTTGTTCTCCCAGTTATGTTATTCTACTATATTTATGTTTTCCTAACATTTTTATTTCTTCTCTGCTTGATATATGGTCCGTTGTGGGACATCTTTCTGTTGTAGGAAATTATTACTGGAGCAGGACATACAAGTGCTGTTGATTGGTGGGCTCTAGGTATCTCTCTATCTCTGTGTCTCTTCTACTATCATAACCTGACTGATTCCACGTGTTTCATGAGCATAATATATGTTTGTCTGTTGGTTCAGGAATTCTTCTGTATGAGATGCTATATGGTTACACGCCCTTTAGAGGGAAAACGAGACAACGGACTTTTGCAAATATTCTACACAAGGATATCAGATTTCCTGCGAGTATTCCGGTAATCATATTGAGCATTTGGTCTTATCAAATAACTGATTTCCTGTTGTCGGTAAAGAAGGAAATGTGTGTATGAATCGTGTTAATGCATGAATGAATGAATTTAACAACCCATGCAGGTGAGCCTAGCAGGGAGGCAGCTGATATACCGGTTGTTGCACCGGGACCCTGCAAACAGGCTGGGCTCCTACGAGGGAGCTAACGAGATCAAACAACACCCCTTCTTCCATGGAATCAACTGGGCTCTTGTTCGCGCCACGGTACATACTATATGCCTCAAGTTAGCGAGCTTGATGATTATCAGTTAATTAACTATGCAGTTCCGCACTACCTCCGGATTTGTATTGTTGACGGCCAGACAACAGTGATATGCTGAATTTGAACTAAGTGTGTTGTCCGGACGTGAAAAGGAAAATAAAATGTGGGAGTATTATTTCAGTAGTAAGTGTGAGAAATTTCTGAAGTATTTACGACGTGCGAATTGAATGGACTGCAGGCTCCGCCAAAGCTGGAGGTTCCCCTGTTTTGCTCGGATGGCAGCGGCATGGGAGATGATCCTAATGCTCGTCACACAGATACGGTGGATATGTTCTGAACATGAATATGGTCTCCTTTTGATGGGCGACCCGTTCAGGAATTTTAATAATCTCAATAAATGTCATATATATGCATGCATATATTTTTTTCAAATGACCATAGATGTCCATGCATAAATATAGAGAGACGATTGTAAGTAATAAATCTTGACGAAAGATGATCCAGTTTGCATGTTGACGAAGGCGGTCTATCCTTAACAATATATGCTGCTGTCATGGACAATTTGTTTTGTCATGTTGTCCAGTTTGCATCTTCGAAACAATTTGTTTCTTTTTTTTTTAGCCAAAAACAATTTGTTTCTTGGTCGGAACACGTCAACAGCGCGGGCGCTGTGGGGCGGGCGGGGCCGCTTTGTGGGCCGCCGAGATGGAGGCGCGCGGGCCCCGGAGTAATATCCACATGTCCACAATTCCGAACTGTCCAGAACAGAATTGTTGGGCTTGGAATGTCCCATCTGTCTGGGCCGTACGGCCGGCCCATCATATTATGTTCTGGTCGTCTTCATTCTGTTATGACACGGATTCCTATTATGACACGGATTCCTATTGGACTAGGAAAGAAAGTTCCAGGAGAACCTATCCAACTCTAAGTCCAAGGTGTGGGCAATTTACCAAAGGACTCTTACTCCTAGTAGGAAAAGAGAGCCCCTCACCCGAGTATAAATAGTGGAGTACCCCAAGCATTGTAATCACAAGTTGTACAAGTTTATTCTGAATAATAAAGAGAAGGCTCCACCCTACATTGTGTCTTGCCTCTTGTCTACTTTTACTAGTTGTTTCCCACCGCCGACAGCGTGTTACAACACGTTATCAGCACGCTCTACGGAGCTAGTAGAGGAGAAGTCGAAGAAGTCGCCGCCACCAGGAGGAGTCGGCGAGTTGCTCAACTCGCCGCCTCGGGATTCGTGCCGCCTCGGGAAGCGTGTCGACCTCGGGAATCGATCCGCCTCGATTTCCGTGCTCGGCGACATCGACGTCCGCGCCAACATGAAGCTGTTGACAGGAACGACTACGAAGTCCTGAAGATCGCCGTGTGTACGCCCTACGCGGTTAGGTCTTTGGTTCTATCCTACGCGATAGTGACCAGTGGATGGTATACACGTGCTTGAAGCATCTCGAATTTTAAAGGTAATCTAGCAGATCTACTCGATGTGCATGATCGCGTTGACTCGCTGCAGTCACGGATCTAGAACCCCTTGCATATGGCCCTGGTTTTTCTAAACCAGGTTTTTTGTTTCCCTACACCTAGCGTTAGGGATCATCATCGTTTTGCATTACATCACAGTTTGGTGGAGCTGGTAGCCACCACCGCCGCCGGCGACAGCACCGCCGACGGCCTCATGCACAAATCTGTGGCTCGCAGGCCACACACATGCATCCAACAACGAGACACACAGGGAGGGGGAAGCTGAACCTAACCCTAACCCTCACCCTAGCCGGCGAGATGCATCTCGCCGGAACCCTAACCGCCGACTCGAAGGTCGTGGAACGGTTCGCACACATGGGCCCGCATGTCCTGGTGCCTCCTAACCCTAACCCTAGCTCGCCGGCGATGAGCTCGGAGCTCGCCGCCGACCAATGCCGGCCGCAAGCCAGTGACCGAGCCACGCACGGCTCGCGGGACCGAGCCGAAGCTCGGCCCGAGCCGTGCGCCGCGCCGCGCACGAAGTCGCGCACCGAGCCCCGCATCGGCTCGGCTTGGCTCCATCGCGCGGGGCCCGCTGACCCTGCCTCCGCTCCTCCGCGCTGCCGCACGCCGGCGCCGACCCACCGCGAGCCCCGCACGAGCTCGCTGTGCCCGGATCTGAGGCCGAGGTCACCGGATCTGACCTCGGGCCACCAGATCTGGGGGGCCGGGACCCCTCCGCCGCATGGGGGGATCCGGGTCCTCGTCTTCCTCGCGCAGACGGCGGTGAGCCTCGAGCTCACACGCCGCCGTCCTCCCGCGTCGACGCGCCGGGCCCGCACGCTGCACGCCGACGCTCCGCCTCCGCGACCCCCGCATCGGGGCTACGCGCCGCCACCTCCCCGACGACAAGCTCCCGACGAGCTCGCCCGGGGAACCACCACACCGCGCCGCACGCGTGTAGCATCCCGCCTCAAATAATGAGGGGTTAGCTTAACAAGATCGAGATCGGGTGACACTTGACGACGCAAGAGTCCAAAAGTACACACATATGAGCATAAATAAAATAGAGTACAAATGAAAGTTAGTTATTACAATATTAGTTCACATTTGATACATAAAAGAGTTTAAAAAGCGTAGCGGAAGCGAATATACAACTCGATGATACCACCCTATGATGAAGCATATTCAGCCCGTAAACATGCTTCATTCTCCTCCAACCAAAGATTTCCTGCAACAAAATTTTAAAACAACAAACCCTGAGCAACTAATACTCAGCAAGTCTTACCCGTCAAATTGGCCTTCTAAGACCGACTTCTAATATGCAGGGGCCTGACCAAGGTGCTGAAATTTAATTGCAAAAATAGCACTAATACTTGATCCTTATTTTCAAGTTTTAGCCAAATTAAAAGGGTTCTTGCATAAAGATAAATATTAGCAACCTATACTAATACATACAAGGTTGCAAGCAATTATTTAAAGTACAAAACAGCAATATATCCATAAACATGTGCACCTCTTACTACGATGTGACACGGTGAACAAGCGGTACTCAATAACCGCGAGGGACGGCGATTCGAATCGATTTACACCTGCAGGGAAAACCCGAATAACACGACGTACGCACACTCGCAAGGAGTCACGCACGGCAACCTTTCACAAGATCCCATAAAGCCGGGCCGATTTCCCCTCTCCCGGACACACGTCCTCCACGCGATACCCACGCCGGAGCTATCCGTGGTTAGCCCGTGTGCCCTCCCACTAGCACATACCCATGAACCACCTTGTCTATCATCATCACTAAAAGAGAGGGGGTGCACCGTCCAACAATACAGTAATCGAGTTACGTCAGTTTACTAGTGCCCATATCACTAGCTTGCATCCGGTACGTTCAAACTTGCTCAACAGGGCCACAACGAATGGTCCTCAATCGACACAAACGGGGCTATGGCGAACAAGGACGAACCTTGCCACCTCAACCTACACATGAACTTCCCCGTTCGGTCTCAAATTCATCATCATAACATGTGAGAGCATAAAGTAAACCCGATCCCACTTAAACCGAGCGGTCTCCATACCACCCGATTTTTCTACCGAGGACTCGACATTAGGCATAGCAAATTCTACCGAGTGGCTGTACAACTCCAACCCATCCCATAGGTAAACATAGGGCAAATGCGTCTACGGTTCCATATAACTCCTAAAACGTAATGCACATTTCATGACTCGAATACATGTGACAAAAAGAAAACTTTACAAAATTAGGAGTGCACCGGGGCTTGCCTTGGGGTCTAATGGTCAGTACAAGCAACATGTTAGCAGCAGCATCGAGCTTCTCGGCTACGATCTCCACCTCCAACTTTCTGGCGTCGATTCCTAAATGAATGCAATGCAAAACAAGAAATAAGTGGAACGAACATACGAAGCTTCATTAAAGGGGTGAGTGCAAGGGCATAAGGATGGTGCTGGTGTGATGATCATGAGTTACTCAAAAAGATTTCACTACTTTTGTATGAAGTATTTTCGTAAATAAAGTTACAAGATTTCTAGGTTTTAAAAGAGCAAAACAATGATTTCATTTTGAAACTTCTTTAACATGGTTCTGGAAGGCCAATAATTTTTTTTGTATTTTTCAGAGTACAATACTACTAATTATAGTAACATATCCAAAAATTAGATTAAAAGCATGCATGAATAAAATAGCAAAAATGCAACAAGGAAAAGAATGGAAATGAAATTTCTGCTAAAATATGCAGAATTAAAATATTCCACTATGTGAGCAGTTGAGGAAAGCCATGAGATGCATGTACGCCAAAATTCAGAACTTTTGGATGAACATAAAAGCATATACGAATTTTATTTAGGTTTTCATTCTCTGAATTGTGTATAAAATGTACAGAGTAACATAATAAGTTTATTAGACATATGGTTAGATCTTGTCATAAGGATTCCAACGAAATTTGTTTCACATTTTTCGGGGCTATATACAATTATAGGTGATTTTTGAAAGTTTTCAGCAGAAAAGAAGACGTAAGTACAACTTGCTTCCCCTGCTTCCTACTGTAGCAGGCAAAAACAGCAGCTCCTCGTGGAGGCTTGGACGGCGGCAAGGAAAATCCCAACGAGCCGGACTGCGGAAAGACATTGGAGATGGGTTAGAGAGGAACGCGAGAGGCTTGGGGAGCATCACACGCGGTGGATCGAGAAGCTGCTCACCGGAGAGGAGGTATTATCCGGCGAGACGGCGGGGAGTCGAACGTTCGGTCCTGGAGAAGAACCTGGTCGATCTCACCAGTGGCTGCGACGAATGAGAAAGGAAGGGTCGGAGGAGCTTCAGAGCTCTCACGCGTAGCCGCCGACGGCGTGGCTCAGGCTCCCGTGGTCCACAGCGGCGGCACGGCGAGGATGAACTCGTGCTCGCCCATGGCGGACCGCGCACGGCGCAGCGACTTGGCGGGGCGTTCCGGTCGATGAAGTGGTCGTCAGCCCCGAAACGCGCGAGCACGAGCACCGCGAGATCAAGTCAGAGCTCGCCGTTGTACATGTCGTCGACGGGGAGGCGCGGAAGAGTGATCTCGTCGTGGAGGTGGCGTGGTCCGACGGCTCGGCGACGACGGCGGCGGGGGAATCAGCTTGTTCCAGAGAGTACGACTGCGGAGAGATGTGAAGGTCAGGCCAGGGAGTGCGCCATGGAGTTGGGGAGCCTTGTGTGCGAGGAATCGAAGGATAACTCACCGGAGACGACGAATTTGACGGCGAGGTCGGCGGCGTTCGCATACCGGCCAAGGGAAGAAACACGCGTCGATCTAGGCGATGTCATGACGGTTGGCGAAAAGGAGTGAAGAAGCAGCTTAAGCAGGTCCTTGTGCGCCTCCTTGCGACGTGGCTCAAGCCGCGGAGCAGCACAGCAGCGTAGCGGCGCTAGCTCGTGTCCGGCGGCAATGGTGGAGGCGCTGCGTGTGGGGGAAAAGAGAAGAAACAGGAGTGCAAAGACTTGACCAAGCTGTGCAGAAAAGGATGAGGAGGAGTTGGTGGCCTGCTGGCTTGGTGCTGTTGAGCGCGCACGCCGCGTCTGTGCGGCAGGCGGTGAAGCAGAGAGGAACAGAACAGAGAGAGACGATGACGAGTGGCCTCCGTTTTTCTTTTGATTTTTCAAATCCAAGCAAACGTGCTGATTTTAAAAGGCTCCAAACACAAGCTACCAATCTCAGAAAAATCTGAGAAAATGTATGTCAACTTTAGACTATCTCCAACAGCTACCCCATTTTGGGTTTTATGTTGAAAATGGGTCCTCAAATCAGAAAAACACATCTCCAACAGGCGACCCAAACATCGCACCTATTTTGCGAACCGCTCCCCCCGCGACCCAGCAATGCGTCGCCTCAGCTCTCTGACCCAATCCTCGATCGCGCGAAACGTTATCTTCCTCCTCTCTCTCGACGAACAGAAGAGCTTGCCCGGGACCTCCGCCGCCGCGCCCTGCCGTCTCCTCCGCCGGCTCCTCTCTCCACGCGCTGCCGTCTCCTCCGCCGGCTCCTCTCTCCACGCGCTGCCGTCTCCTCCGCCGGCTCCCCCGTCTCCTCCTCCGCCGGCTCCCCGTCTCCGCGCCACCCCTCCCCCGAGCCTTCTTCCTCACCGCCGCCGCCGCATCCCCCCTCCCCCGCGCCTTCTTCCTCACTGCCGCAGCCGCATCCCCCCTCCTCCGCGCCACCGGGCTCCCTTCTCCTCCTCCGCGCCGTCGGCTCCCCTTCGCCTTCTCCTCCTCTGCGCCACCCCGCCTGCACAGCGCATCGGCTGTGGAGCGGCGGGTCCCCTGCCCCGCCGTCCCGGTGCTCGGAGCAGAGGAAGAGGCCCCCGTGGCGGCGCGGCGGAAGACGGCCCCGGCGTGTACCGCCGGCTCTACTGGGCCATGGCCGAGGAGGTGCGCGCCAGGCACCGCCAGTACGTCTGGGACCTCGGCCGGAGCGCGCTCGAGGCCGAGTAGCCGCCGCCGCCGCGCGGCGCCGTGATCTTCCCCGTGGACGGCGGCGCGGACGGCGGGCGCGGGCGCGGCGGCGCGGACGGTGGGGGGCGGCGGGACCCGACGAGGAAGACCCGACGAGGAAGAAGGTGCGGCTGATTTGCGTCCTCCGTTGGAGACGAGAGTTTTTAGGTACGATGTTTTGACGGAAATGAACACACAGTTTGGGTATGGGTCTTGCTCACCGTTAGAGATAGCCTTACAGGAACAATTTTCCTTATTGGAGCATTTCCAAATTCGCAACAGGTTTTGATATAAACTTCCTGGAAAATAGGGATATTTTGAGGGCTTGTTGATTTATTAAAAATACTTAGCCCTTTGGTAAAATTCTAGAAAATTGCCAAATTTTGGTTTTTGCCACATGGAACCCAAAAAAAGTATCAATTGGGCCCACTATTGTGAAAATTTTTGAAGTTGCAGTTCAAGTGCCTATTTGCTCATATTTGAGCAATTGTTTCGTTTGACAATTTGCAAACAAAAACACTTGAACTTTGCATTTGTTCAGCACTTAACAGAGTGTTTAGAAGCATGATTAAGGTTTTTGAAATTCGGGGATGTTACAACGCGGGCCTCCTCCCTTCGCCCCTCTCGCCGGCGCTTCGCGCCATGGCGAGGCCGGCCACCGCGCCGCCTTGCCGCCTTCGCCGCCGCTCGGTGGGTGAGAGGGAGAGAAGAGAGAGTGAGGGAAGTGGGTGGGGATTAGGGTTTCACCCGAATCCCCACCGCTTATATGCTGGCCGGGCAGGCCGGCCTGGTGGGCTGGGCCGAGGTGGGCCGGGATGGGCCGAGCTGGCCCACTGGGCCGGCCTGTTTCGGAATAAACAGAGAAAAATGCGAGGAAATTCGGAAAAATCTGAAATTTTGCGGATAACCCCCCGAAAAAGCTAGAAATTGCAGTTAAGTCCTGAATTTTTGTAGAAAAGTCCCTGAAGTTTTCCAGAATAGAACTTGCAGTCCTATTTTTTTACAATAAGGTCCAGATTGTTCTGAATTTACTATTTGACACAGAATTTTTGCAAAATAGACCCTATAGTCTCTGGAAATTGGCTGCACGCTGTTATTTTGCAAATAACACCTCGGGTTATAGGGAATTATGTCAGAAACATAATATCTTGTTGGTTTTGCTGTTTTAACCTCCTGTTTGTGCATAATTACTGTGTAACTTGATCTGAAATCATGCATATCATGTTTAAGCAACTAAAACATGATTTAATCTGCCTTTAATCATAGAAACATGGTTTTAGGTTGTTTTACGAGTCTTTAATCCACTACTTTATGCATTCTACAAACTAGGTTTACAAGAAGTAAACTTATGCACTATAATTTTTCAACATCTTGTAGATGTCTGATCTTGTGAAAAGAGAATTTGAAGTGCTGGCCCCGAACGGTCTTAACTATCTGTCTTGGTCACTTGATGCTGAAATCCTTTTGAGTGGTAAAGATCTCTTGAAGACGATCAAACCAATCAAGGATGAACCTGATGCAACGAATGTGCAACAGGCTCAGGCACTGCATTTCTCGAGGCACCATTTAAGTACTGCCCTGAAGAATGAGTACATGACTGAAAGAAATCCTAAAGTCTTGTGAGATTCACTAAAGAATCGGTTTGAGCAGATTGAAAATGTCTTAAAACCGAAACTGGAGCGTGAATGGCAGAACCTACGCTTCCAAGACTACAAGACTATTGAGGATTACAACACCGCTCTGTATGGCATAGTTACCCGCATGAAACTATGTGGAATTGATCTTAAGGATCAAGACCTCATACAGAAGACTCTCACCACCTTTCACCCCAAACTCACTTATATGAGCCGGCAGTACAAGAAAGAAAAGTATTACACTTATGTCAAATTGAGCAATGCCTTGCAGCAAGATCAGGGGGAGGATGAGACCATTATGCAGAATCATATGGCTCGCCCCACTGGCTCAATTGCACCGCCAGAAGCGCATGCTACTTCATTCCAGAAGGATGATAAGGGGAAGGGTCCAATTAATGGATCTAAGAAGGGTAAGCGGAAAGCTAAGCGATCCCGGAAGAGGAAGAACGCTAAAGCTCAGAATCTGCCAAAAGGGGGAGCCTATGGTGAACAAGACCAAGATTGTTATAGGTGTGGTGAGCATGGACACTGGTCACGTACATGCAAAGCACCTACGCACATAGCAGAAGCGTACCAAAAGCTTCATGGCAAGAAGCAGAAAATCCAGAAGGAAGCACACTTCTTGGAATGTCCACCATCTAAAGTGGGGTCACCTTCACATGAAGAGAAGGATGAAGACATCACAAAGATGGACACTGGTACACCACAAGATGACACCAAGAACCAAGAAGTATCTGGAGATCTTGCTCTAGATGATGACCTCATGGATGAGGATGATCTTCTTGGAGAAGAATTAGAAGATGTGTATGGAGACATGAATTAGTTCTCCCTAGTTATCATACTATCTAGTAGATAGTTAAGTAGTAGTTATGCATTTAGTTTTTAAGATTCTTGCAATGAATTGAGTGGATTAATGTAATCTCTTGTAGAGATCTCGTTTTGGCTTGGTTTTTCTTGCCTTTGTTTTTGATACCTGAAGTATATTTGTTAAATTTCGCTTGGAATATATGGATTATATGCTGAATATAATTATTTGCCAACATGTCTGTTAGTATTTGTCATCTGTAATGATATGTGTCCACTATGAAGCCACTCAAAAGCCCTATGGTTGTGAGTTCACTCGATGTAGAGAAGAACTCATTTAGACCAAAAGAGGAACATGCATGGGAAAGTGTTGGGATCTGAATATCCCTACCTGAGTGCTATTGGAGCATTGATGTACCATGCAAATGGTACTAGACCCGATATTGCCTTTGCTGCTAATCTCCTAGCAAGATTTAGAGCAGCTCCTACCAGAAGATAATGGAATGGCATTAAACAGGTCCTCAGATACCTTAGAGGTTATTGAATAAGTTCTTTGTGCATTACTACTGTTGGCGACTTCTAGCATACCATTTTATATGCCAACTGCGCCCTATTTAGAGCATGAATGTTATCGTCATAGGTCGCTAACCCTTGATAATAGCATTATATTTGTATATATGTCGTTCTGGAAGTTTATTGCAGAAACAGGTTAAGAGGACGACAATGTGACTTAAAGAGAAGGCAAGCAACAGGAAGAGCCTGTTGTGCCGGTCGGCACAGCAGTGTGCCGACCGGCACAAAGGGCTACAAGACAGTGAAGGCCGGTCCACCACTCAGTTGATTCTAGAAGGAAGTTCTCTGAACCAATCTTGGGAGATATTCATCACGAAGATATAAAAGATACTCGAAGATTTGGAAGATCATTGCATGACTTGGACTCGAAGGAAACTGATTGGAAAGACCCACATGGAAGTTGCTTTGGACTTCGGAACCGACTTAGGAGAGAAACCGAGCTAGACACGAGTTGTGCCGATCGGCACGATCTCCGTGCCGATCGGCACAAGGACTCTTTTCCGGAGATCCTCTCCTTTCCGAAGGAGGGCCTTATATATACTTGTAAACCCTAGGTTTTCGGCATCCGCCGCCAGAGGGACAACACAGCTCGTAAGTTGAGAGCCACCGGGGCTTTGCCCCGTTCTTCACGTTCTCTAGTTGCTAGATCAAGAACCATTGAAGTCAAGAGGAGATCCATCAAGGTAGGCATACTAGATGGTGATGTATCTTGTACTATGTATCATTGAAGTATGATTGAGTATGTGGATGAATGGTTTCGATTATTGCCATCTGGATTTCATGGTCTTTACATGCATTAATTCCTACGCTTAGTGACGACTAAGTATTAGATGTTATCTTAATTGTGGTGGCATAAAGAGGCGGCAAGATTCGTTCTCCCGCTATCTCCATCGTGGTTAAGCTAGTATCGGGACCTTGTATCGATTCCATGATTATTTGTCGTCTCCGTGCTTCAAGCTCGCCCGAGGTACTGGGCGGGATCCTTGAGAGGAAGGATAGAGCGAGGAGCGGCCGCCGATTACAACGATTGGTCGTGACAGGGCTCAATGGAAAGGGGTTTCTCCTTGCCGATCTTCGGTGGCATTCAATCCAGTAAATCCGTTTATGATGCTATTCAATCAAGCTTTATGGTTACGATCTCAACTAGCAGACTGAGGCTAACTTACCCATGATCTTATTAGGTTCCTTAGGCTGTTCAGGTAATTCGGACGATTTTGGCTTCTGTGCCGATCGGCACCACTTCAGTGTGCCGACCGGCACAACCTGGTTTTCCCATCGCTCACGCTCTCGTTCTCTAGGAAGCCTGGTTAACTCTCTTACTGATAATTCTGTTTATTTCCCATTGGTCCTTGTGGATTCGATTAAACCCTGGAATACTCTTTAGGGGAAAATGTGCTACAACTGAACACCGTCCAATTGCGGTATATAAATGGGTGCGTTACAAACGACCAACAACTACCAAGCAGGTAGAATGGAAAATAGAAGCACATGAACTAATGCAAGTAGGTAGAATGGAAAACACTGGCATTATAATTGATTTGGATAATCGATTTTGCCTTGCAATAAGTGTGATCCTTCATATTGTACCGAATACAATAAACTTGCAGATTCTATCATAATCTACCCTACTCACATGATCTCGAGGAATATTGTGTACATGAATGGTACATATGTGAGTATTCACACCAATTATCGCTACACTAGTAGTATAACTGCAGTCTATGACACATGCATTGTGTCGTAGCGAATGCAAGGGACATCAAATGAACTTGAAGTTTAGTGATGGTGTGATAAGGGGGAGGATTCTGATTAATCATGGCATAGGAAATATGTGGATATACTAGAAAATCTAACAGACATGATCTAGTCCTGGAATGATTGGATTACATATTGAGCCTGTTGCTCTAAGTATAGCCTTTGGAATCAATTTATCATTTTGAGTTATGGATAACTCAATGATAGTGAAATTGAATTGGCTAACTGAATTGGTAGACCTGCAAGTCTAGTATGGCAATCAATTATTCTAGAATAATAATATTCCTTGCATGTTTTAACATTATGAAACTTGTAGTTTCTTTTTACCTGGAAGTGTTTTATTTGGTTTTTGTGATTTATGCAATTAAATCCAATTTTGTTGCGATGGATAAAAGAAGTTAGACATTATCATTGTCATTTTGACATGATAGAAAATCTCCATTCAGAATGTTGAGTATGTCTAACTCACTGCTTACATATAAGTGCGTGAATATCTAGCAGATACTTTCACCATTTGCATACATGAATGGGCTCCCACTTGAAGTTTGGTGATATAACATGGGCGTTATGTCAATTGAGTGCCTATGATAGGGGATATCACTAGAGATTGTATGCTATAATGTCGGCATTAGGGGGAGAAAGGACCCTGAAAGAATGCCTTACATTATCATTCCTTGGGTAGCTTGAAGCAGGAATGGAATCACGCACTGAATATGCGCATGGTGTGTAATGCCAGAATAATCTTGAAGAGAGGAGTAACCAGAAGTTAAGTTTACACGGAGTAAACCGAATACCGCGTGTGATATACACAGGGACGCTTGTGCTTATATCACCGGTCGACTTGTTTGTCGTTGATCTAAAATCTATTGGGACGCCTTTGGATTCTAAATCAATGGACACTTGTCATTGGAATCATTATAAACCTCCTCCATCTCACATGAAGAGAATACTTCGTTAAGAAGGATCAAGAGCCTCATGGATGAGTAATCGTCATGAGATGAGCAACCAACACATTGTGCATGCAGAAGTGTTGGGAATGTGGAACAATCGAAGAATATGAGAATAGAAAAGTTGTACAACATCTCCTCACAAATTGCAATTGTTTCTCTCATACAAGAGAGAACCCGGATCCGGCAATAAAGTCCATGGCATAGACGCCTGTAGCGTTACTATCGGGTCAATTAAAATGCAATTGAGGATATGAACCGTAGTGGTGAAAGTATATGGTTCATAGGTCTCTGAAAGACTGATATTCTCATAATACGAGAGGGGTTCTGCTATATCTATTGGCAAATTTTGCAGTTAGTCACAGGATTATGGGAATCCAAATGACTAGATCCACGAAGGGCTATCTCTGGATAAGATTACCGCAACATATAATGTCGTCTTGAAAGAATGACATAAGACTCTAAGGTATAATGTCGTCTTGAAGGATGATATGAATATCACAGAGCCTCTCGTAAGAGAGAATGAATCTCACGGTAAGAATCATTTTTAAGAATATCCTTGAAAGGAAAAGAGTCACGAAATGACTTGCCAATCGAATCTTGAATAATACCATCTATCCCAGAAGAGAGTATAGACCCGACTATATAAGGAATCATAATACCTGAATGGTATAAGTACTCTGAAAGTACAAGCTAGCTATGAATTATGATTTCCTATATTACCTCAGCAGGTAATTGGATATTGATGGTAATTATCCCCTATATAAAATCAAGATTGATTGAAGAATTGTTCGGATCCTGAAGGATGAACATTACGAGATTTGCAATGATGAATGCCATGGCTTGAAGCATGATATACTATATTCTTTAAATATAGGCCATTTGCGAATTATCGACTTATTCGAGGCATCCTGAGAATGCTCTTGGATGCGAAAGAATGACATGATCATAATCTTGTCTTGATCATTGATAGACTACAGATACAGATCATTTAAGAAGGAAACCCTAAAGATTATCCTGGAGATAATACTGCTTGTATTGCACAAATACAAAAGAGATATATCAAGTCAAAGGTCATGGAGCACCTTACACCAAAATTCTCGTTATGCATGAAATGCATCCGAATGTAGAGATTTCGGTGGCTCATACCCGAAGGTATGAGAGACTTTAGAGAAATGTGCAGATCAGGGGGAGAACTTTCCTGAGCACATAATCCCTACCACTATAGTCCAGCAAGACAACATAGTGGATTCCAGAAGAATATAACATTGTACTCTTTTTCCCTCATTTGAGTTTTTACCTGAAGGTGTTTCTCAAAGAAGAGGTTTTTAACGAGGCAATGTGTGCAATTAAGAGATACGGTACCATGTACTCTTTTCTCCATTTTTCCCACTGGGTTTTTAGGAAGGAGTTTTTAATGAGACATGTGTGTCGTCGTAAAATGCCCAAAAGGGAGTGTTATGACACGGATTTCTATTGGACTAAGAAAGGAAGTTCCAGAAGAACCTATCCAACTCTAAGTCCAAGGTGTGGGCAATTTACTAAAGGACTCTTACTCCTAGTAGGAAAAGAGAGCCCCTCACCCGAGTATAAATAGTGGAGTACCCCAAGTATTGTAATCACAAGTTGTATAAGTTTATTCTAAATAATAAAGAAAAGGCTCCACTTGTGTCTTGCCTCTACTTTTACTAGTTGTTTCCCGCCGCCGACGGCGTGTTACAACACATTCATCGAGCAGAAGGAGAAGAGAAGAAGCGAATCCCATCCGAGCAGAGAGAAAGAGAGAGAGAGAGCAGCGAATCCAACCAATCAATCAATTCCATGGCGCCGCCGTCCCGGTTGCTGCCGCCCACCATCCGTGCTCTCCGCCGCTGCTACTCCGCGTCCCCGGCGTCCAAGGCCGTCATCTACGACGAGCACGGTGCCCCCGACCAGGTGCTGCGGGTGGCCGATGTGCCGCCGGTGAAGCTCGGGGTGCGCGACGTCTGCGTCCGGATGCTGGCCGCCCCCATCAACCCCTCCGACATCAACCGCGTGGAGGGCGTCTACCCCGTCAGGCCGCCGCTCCCCGCCGCCGTGGGAGGCTACGAGGGGGTCGGCCAGGTCCACGCCCTCGGCCCCGCCGTCACCGCCCCACTCGCCCCCGGCGACTGGGTCATACCATCGCCCCCGTCCCGGTACATGGCAGACGTACGTCGTCAAGGATGAGGGCGTGTGGCACAAGGTCCGCACCGATGTGCCCATGGAGTACGCCGCCACCGTCACTGTCAACCCGCTCACCGCGCTCAGGATGCTCCAAGATTTTGTAAAACTCAATCCTGGTGCTCCTTAATTTCTTCTTTAACCCACTAGATTCCTCTGGCCTTTTGTTTGACACATAATATCTCACCGCATTCAATCTCTACTCTCAGGCGATGCCATTGTCCAGAATGGCGCCACCAGCATTGTTGGCCAATGCGTTGTTCAGCTCGCCAAAGTACATGGAATTCACACCATCAACATAATAAGGGATAGGTTGGTACTCCCTCCCATCAACACAGCTCTTCTTCTTTTTCGACATTTCAAGGATTCAGTAAATCTTAGTATTGCTGTACTTTGCTGATAATGTGTTCTAGTAACTGCTCAATTACGTTCATGTAGGCCTGGGTCAGAAGAAGCGAAACATAAACTCAAACAACTTGGTGCAGATGAGGTCTTCACAGAATCGCAGCTAGACATAAGAAATGTCAAGAGCTTGCTGGTGCTCCTCTAGCTCTACCTACTGCTTTTCCAGTCACTGCACACCCCTGATAATTATTATCTGGTTTACTTACACTATATTCTGAGGTTGACAAATGTAACTTTACATTGTTCTGGGCTTCCCAAGGTCCAATGCAGTAACAAACCATAAATTTCACTGAAATTGCTTTTTACTGCTCGACGTGCTCGTATTATTACAGCCGGATATAGGAATATATCTTCTAGTTTGTTTTATCCTATAAAGAAGTAGGATTTTTTTCCCAGTTTGACAAAACCCTTATCTAAATAACGTTGTCTGCTCTGTGATGTTAGGGTGCTTTGCCAGAACCTGCATTAGGATTTAACTGTGTTGGAGGAAACGCTGCTTCTTTGGTACTCAAATTTTGAGGTAACGTTTTTGAATCTGACGGAACTTAGAATAATATATTTTTCCTTTCACATATGCATAACCATTAACTCTTATTATGTTTAGGCAAGGAGGTACCATGGTGACATATGGTGGAATGTCCAAGAAACCTGTGACTGTTCCTACTTCATATTTCATTTTTAAGGTGAGTATTCATCGGATCGGATCATGGTCCTGGAATATGGAGCTTCCTAGCTTTGAAAACTGCTTAATATACCTGGGTCATTTTCATTGTTTTCCTGACTTCTTACGGGAATGTGCCTACCGAATTCATGTGGGAACTAGCTTCTTCAAAAATTGCCATTCCTGATTATGTTACAGTCTCATAATAGATGACCAATCAAAGAAGTAGGTTCTGAATTATCGGCTAGTTAAGAAATCATTCATCGCAATATATGTCAGTTTATCTCAATTTTGAAGGAGTCTATTGTGATTATTCCAAGATTGTTGATATCCTTCCATTATTTATGTTAAATGATATTGAGTATATGAGTTACTTCCTTATCATGATGCAATGCTATTGAAGGATATTTCCCTACAAGGTTTCTGGCTACAGAAGTGGATGAACTCAGACAAGGCAGATGACTGCAGAACAATGATAGACTACCTGTTGGGCTTGATGCACGAAGGCAAACTCAAATACGAGTATGTAACATATCGTTCTCTTATTCAATTGTTTATAGATGTTGGACATACAGCTAGAAAAAGAAAAGTGAATATTTTTGAGACATTTGCAGGATGGAGGTGAGCCCCTTGAGTGATTTCAGTTTGGCTCTGGAGAAGGCAATGGGCAAACATGGAAGTCATCCAAAGCAAGTTATCAGGTTCTGAATGAGATAGATGAGGGTACATAGCAGTGATGAGCTAGATGGATTAGTCATAACCGGAGTGATGAGGGTACATAGTTATGTGGCTACTGGATCCTACAGAGTATGCGTTGATGATGTGCATATACATATATGTAGGAACCCTAGCTGCTACTATGGTTACATGAAGTGTTCGTATCTGATGTGAAACTATACACAAGGAACGGATCTTCAGTTTGGTGCTTACAAGAGTGATGAGCGTCTGAGTCTGTGCTAGGTGTTGTAGATGATATTTAGATTGTGTTGAAGCATATTTAGATGGTTAGATGAGTATATTGTTCATCCTTCGTACATAACAATCTTGGCCTGATGAGAAGAGGCAGAAGGGCGCAATCACCTCTCATTGGCTCATTGCCTAGGCATAACACTCTTGGCCCGCCAGATGAGAAGAGGCATCACACTCTTGGCCAGATGAGGAAGGGCATCGTTGCATGAGCGAGGAGAAGGCTGAGCATGGAGGAGTTTGCAACAAATTTAGTGCAAAGTTCATATATAATATTAGATTTTTGCAAATATATCTCAAATTTCAGTTTGGTTTGTATATGAACACCTCATGTAGAAATAAGGCAAAATATGCAAGTTTCTTAAAAGACGAGGTTGTTTGGATACCCGTACATACGACGCCACCTGAGTGTGGCATAAAAAATCGGTTTGCCACACTCACCGCAGACATAACAAGCAAAACAGCGAG